>JAHLJT010002406.1:123622898-123977117 GCA_031308135.1 Acheta domesticus | reverse complement strand
CCGGCGGGAGGGGGCGGGGCGGGGCGGGGCGGCGGAGAGGCGTGCGTGGGTGGCAGAGGGCGCGCTGCGGACGCCGCGCAGATTGCCACCGCGCGATAGCACAGGCGGGGAGTCTTCGCAGGGCGCTCGGGGTCGCCGCTGCCACCACTGCCGCTGCCGCCGCCTCCACCTACACCATCGTCGCCGCCGCCGCAGCCACTACCGCCGCCGTCACCCCCGCCGCCGCCGCCACCCCCACCGCCACCACCACCGCCGCCCTCGCCGCCGCCCCTGCCGCCGCTCCCGCCGCCGCCCCCACCGTCGCCACCACCGTCGCCGCCGCCCCCGTCCTCGCCGCCCCCGTCCCCGCCACTCCTACCGCCTCAACCGCCATCCTCGCCGCCGCCACCGCCACCACCGCCCCCGCCACCGCTGCCGCCCTCACCGCCAGCTCCACTCCAGCACCGCCACCGCAACCGCCGCCTCAGCCGCCGCCGCCGCCACTAGCTGGGAGAAAAGTGTTGTCGCGGCGTGGGCAGGTGCACAGCAAAGTCGCCGCCCGTGCGGGGGCGGGGCACGCCGCCCACGCACAGCGGGCGCAACGCCCACGGCAGCCTCTGTGTCGCCCACGTTATCCACGACGTTGACGACGTGCCCTATGGCTCTTGAGAAACCAGCCCCAGACACCACGAGCACTTTTATTTATTTCGTTGATAATAGATAAATTATTATTGAAACAGATATATTAATTATTTTAGAATTACGATATTGAAAATTATCTATACAAACGCGAGTGATCCTCCTTGCTTCGTCCTAAATTCGTTGCCGCAACCCTTTAAAAGTCCCCTTTTAACTTTCTCTTATTTAGTTCGTAAGAAGAGAGAGTATTGTAATTGTGCACTGGAAAATGGCAAAATTTTGGCCGAACACTCCAGTCCAACCCTGCTAACAAAAAGTGGGTAAATCTGGTTCCTACATATAGTAAATACTTCCTCTAATCTGTGGTGTAGCCAGAATTCATGTTTTGTAAGTCCTTGAAACAAAAAAATTGACAGCAAAATGATTGTCAGTTCATCTGTCCCTCCATCTACACTTCCGTCCGTCTGTCCGTATGTGGCGAAAGCTAGCACCTAACCCGTTCAGCAGATTTTGTCCAAAACTGATATTCCGCGATCGATTTGAACGTGAAGTGGGATGTTTCAAAAGCATATTTTAATTTTTGAAGATACTTTGCATAAAGTCTGAAAAACTTTTTCAATATCTTCTCAAAAATTGCTCAAATTTTTTTGATTAAGGTTTGTCCTCGGTTAACGTATAGAACGCTTAAGAAAATGAGGTAGATCTCATGTTCGTTGAAATCCCTGATTTTTAGAAAATTACAAAAGTGTAATTTTTGAAGTGCCTTGCTTCTACGATATTGAAGGTAAATTTTTTCCTCAATGAAATCTTTTCTTTAACGATAGATGTAGTAATTTTGCATAAAATGTGAGTAATTTTATTTTCTTTAAACAACTTTTTTCTCAAAAGCGCTCCAAATTTGTTCTTTAAATTTTCTCCAGATATGTATCAAGAGACAGAAAAATGTGTTGGTCCCATGTTCGGCGAACTCTCCGCGTTTTCGAAAATTGTAAAAAGGTAACATTTCAAAACTGGAAAGTTGAAGCTAGGTACTTTTGCCCCAGGCAAAGTTTGTTGTAAAAATAATTTCATTTAAAAAGATCATGTACAATTTTTTTAAAACGAGTATGATTTCGTATAATTTGTGTAATTTTCCAAAGTATGGCTGAAAAACCGCACTAATTTTTTTCTATAATGTTTCTCCTCATATGTAACAACAGATGGTAAAATATATGGTGCTAGTAACTATTTCGGCTAATTCTCCGTATTTTCGAAAATTACAAAACTGACGTGTTGGAAATATTGGGTTGAGACAATTACCGTTGGCCTGAATTCGTCTCACGCGTCGCTTCTCTAGCGTAGTGGTGTGGCTGACGGCGAGTTTAACTCGGAGGACCTGAGTACGAGTCTCGGTGTGGAAAATAATATTTTTTGCCGGATGAAAACACTTTTGCATGTTTATATAGTAGTATAATATGGCGCAGCACTTGGAAATAATGCGAGAAAGCATATGCTGATGCTGTCGTAGCACCACTATTTTTTCAACGTCTTGCCGCAAACAAGTGAAACCTACTGAAAGAGAAAATAAGGAACAAAAGAACAAACGGTATTAATTTACATGTAGATGATCTAAAATTAGAGACCAGATCGTGTGCAATGGCAAGTCATTATTTTGTTATTTTTAGCCCATCTTTTTTAAGTTCATGTTGTACATTCAAGTTTGTCCTAATAATGTTCGTATTTTGCTTTGGATTTTGCCATAGTATTGCATGCCTAAGAAGTATAGAAGCAAACAAGGATATTACACAATTAACCTATACAACGAACAATCTTGATAAACCATCCACGTCCTTCCATTAAATTAAATATTTTCGTTCGTCAAATTACATAAGAAAAATCGTCAAAATACCCAATGTGAAGAGTTTCTCTTGATTGAAACAGGATCGATGAGTTGCCATTCGTCACGCTTTCTGTAGGCGAGGATTGCCTGTTGCACCATTTAGAGTGAGGAAGACATCAAAACCTCGTCAACAACAGTTTTATGTGCAAGAATCTTCTAGACTACTCGCAGTTTCATCAAGAAACGTATAACGTTCATTAAAAACGTAATAGGGTTGAGTCAGAATACGAATACTTGGTGAAATAATCATTACCGAAGACTGGCAAATTGTCTTAAACACGATATCGATAAATACGAAAATAGTGAAGATAGATTTAATTTTTACATTTTTTCTTGTAGTACCAAGATTTTTCTATCCTGGGTTGTACCAAATGTGAACTAATACTTCCTACCTCAAAAAAATAAAGTCGTTATTACATTAACAAATTATATTTTGATGAAAAAGAACTACTTGTATAATTATTTTTAAGAGTTTGGAATTTAATTCAAGAAGTCTAGTTCTAGTTTTACCACTTAAAAATGTTACTTCACTTATAACTTCACTTATGCCTTCTTTTTGTATACATGATGCACCAGAACAACATACAGCAAGTAGATTTACGACTTTTAAATAAATTAGGTTTCACATCTTATACTAATTTGTGTAAGATTCTGAAGGGTTTCCTGTGAAATGTACACGTCACGTTTACATTCATGGTGCTTTCTCCCTGGACGCTATTATTCTAAAGCTGCTCGGTGACACATTTGTCGCGTGTGTAACTGTTGCCATCGTTCTTGTCTTAAATATAGCCCTGCGGGCGACGGTCACAGAGGCTTAACTCAAAACTCTGCTTGTGTATCCGACACTAGCTATAACATACGTTCCACGTAAGATTTGTAACGAATGAATAAAGGTAAGTTCTGTATTTTACTAAGTTTTTAATACATTTACGCTTGCATCACATATCCCACGCAACTATCTCGACTTCGTTCCCAATTCGAGCAATTTCCCATTTCTTGCCACGTACCAAAGAAATAAACTGGTTAATGTAGTAGGCGTTCAATGCTCAGAACGTGTGTACATTCCAACCTGTATTTTGTAAGGACTGTAAATTCAATGCCACATTTGCGGCATACAAAAGTAGCTTGCACAATTAACTCCTACCCTAATCAGATCCCGTATTCTCCGGAGTATAGAGCGACTGAAATGGCAGGTAAATATGAATGAGACCATAGTGAGAGTCCCTGACAGCGAATATGGGAGTGAAATTTGATTGGTAACTCTGAGATCCCGTAGGTGCCAAGGATTAAAAAATCATTCCCAAAATAAACCTCATCCAAAGAATGAATTACAATAAATGTTCATGTTACCGGACATTGGAAATTGAAAAATTACAAAAACACCCGTTGCAATATTAACGGAAACAGATATTTTCTTAAACCAGCAAACAAGAATTCATTGAACACAGTTTTATTTGTTCAGTCTCTAATTTGAGATTGGAGGTCGTAATTGGCCGTATAACGTGGATTTCAACATTCTATCACAGGTGCAAACAAACCGATCTCTTTTACACCATAAGGGCAGCCAATATCCGAGGTAACGGCACAAACATAAGAAGCCCATAAATTGCAGTTTCATTTACGGAGGCATTCTGCCTCGGGCGTGTAATGTCTTAATGGCAGGAGGGAAACGGTAGAAGTGATGGTAGAATCATGATGGGCAAATCGAGCTCGGGTTGTAGGGTAGTGAATGCATCAAGTTATCAAAAGCCAATGCTCGAAGACCATTGCCATTACAATATTGTGGACATGCTTGTTGGCACACGTCTGTTTTGCTGACTTGTCATACGCAGTGAACGATCTCTCCAAATATATAATGAATCGTCCAGACAAATTTCATGTTGTACATTACGACAGAAGCAACAAAACATGTATTCCTGTGGATAACGAAAATCCGGTTTTATGGACCTAAAAGGCATCGTTTTTGAGTTTTGCATGAGTGTGAATTGCTTCCAGAGTAAAGAGCGATGAGAATTATACCGTCCCTGCCTTTCCCTTTGCCCCAGTTGGTAATTTCGGTGGTATAATGGTTAGCGTATCGGGCTGTTGTACCCAAGTAATCCGGTTAGTTCAAATCTGGTTATAGTGGGGGGATTTTTAAAGACGAAAAATTCCTTCATAAGCCTTCCATCTCGGAGGGGAAGTAAATTCGACTGTCCCACATTGTAGATTTATTTGACGCAAAAAATCAAGCCAAAAAGAAGCCTTTGAGTTAAATTCCCAATCGCCCATTTAGGACATCAGAGTTATGACACCTCCTTTCGCTGCAGATGGCAAAAGAAGCTTAACAAAATTTGCGTGGTCAGGCTTGCCTGATCATCTCTAAGTGAAAGAAGCCATCGTTATCAATCAATTATAATCTATGAACGTCTATTATTTTCTCTAAAATATGCTTGGTGCGACACAGTGAGGGAATTCTCTATCCAACAGTAGCACATTTACAGTGTTTTGTATTTAGAGGTATATTTAGAGGGTATGTACTAAAATGTATTATTTTGTGATAAACAATTTATTTGTCTGAACACAGAAGTCATTCCAGTTGCAATATAAATTTTATTTTCTCGCATTCTATTTATTTAGTATTATAATACTACTGTGGTATTTTTATATTAAATTTTATTTTACATTCACAGACGGTACAACGTTCAGCCGTGAGGCTCTTCAGTTGATTCACCGAGCAACTTTGTATCAGCAAAGTGTGAACGGGGTAACTTCTTGTTACCTCCGTGATAGTGATTTTCATGTGTTATACCTTCAACGAAGGTTATTACGAGGAAAGTTTGTTTGAGAACAATGACAGGGTAAGAAAGGAAATACAATGGGAGGGACAGGTAATTGTTAGAAATGTTCTTACCTTATCAATTGAAGGAAAATGTGAAATGGGAGTCTCTTTCTTAGGTGGGATACTGTGGTAAACGGCAAATTTTCGGCAGAAAAACTTATATTATGGATCCTTGCTAAAGAAATGTTTGTGTACAGCAAAACTTCTGTCCGTCCGTCAGTCTATGTACAAAGGTAGCAGATAAACAGTAGGTAGACTTTTCAACAAATGTGATATTCTTCGATCAATCTTCTTGATGTCACGGTCTCTTAAATTTAAATTCTCTTTAAATTATTTCAATTAATTTTTAAATTTTCCTTCAATTTATCTTTAAATTTTCCTCAATTTATTTTTAAATTTTCCCTCGAATAAAGCAAATTACGTTTATAAATAAAATGGCGCAAATCCTATTTTCATTAATATCTTGAATTTTCGAAAATTGCAAAAGTTTCAATTTTTGGCGTCTTCCTACAGCTACAATTCTGAAGTTAGAGATTTATTTTGTAATAAAATTTGTTTTTCAAAAAGAAATTTTTCATTAAGATCCTGTACAATTTTTAAAACATGAAGAATTTTTGCATTATTTCTGATGCAATTTTAAAAACAAGATTTTCTAAAAATGCTCCCAATCTTTTGGTATTTTTTTCGAATTGTGCAAGTATGCCTATAAAAACGACGTAGTTTTTCATTTTTGGTAACACTCTGAGCATTCGAAAAATTACAGATAATGCGAGAAAGAGTGCGCTGTTGAGCACTGGTAGATTCAGATTTAATGTTGTTGTTCAGTCCCTTGTTAAATTTTGGACTACCACAATAATACTTCAAATTCTTATAAAAATTTATTAATTCATCTTATACGACGTTTTGCAGACTGTTTTGTCTCCCTCATCAAATAAAACTGAAAATTTAATTGCAAATTTGTTCTAAATATTGAAGAAAAAATTAATTTTCACATTATTCATAAAAGCTGAAGAAACATATAAATTACACAAAATACAAAAAAGTATAACAAATCTATTCTGTGCCCAATTCAATGAAAGTTCACCTGTTAAAAACTAAAAGTATCTTGAAAGCTAAAAGTAATGCTATATACAAAAACATATACAAAATATATACAAATTAAACACAAACATATTTAATTGTAGTACTACGTGGTGGAGTGCCGTGCAGCAACATGACCATTGACTGTTTAAAACTAATCTACTAGATTCAGAGTTGGAAGCAGGGTCGTGGCAGCACCGGGTCGGAGCGAGGCAGCAAGCGAGCAAACAGGTCGCCGCCCTCAAATCGCGACATCGCGCTAGCCGCCACCGCCGCCACCGCCTCAAATACCAAGTCAGGCGTAAAGGAAGATAGCTCGTAAATCACCCTTGGTTGCGTTGCCTTTGTTACGGCATCTGTTTCACTTTCAAATAGATCGAACCTCACGATTCCCTTATTGCAACCTTCTGCTTACTGGCGCAATATATATTGGTCGTGTCGGAATGCGAAGTCTGTTTCATATCCAATAACTCTCTTTGTTCGCTTCCAAATGTGAAGTAATATAGTATGTTCACCATGTTTCTTTTAAATAAAAATTGATCGTAATTCTCAGTGATTTCTGACTGTACTTTGATTCTTCCGTCTTGTAAGTTCGGCCTAAGAATTTTTGAAATATATTAACACTACTTATAAATTTTCCATCGAAAAATTATTATATCAGATGGAAATAAAAATGAGAACCAACCATCTTTGGTTACTTATACGATTTATCCTTGAATGCAGTAATATCTGTTTACCACTTTAAAAAATCAGAGCATACAACTTCAGAATTCTTACATTGATTCTTATTGTAATGAAAGTAACGATTACACTTTTGTATGAAGGATTTTTTGTTGAAACTTGTATCAGATGTTTAGCTTTCTCATTATAGTGACTCCTCAATTATAGTAAGAACTTCTAAGTGCCTTATATCAGGGTCTCCTATGGCCACGTCTGGCTCTCGACAGTATTCTAGGTGGCCCGCCTATCCCAATAATATTCCAATACATTTTCATCGTGGTGCAGGCTGTAACATTTTATTGCAAGATATACGAATCTTGTTTCCTATTGTTACACATTCTTTGGTTCACATACCAGCTATGTCGCGTAGTGTCGTACCATGTGACTTAAGTGATGAACATTTGAGAAGCATTTTCTTAACAGGTGAAACAAAAATTGGGCCACAAATTAACTTTTCAGAGTCTAAAAACCAATTTCATTGGGCTCATTGAGATACGTTTTAAAATTATTTCTTATTTATGTGTTTTAGAAATAAGTATAATTAAATTTTGAAATTATAACATTGTAGTCCCCAATTTGCATTAATTATTACAAATATAATGTTTAAAATTGTGTGCTTAGAATGCCTGCATGTGTTTTAAGAATTAGTTTGTGAATTGTTAACTGTTTTCTAATTAATTTAAAACTTAATTTAACAAATGGGGAATACATTCAATTCTATAATGATAATTAATTTTTGGCCCTGAAGATTCTTAAATACTTCCTATCCGGCCCCAGTAGAAGAAAGTTTGAAGACCCTTGTTTTATATTAAGTTTTTTTCACAGAATCATAATCATAAAAATATCATTCCCTCTGATTTAGTTTCATTATATATATCTAGAGAAAAGTTTTCAGAATTTCTGTCCCTTTAGTATGTATTGTGATATACCAGAATATGATGGATTTTATTTAATGATGTTAGCTATACATGGGGTAGATAAATGGGGATACAATATGGCGGTATATGGACTTAGCAACGACGGCGCGGAGGTTGGCAAGGTCAACAAACTATTCACGGGCCTTGATGACGTCAGGACGCCGGCTAGATGGCTGAAGAACCTAAGATATAATTGGTGCAAAAACGAATGACTGACGGAAGTCACGGCTACTCGGATGTGTAAGAGACTCACGGGTTGGCTATAAAAGATCAGATAGTCTAATGTTGCCGCCGTGTTTTGAAATAATAGAAGGATGGACGCCGACCGAGCCATGAAGGGTTTAAAAATGCATTAAACAGAACATTCTGACTCGGGGTGTCGTGGAGTGAAGATCGTATATTCTGACTCGGGGTGTCGTAGAGTGAAGATCGTACATTCTGACTCGGGGTGTCGTGGAGTGAAGATCGTACATTCGGACTCTGGGTGCCGTAGCGTAAAGATCGTTGTAGACAATATAGTGGGAAAAGTGAGACTTGTATAGCTTGTTTTCGGACTTTGTCTTGTGAGAGAAGTGATAGTTTGTTTTCGGACTTTGAAATAATTTACCAGAAGTGATTTTCGGAGGACTTGTTCAGATTTTCGGACATTGCAGTTGGACTTCAATAGTCTACATAACCGGTGGGAGAGATTAGGAACCGGGAGCGTCGGACAAGACTAACAGATAGTTTAGGCAGTGTGGACTGGACGTGTCAGCGGCGGCGCAAGACCGGAAGAGAGAAGCGGAACTTGGAATTAACAACGGCCAAGTGAGAAGCGACTACGGAGCGTTGGCATGCAAAAACGGTAAAAAAATACTGCAGTATAAAAGAGACAATTTATTCAAAAGGGGTCATGACCATCTAATTAATTGTTTTAATTTAAAAGTTAAATAAATTGTTGAATTTTGTTCTTTGGAAAAGAAAAGAGTTTTTTCATTTGTCAATCATAATTTTTAATTAGTTGAAAGCATAATTATTACATTTCAGATTCCACGCCATACTGTATAGTTGGCAGATCAGGTAATCGGCTATCGAGGCGATAGCGAGTATTTGTATCCGGACCCATCGACCCAAGCTAGCTGGATTTTTATATAATTTTGTTAAAATCAGATGGAAAAACTTTGGTAGTAATTCATATAACCTGTTTCTGGCGCCCAAATCTTAATAAATTTGGAACAGGACATAATTACAGCCACAATCTTGATGAGACGTGAGAATGGTATATTTCAGTATATGTACTTGAACACGGGCGAGAAATCCTAGTGTTCGCGTCCCGACGATAGCAGGATTTTCGATACTAGCCACATAGCTAGATTGAGTGCTGCCACTACCTGGAGAAAAATTCTGAAAATGTGTAGGACGGGTCGGATATCACCATCCAGTGAGAGAAGAACACTTTTCACCTCCCACGATAAAAACATGCAGTAAGATTACGGGACTAATGACTATAACAACTGACTCGCTTTGAAATCTTCAATGCTCAATCTAAGTAGAATAAGTCCAGGAGTAAGTGGGTTCACAACACATTTTCACGTCGTATTCCCGTGACCCCTACCTCTCGTTTCACCATTGCTTCATCATTCCATCATATCCCTCTCTGTTATATCTCAGTAATCATAATAAATTTATCACCCCATCTTTGACCTTCATCATCATCCTATTCACCTCCATCCACGGCGAGAAAGTCCGAATAAATAAAACGCTCAACGGGAAGTAGAAAAATAGAAGAAAATATGGAGAGAAGGGAAGATAGAAGAGGTAAAGAAGGAGGAGCGAATAAAAAGA
Source organism: Acheta domesticus (assembly GCA_031308135.1). Taxonomy (NCBI): domain Eukaryota; kingdom Metazoa; phylum Arthropoda; class Insecta; order Orthoptera; family Gryllidae; genus Acheta; species Acheta domesticus. The sequence goes on along the minus strand of JAHLJT010002406.1, from coordinate 123,967,258 downwards.
AAAGAGAATGGAGATATGAGGGGATGAAGAAATGATAGGATGAAGAGAACGTTCAGAAGAACGGAGAGAGAGAGAGGGAAAAATTAAGAAGGAGAAAAAAGAATGAGGAGAGAAATGAAGAAAAGAGAATATGGAGATAAGAGAAGAGTGAGAGATAAAATGGAGGCAAGAGAAGAGTGAGAGGGAAAATGGAGGCAAGAGAAGAGAAGATAAAGAAAAATGAAAGTAATGGTAATTACACATAAATGCTATTACGTTTCTTACTTTTTCATACGTAAAAATCCGTGTTCTGCCAACATCAATGTTAACGTGTGCGGGCTGGGGCGGTGATAGCGGAGCGGGGCGGGGCGGGGCGGAGTGGGGCCGAATGAAAGGCAGAGGTGGCGGTGGAGGCATCAAAGTTGGCGGCGCGCGCCCCCGCGCGAGGCCCTAAGAGGATTTGCCTAAGCCGGCGGCCCGCGCGCCAATCCGCCCCGCCTACACGAGCCGCTTCTTCAGGCATAATTCGCTCTCCCGGAACTCGCGCGAATAATAAGAGATCTAACTTGCTATCGATCCCGCGGGGGAGGAGGCTCTGGCCGTGGCCACATGTGGTGTGTCTGCAGGCTGCAATTCTAAGGATACGACTTATAATGATGTAGTTTTCTCAAGTTGAAATCTCATTTTTATTCGTGGAACAGTATTTTCACAGACTTAATGAGAACTGAATTGACCAGAATAAAAAAAAACGATATTAATAAAAACCATAGAACTTTTACGCGTTCTAGATAGCATATTTTTGTAGAATGTGTGTATGTGGAACATATGTTTAGTTAATTTTGCAATTAATATTTTGACTACTGAGAATGTTTATTAGTCAGAAAATTCGTGAACTATTTTGTGACTGAAGTATTCAATTTAATGATTTTTTTCGTTTAAATTTTGGCTGTATGCCGGTATGAAAAACAGAATACATATCATACAACGCATTTAAATGTATACCGTTAAGTATATTTTAGAACATTTTACTTGAATTAGGAAATTCATGCTGATGAAACTTTAAATTTGGAGAATCAGCTTGAATATTCAGTGAAACGTATAATTTAACTCTTGCCTAATTACTACAGATGATTCAGAAGGAAAATAATAAGGTCCAAAAACTCACCGGTGAAACACAACCAGCAAGATACATGTCTACTTTCATTTTGAATTTTGAATTAACGTCATGTTTCCGAAAAGTTCTTCCTTGATGAATCATTTCTATTTCAAACTCTGATAATTTATCTGCAGCCTCAGATGAGCTCTAAACTTTTAAATATTATCTTATTGCTCCTATCTGCCGGAAACCTATTAAGATCATTTTAACTTTCGCAGTCTTACATCAAATTTATACAATAGAATTGTTTTGCCACGTTCCCTTACCAATTTTATATAGTCACAATAATTTACTTTTAATTTCCCTGGAGTTTATAGCCTGGTAACCAGGAAATAGTCTAAGCTCTTATTCCGTCCAATTATGCCCTGTACTTGCAGATCAAACAGATATTAATCCTGTACATCGTCTTTCTGCGGCGCTATATAATAAATACGTTCCACTTTAACCTGCTTCACTAACCAACTCTGGCCGAGAGAACAATAACTAAAAGGCCCAAAGATTAATAGAAAGCGCTATAAAGTATCACGGAAGAGGAAGGTGCGGAGATGAACGGAGAGAAATTGGAGAGGTAAATCCAATCGAGAATGCTAATAACTCAGCACGCGGTAACGGATCGGCGGCGGCGGCGGCGAGTATTGCAACACGTCGGGCCACACTTTGTCGCCCTTCCACCAGCGAAGAAAGTTAGTGGAGACGGTGCAGTTGGTGGAAACCACTGTAATGAGCCTTCTTAACAAGAGGACAAAATACGTTGCACATGAAATTGATAATAAATGCAAAGATAAACGATGGACAAGTTGAAAGAGTAAACATATGTGTCTGCATCGTTTCCACCAAAAAACTCTTAACTTTTTTTTTCTTTCTATGGTCCCCATGCCCAATTCTTTTATTGATCTGAGATCCACATACAACGCACGACTTTTCGGCTCTTTAAACGTCAAGGAGAGTGGTACGGATCAGGATAAAATCAGTTCTTCATTAGACCCTTAGTGTTAGGAGAGTATTGACAGCTATCCATATTGCCACAATCTATGTACAAACTCCATGTATTTTCATGGAAAACCAATATCCAAACGAGCTGTGGAGGATTAGGGTGGAGAAGGAGGTAAACTTGTGGAAACCTACGCTCTTGTTTGTGGAAATGAGTTTTGTGGCCTGTTGTTCAAGGGACTACTCCAGCAACCGCGTTGAACTGATTGGAAACGGTAGTTGACCTATAGACTTCTCGTCACACAATGGTGCCATTGCGCTCGAATTATTCAGCTCCTGTTTGTGTAAACTCGAATCAGGAATCTCCCTCTGATCCACAAGCTTTGTATTTTACATTTAAAACGTGAAATCGGTCAATATCTTGTCTTTATTTTCATAGGAGCTCTCTAACAGGCTAGTGACACTCTACGAATGCGTCCCTATATATCGTGAGAAAGGGATTAGGATTAAGCATGTTGGTAAAGCACCGTGACCTTTGGCGAGGCATTGTACATTGTTACATGTATTTGCTAAGACTCAGCAGTTACTCCCTGCTGAGTCTCTCTAAAGAATCGTGTTTCAAATTGTTCGATGATATCGTCTTTTCTTGAAGTGCATACCTATAACGTATTTTTGATGTATGTTATAGTTATTTTCTTATAGGGCATATATATATATATATATAAATTGTTGATAAGTAATCGACGCCATGCTCGTCCATGACATATTTCGTGTCACTAAAACACTACACAAAAACTAGGAGACAAGTGAACAAATTTCAGAAAATTTCCGGGATTGGCAGGTCAACATCATTTGGATTATTTAATAATTTCGACTAGGTAAATTTTTCCTCGATGATTGTTTGATATGCGGCCATTTAAATATAGAATAACAAAAATGAGTTCCAAAGACCTTGATGGCTGCTAAGTGATTTTAAACTACAGAGCAACATTTGATAGAAATCGTTTGAGCCTGCCTATTCTCAAAAATGGAGTGAATTTATGAAATTATTTGAACAATGACAATAATCAAGTTATCCCGAAAATGACAAAAGTAGTGAACAGATAGTGTGTAACAAATACTATAAAAATCGATGTATGTCTATAAGCTCTGCGAAAAATGTTCAACTGATAAGTCAATTTCCAGTTTTTTAATACTTATACATCTTAACATGGAATAGTTCAACACGATACTTTCATTTCGAAATTCTATCAATGATATTTTTATGGAATTGGATTTAATGGAATCCGCATTTCGGTTTATGCAATCTAGGTATTTCTGAGCAGAACTGTGGGATAGTCGAGGCATTGTGGGAACTAGACCGAGCAGAGCTGGACGAGATTGCAATGAGCAGGGGTGGGAAGGTCGGCGAAGGGAGGGCGGAATTTTGCAGGGACGAGGGCGGCTGGAGAAGCAGAGCGACGAGAAACACGGTGTGGTGTGGACAGGATGCTTATTTACTTATTTATTTATTTGTTTATTTATTTGCATTGTTCCCAACGGATAAAATTTATTCCTCTCTCTGCTTAAAAAGTATGATGAGTTCAATAACTGTAATAAATACCGTGACAACACCGGATTACTTCAACTAGTAATAGAATAAATGAATATTGTAAAATTATAGATTAGTGTAAAACATAATTTAAATGTGTGAAGTATTTGAGGTATAAAAATACTTATACACATAATAGTTACATTTCAAATGAATAGTGTAGAAACTTTGGGCTTCCGCGAGTCCATTGACTCAGAAATCGTGAGAACCAGTCCCAAGGCAGTGATCAGCGCTGTCATACTTTGATCATTGCCTACAACATACGTGCAGATAAGGAGCGACGTTGGACGTTGGAACGGGGACTATTGTCTGTGGAAAGTCGCCCGCGAATAATTGTTTTTGTGGAAAGTTGTTGACAAATTGGGTACGCAGTGGGTCGACATTACTTGATGATGAACAATGACGGCTTCATAAGACTAATGATGTATGAATGTGTTTTTAAGTAATAAATGTACTGATGAGTAGTGAGTAAAGTTGTAGGAGAACTACAGACAAGAGTGTACACAAATTGCAAAGTGCATCAATGATGAATATGGTGGTGGAATATTAGTTCAACAGTGTTAATTTTGGATGCACACTTTCAAAGATCCTGTAATTAAAAGTGATTAAGTGCATCCAGCGTGCGATGGCTTCTCCAACCCGTGTATGATCATCTTTTTTTTCCATCACTCCACAACCCATGTACAAGTATTCATAAGTTATTAGACCAGTAGGAAGCTCCCTAATATTTTCCCCATAACTAAATAAACAGAAAGTCGAGGCTAACGACAAAATAAAACACTCAATTAACCAACCCAAACCCCTGCAGCATTCACATATAGTACGAATAGTAATATTTGTAAAGAGTAACACCCATACATCCATATTGTCCATTAACAGTCGCATTACAACGATACAACGCATTCGGGGTGAGTCAATGAAAAGCCGCAGCGCAGTGTTTTTCCTCTGTCTTTCCTTAGGCAAGAAGTTACTGTTTCAATCGTTTAGAACTTTAATTATTAAACCTTTCTTAACCGTAAATTGTAGTTTCGTGTTTCAATATGTATCGGATATTTACGAAACAATTCAAAACCGTGGCTGTGCAGAATTTTTTCGTGGAAACTCCCGCCTTGTCGTACTGCTATATCCACGATCAAATGTCCATAAGCACGACAAAATGTTATTTTAGTATATGTAGATGTAGAGAACAAGTGTGCATTCGGAGTAACATGGCGAATGTTGAAGTAATACTTCAAAAAAAGAGAGATATTATTTATTGCCTCTTGGTTGGCTCACGGACATCGTACTAGCTTTCCGTGATGAGATCCCAGGTTTGATTCCCGGCAGGGACAAAAACAGGACTCTAGCTTTCTATAACACTAATATCTGTTTCTATGGCTGGAGGACGAAAGAAAAGCTCTGGCTAGGCAAAGTAAATTAGGTATGGTGAAGTGATACGTCGTGTTTGCCATACGTCTCCCTTACTCTCAGGCGTAGTTAATAAATAAAAGCATTCCCTAGGCTTGGGAACACAGCTAGCTGGCAAAAGAACGAATAAATCGATGCTTAAAATGCCTAATACATACGTCATTAGTTCTTAAGTACATACAATTTTCCTTTAATTATTTTGTAATTCTCAGGTCCGACGTTTCTCCCCTCCACTCAATGACGTTCTCTGGACACCAGCATGGTATTGGTTTGCGACAGATACGGTTATGGCAGGGACGGTGCAGAGCAGTTTGAGCTCATCTCGCCAGGGTTGCTGGTCGGAGGCGTCGCGTGTGTTAAATGACCCTCTTCCTGGCGACGATTCCCCTCTCAGCCTCGACACGTCGAAAAAACACGTCTCCGACCTGCAGAATGTACTTCTTTGTGTATCTTCGAGAATGAGAAGACATTCAAAATACGAGGACAGAGATGAATGCTAAATATGCAGGCTTGAGAGTTGTTGCCCCAAGACGAAAATGCGACTCAATGGACGAATTAGAGATACGATACTTGCGGTTGAATATTACATTAATGCAATTAGAATTTTGGGTTGCCTTTCATTACAACTTAACAGGTGTCAGAAGTCGATACCAAAATTCTGAGAAAGAAGTATCGTCACACAATGATAATTAGTTTTTAAGGCTGTTCTGCCATTTGCGGGAAAAGGTTTATATTTTTTCTTTTAATTCTTTCAATAATTTTTCCTAGTTGATATAATGCATTTCCTAAAAAGACTTTAACACACTGTAGTAATTTTATTATTACTTTTGGTGATATTTTATAAGTGTCTTTTGAGTGTGCCTATTCTGGCAGACTAGGCAGATTTGTTAGTGGAAGTACATGAACTGGTTATTCGCACTTTTTTATTAAATTCTTCTTCTTATTGGTAATGTTTTATCAAATACTGGACATTTATTTATGGTGCCATTTAATTGTAGAACTTTATCGGTATAAGATCTAGATAATTTGAAAGATTTCGGTGGGAAACTTTCTTGCAATCTTCTGCCGTTTTTTCTTTTTTTGTTTTCGGACGCGTTAACTGCAACTTTTCAATGCCGAGGATCAGTAGTTGCGCAAGTGTAGTGCATGTTATATCTCGGGAGGTAGCGATGTTCCTCCCCTACTAGAATATGAGATCGTTCAATGCTTACATGTTGCGACGGAAAGCATCTGCTGAGTTGGCGACTACTTCTGAAAATCGAATTCGTGTCTAAGAGATCTTGCTAATGATTACTCACCTCACGCAACGCATTCTACAGAAGAGTTTGATGTATCCGCAACTGCATTGACACCCAAAACAGTCTAATGATGTCCCCTTACACCAAATAAAATTTTCAATGCCTAAGAAATTTTCAATACTATATTTGAAGTTGTCAACAATAAAGAATACCAAGTGGATATAAATTAATATAATGAGAATAACTGGCTTCTTCCCATATAGTACAAATTCCTGTTCAAAAGATTTTGATTAGATGCTTCAAAGACGGGTGGAATTACAATACCCCATCCAGTAATAACTGGGACATTACACACGAATTTTTTAGATGGTTGACATGAGTGACGACAAATATTAAATTTCGCATTTCCAAAAGAAGAAAGACACGGCATTTTTGAATTTTCTAGTGAATACTACACAGTGCAATACACTAAGCATCGATAATCCATTGAAAGAGTCAAAGAAACAATGCGCTACAATGGCTTTAGAAACCACGCGATAAAGAGTAATCTGAGAGAATAGATAGGCCTTACAAATATTTATATTTCAGAGATATTTCAATGTTTAATGTGGAACTCTTTATGCACCTACGTATAAGATCCTTAAAATAATGTAAAACAAGATATAAAAATTGGAAACATACTTGCATCATATCTGCCTGATGTACCCAAATGGGCACGGATTTTTTTCTTCTTATGCTCATATTTGTATTAATAGTGAGTTTTATATGCTTTTTCGCAATACTTTTCCTAAAAAACACAACGGTGTAAAGAAAAACTTTAAAAAATACTATAGACAGATAAGGGTTAATTCAACATTACCATTGTTGAACATTCTCCTAGTTTTCCTTCTCTGTTATTTCTATTCATTATAATTCACCTCCAGCAATAATGTTCATTATATGAACTGTTTTACTGGGAAGAAAAGAAAACATATAAAAAGGGAAATATTGACCTATTTCATTATTCATAATATTTAAAAATATGACATTCACTTGACACCATTGTTACATTTCATTGCTGTCACTGCCAAATCGTTAAAACGGCCACTTTAACGGATTTTCACTGCTTCACATAATAGAATGACCTAGAACTTGTTCTAGGAAGACAAGTTTTTGACGCTCATAAAAAAAAAGTTTTTTGAGTGATTTTGCATTGCCAAGTCACGACTTGACCCTGCGAAGAGAAATGTGTAGTATAATTTGATGTGAGAAAAACTAGTAAATAAATGAATATGCGTATGCCTGTGTGATATTTATTGCATTTGAGATTGGGTTGGCCAACAAGTAGACACTCGTTCTCTGAAGCAGCTGAATCCTAGTAATCCACTTTGAAATAATACCTTGGCATATGTAGAGTGGAGAAAGCACACGCCGCATTCTTCAATGTATTTTTTCATCTACAAGTCTTCTCCGAGATGACATGCTCTTTTTTATGTATTCATATTAATGAATGTTGCACAAGATGATCACATGGGTCGACAAGTAACAACGCATTCGACTAACATTGAGTGACAGGCGGTGCTCATGTGAGCAAAGAAACAATGGGAAAAAGTTTGATGCTTGCATAGCTTTCCTCTTGCTTTCGATTAGTAGAACAATTGATAATAGGATATCGCGTTTCAAAGTGCTCACCTCGTAAACTTTCCCTGAGCGTGACTTGATTTCGTAATCAATCATTTTCGCCAGCTAGCAAAAGCGACAGAAAATGCTTTATCGAAACGGTACTGCTTTTCGGTACATTGATGTTGTCAATGCATGAATTATGTTAAGAAGTCAATGACCAGTTATTTCATTATCAACATCTGCAGGCAAGGCAAGTGGAGGTTCAGTGGACGGGGAACGATGTACAATAGGATAGAGGATGAGACCGAACGGGTGAAGAGCGCGGAGGGTTAGCGGAGGGCGACCGAACAAAGAGGAGACCGAACGAAGACGAAGAGGAAAAGAAAGGATCGATGGGAGGGGAGGCAAACGGCGAACGAGCGGAGGGCGAGCGGAGGGCGAGCGGAGGGCGAGCGGAGGGCGAGCGGAGGGCGAGCGGAGGGCGAGCGGAGGGCGAGCGGAGGGCGAGCGGAGGGCGAGCGGAGGGCGAGCGGAGGGCGAGCGGAGGGCGAGCGGAGGGCGAGCGGAGGGCGAGCGGAGGGCGAGCGGAGGGCGAGCGGAGGGCGAGCGGAGGGCGAGCGGAGGGCGAGCGGAGGGCGAGCGGAGGGCGAGCGGAGGGCGAGCGGAGGGCGAGCGGAGGGCGAGCGGAGGGCGAGCGGAGGGCGAGCGGAGGGCGAGCGGAGGGCGAGCGGAGGGCGAGCGGAGGGCGAGCGGAGGGCGAGCGGAGGGCGAGCGGAGGGCGAGCGGAGGGCGAGCGGAGGGCGAGCGGAGGGCGAGCGGAGGGCGAGCGGAGGGCGAGCGGAGGGCGAGCGGAGGGCGAGCGGAGGGCGAGCGGAGGGCGAGCGGAGGGCGAGCGGAGGGCGAGCGGAGGGCGAGCGGAGGGCGAGCGGAGGGCGAGCGGAGGGCGAGCGGAGGGCGAGCGGAGGGCGAGCGGAGGGCGAGCGGAGGGCGAGCGGAGGGCGAGCGGAGGGCGAGCGGAGGGCGAGCGGAGGGCGAGCGGAGGGCGAGCGGAGGGCGAGCGGAGGGCGAGCGGAGGGCGAGCGGAGGGCGAGCGGAGGGCGAGCGGAGGGCGAGCGGAGGGCGAGCGGAGGGCGAGCGGAGGGCGAGCGGAGGGCGAGCGGAGGGCGAGCGGAGGGCGAGCGGAGGGCGAGCGGAGGGCGAGCGGAGGGCGAGCGGAGGGCGAGCGGAGGGCGAGCGGAGGGCGAGCGGAGGGCGAGCGGAGGGCGAGCGGAGGGCGAGCGGAGGGCGAGCGGAGGGCGAGCGGAGGGCGAGCGGAGGGCGAGCGGAGGGCGAGCGGAGGGCGAGCGGAGGGCGAGCGGAGGGCGAGCGGAGGGCGAGCGGAGGGCGAGCGGAGGGCGAGCGGAGGGCGAGCGGAGGGCGAGCGGAGGGCGAGCGGAGGGCGAGCGGAGGGCGAGCGGAGGGCGAGCGGAGGGCGAGCGGAGGGCGAGCGGAGGGCGAGCGGAGGGCGAGCGGAGGGCGAGCGGAGGGCGAGCGGAGGGCGAGCGGAGGGCGAGCGGAGGGCGAGCGGAGGGCGAGCGGAGGGCGAGCGGAGGGCGAGCGGAGGGCGAGCGGAGGGCGAGCGGAGGGCGAGCGGAGGGCGAGCGGAGGGCGAGCGGAGGGCGAGCGGAGGGCGAGCGGAGGGCGAGCGGAGGGCGAGCGGAGGGCGAGCGGAGGGCGAGCGGAGGGCGAGCGGAGGGCGAGCGGAGGGCGAGCGGAGGGCGAGCGGAGGGCGAGCGGAGGGCGAGCGGAGGGCGAGCGGAGGCGAGCGGAGGGCGAGCGGAGGGCGAGCGGAGGGCGAGCGGAGGGCGAGCGGAGGGCGAGCGGAGGGCGAGCGGAGGGCGAGCGGAGGGCGAGCGGAGGGCTTCAGCATAAATACACGAGGCTGTGAGGGGTGTTTGGCTGGCACGTGGTTGCCCGCGGCAGGGAAGGGGCGTGGCGGACGATTTTTCCGCAACGCAAGGTTAATGCGGGCAAAAAGGCGCCCGGAGCGGCGCACCTGGGCGCTCGGTAAGGAACATCCGCCGACGGCTGCGCACGACCTCCAGTCACGTAAACCATTCGCGTGGACGATGCTGCCCCCGGGCGGGACCATGCGTGGGCGGATGGGGATGAGAAGCGTTGGGGAAGCATAGCGACCCAGTGTGAAGCAATGCAGTGGACGCTACCTGGAGAAATGCGTGTAAATTGGTATTTACTAAAAGGTTGAGGGTGTGACACGCAAGGAGTTAGAGGCGTGTTAGGAGATTTTTTTTCTTAATTTAGCTACTGGATTTATCCACTTTTTCGTCACCAAGAGCCCTGTAATAAGAGTTTTTTTCTACCAAAATTCCGTCGCAGCATTAAAGAACTTTCCGTATACTATACGTACGTAAAAGTAAAATGGGGAAGTAAACAGGAAAAATAAAATTGAGGTAGATTTTATTTTGGTTGATCTCTAAGAATTTTCGTATATTTCAAAGATTACAACATCACACGAGAAAGTATGTGCTGTTCTAACCACAAGTTAAGAGAAAATTTCATGAAGTGAAGAATAACAGCCAAAAAATACAAAACAGATATTCCAACTAAAGATTGAGAACTTTCCTCATTTTTCCTTAGATTTATTTTCAACTGCGGTTCAGTTTGCCCATGGCATCAACTGATGTCACTGCAGCGCATCTGACTAGGAGGTCCTAGAATTCGAGTTCCGTCGGTGGCAGGACTTCCGAAACAGGCTACATGGCGAGGTCGAAGTCAGTGGCAGTCTGGAGGAGAATGCCAGCGGTCCGCTGCTCTAATCGGTAGTTTTTCGTGATTTCTCAGATCAACACCAGGAGAATGGAGGAGAAATGCCCTAACAAATGTGCTACGGACCGTACGCGATGTTTCCTTGCTATTCGTTGTCCTATCCTCACCCCTTACTTACCCACACTTGTCGGGCGAGCAGTCGGGAGCTTCAAGCTTGTCCCTGCTAATGGGTATCAAGTTGAAGAAAACCGACTTGTTGGACGGTGACGGTCCCGACCCCTTGAAATATATTTTATGGAAATGAAACAAAACAATCTGCTATAGCCTTCAAAAGAAATGTACTTTCTTAAATCTACAAATACTGCTTGCATCATCAAATTACACAATTCATTCGTTCTTTATCAAACATTTCTTATCACTTCTTTTATTTCTATCCGAATAATCGACCAACTAACACTTACTTATTAATCCTACAAGGATCAGAACACGAATAAATCTAGCTTTAACAGCATCTCTCTCAACTCTCCAGCAACTGCATTCATATTGTAAAGAATTGATAGTAACCAAGACAGCAACCTTCATGATTCTTGGGTGTTATTAAATAATCCACAATTACTTGGGGATCACAAAGGTAATTCAAAGAGAAATCTTCTATTAATGTTCAAGTCGGAAGAAAACCATCTATCTTTGGTGAGTCAATTTCATATGAGTTAGGACGTGCCAATGTACGAAGTTTTTTACAACACATGCCCATCCTCTCACAATCACTTCAAACACGAAAACACCTGTTGCGATAGCCCAACCATTGAGCAGGACACTTAGGGCCGGTTTCAACTGCTGCATTCTCATTGGTCTCTCTCGGCGAACAATGCTGCTTGAAATCAAATTCTCCCTCATAAAATCGGACATCCACTTGGCGCGGAGGCCATTTTCCGAAGCTGCTCGCATGATCCCATCCACTCGGTCAAGAAGAGGATGTCCCCGTGGCAAGTACATAACCACGTTGTAGGCGCTGCCCACAGCAGGGAACAGGAAGAATGGCGATTCTGGAAAAAATGGGAAATATTTTTTTTAAAAGGTTCTCCATGACTAAAACATACCTGCGCCAGTATAGAGACACATTTTCATATACCATGACTTTACGATCTACATTTATTCGTAACGTTATGGAATATTATGATTTGTATTATACAAGTATTGTATTTGTAAAACTTGTAATTATATTAAAAGTATTTTTGAAAAAATTGAGAATTGAGAAAATTGTGAAGAGATTTTATAGTATGTTTGAAATTTTCATTGTTTGATTAATACGTTTCCAAAAAATATAATAGAATTTTAATTAAGCCGAATGGAAGCAGCACATCCACCATCCGACGAGCGTATTAACAATAGAAACACTGATCGTAAGTAACAAATTATTAAAAAATAAGTATTTCAGTCTTAATAGAGAATGTTGCTCCTTAAAAGTGAATTGAATCGAAAAAATTAAGAAACTGTCTATGAATTTAGTGAAAACATGTTCAGCAAATTGTTTAAACACTGAACAAATGTGAATATTCACCTTAACATCTTCCTTGATATGTATGTGGAAGACATTAACACAGAAACAAAGTGAGTTGATCATTGAACAATATCTTACCCTTGGAAAAGAGGTAATTTACATATTACAAGGATTACGAGAATTTTAAAGTTTTATGGTGCATTGTGAGTAGTTCTTAATCGTCATAGAGGCCGAAATCTGTAATTTTTGTTCAAATATTTCCAAGTATTTTGCGGTTCGTGAGATATTCTTCAGCGGAGGAGAGAAAATGAAGTCAATGGCATAAACTACTGAATATGAATGTCATAGCCAATCAGATTCCATGCTTCGACTTGCGATGGAATAAGAGAGAAAGAACTATTGGTTGAATTGCCCATTATTTGTTGTGGGATGATTACCTTGCGCGCCGGCTACGTCCAGACCCGTCCTCTACTTCACTGATGTGTGACATCGAAAGTGTCACGTAACGTTTTGATATAGCTGAAAGACACGGCTATAGATGATAGTTCAAAAGAGAGGGAGATACTCCCACGCGCTGCATTGCTTCATTAAGAAACGTTTCCTATTTTTGCCGCAGGAGCACTGTGTGCTGTAGACCAATAACATACGAGAGGAGGAAAGGCTGACTTTTCCCCTCAGAGCGATTTATATCGTTTTCGTGTTGCTTATTAGGGTGCATTGTTTAAAACTCGATCAAAGTTAATTTTCTCTTGGCCTCACACTAAAAAAATATTTTTCCCTTTAACTCAAAGCAAAAATGTATTTAGTATTTAATTTCAGAAACAAAAAAAATGAAGGGGAACTTTCCTCCTTTCCCTATTCCGAAAAAGTCGCCCTTATCAGGAGCTTACCTGGACGGTATCGCTCTGAAAGAATCTATTATAATTGTTCAAAACATGGCAGATTAATCACAAAAAATACGGTGAGCATTGAGGACAAAATTTCAAATTAAAATGTCATTTTAAAAATTTACCCTGTCATAGGATGTATCAACTTGTCGAGAAAAATTCTAGAACAGGGGAAAATGTTTTTTTCGAAAACTCAAAACCTTTTAGCCCAGATTCTGGTTTTCGTTTTCTTGGTTAAATGTACTTTGTATCTCAACTTATTTGTTTATTTATCTTCTTTTTACTTTCACATCCTTACGTAAGTACTTTGTAAGAAGAGAAAGTAATATAATCGTGCTCTGGAAAAAGGTGGATTTTCGACGGAAAAACTTCTATTGCCGGGCCCAGATAATGAAAAAGTGAATCAATTCTGTTGCTATATGTAGAAAATTACTTCCTCTAACACGGGATGTATCTAGAATTCGTGTTTTGTGGGTCCTTGATACCGAAAAATCGATTGACGGCAAAACGTCTGCCTCTCCGACCGTCCGTCCGTCTGTGGTCAAGTGTCACGCCTAAACCGTTCAGCATATTTTCTCCAAATCGATATTCATCGATTATCTGAGCAAACACAATACTTTGGGAGTATGAAAAGGGGGGGGGGTCAGAATGGGACGGGTCCTAATTTCGTTGAACTCTGAATTTTCGGAAATTGAAAATTTAGAATAATGTGAGAAAGCACGTGCTGTTATGGCTCCACGAGTTCCATGCAGGAGAAAATTCATGGAGAAACTCTAAACGAGGTAAAGTAGGATCCACCTTTGCCAGTGGCCAGAGCGCGCTGGCGGGCAGAGTAGGTGGCGAAGCCACGCGAGGCGACGGTGGCGGTGTCTTTGGAGGCTGCAATGCGGTCCAGAGTGCGCGTTACGTTGTCCTCCTCCACGTAGCGATCGAGGATGGCAGCATCCGAGGCCTTGGACTCGTTGAAGAAGATCTCACTGCCCACGGACCATTCCACGCGGAGGCCTTCGTCAAGGATGTCCTGGGTCGACGATACCTGCGGAAAACATAACAATTGAATAATAATTTGATCTAAGTAATACCTAAAAGCGGACCTCAGTGAATGAGGGGTTAAATTACTGTCCTCTGAATCCCCAGTGTGCGTGTTCGATCCCAGCTGAGGTGCATGGATTTTCGAAGGGCGGAAAATCCACAGTAGCCATATCATTCTTGTGGCATGTAAAGGAATCCTGGCGGATGCCCGGCAAAATTAAATCCATTCGACCACGTCTCACCTTAACAAGATCTCACTTTCTCCCAAATAAATAGTTCGGATATTGTGAATTGAGACCGACATCTGGCGGGGAAAGTGAGAGTCACAACCCAGGCGTATCAGCGGATCGCCCGCGTGGCGCACGTACTCGAAAGGTCCGCTTCGGAGGTAGGCTTCCAAGGAAGCCTGGGCCAAAAAACAGGCTGGCATCCAACTACTTTGAATATCCTCTTAAGGGATTGTTTCGGAGTCTTCCTACAACTACAAAAGTGAAGATAGATATTTTTCGTTCAAATAAAATTTCTTCTCAAAAGTGAGATCTTTCATTAAGGTCTTGTTCATTTTTTGGAAATTTTAGTCGTTTTCGCATAATATTGCGTGCAATTTAAAAAGATTACAAACACAAGATTTTCTCAAAAACGGTTTTAATTTTTTTCTGTCAACGTTTGGTAGAGATAGTGCTAAATGTTCTTGTACTGTGGTAGGCATAGTGCTAAATGTAAATGTTATTTCTTTCAAGCAATCCGCAAATATTTATTGAAATTTGCTCAACAATGAGGCAATGGATATTTAAAAAGTACATTGTTGGTGAAGTAAGAGATAGTGGCAGTGATAAAAATGTTTTTCACTTCAAAAATTAGAAATAATTCAATTCAAATTCCTTCGATTGGCTATTAAAGCGCCTTGGTATGTTACAAACAAGCAAATTCATCATGAATTAAAAATACCTCTACTATCTGAATTCATTTGAAAACTCTCAAACATTTTTTAAAACAACCTAAGCCAATACATAAAAATACCTAAACAACCTAAGCCAATACATACAAACACAAACATATTCACTCTCAACATAAATTGCCTAACAAACCCTAGAATTAAATCTAAATTTCTTCAAAATGTATTCCTTGCCCCCTAATTAATGACTAAATGTAAAAACGTTGGCATGAGGAAATCCACTCCTCCCATCCAAAAGATCAATCTCCATCTTGTTAAAAAAAGTGATGGTAAGAACCAGTGATAATTTTATACTCCTTTTGTATTATAAATTATTAAATTATAATATATTTCGAATCTCTTATAAGATGATTTGTTAGCTTCATTAGAAAAGAGTGTGAAATGTAAAGCATGTCAACTAAATAATGCTTATCTTATTGGAAAATAAAATTTAGAACATACATATATTCACTTTATTATAGAACATACATATATTCACTGAACGAAAGGTCACTTATCTAAGCATGTTAGCATTTCACCAGTACACCATGAAACTGAATGTATGCAAATGACCGTGTAATTAAATGTCAAGAAATTGTATCTTACATTTAGGTAGCTCATATAAAAGATTACGCACAGAAATAATTGCAATTTATATTGACTAGGTAAATTTTGGATTCAATTTAACTTTTAAATAAAACTAGTTGAATTGCTAATGAATGTGTCAATAAGTCTTGTAATCAATATTCTAGTTTAAAGTGACATAAGTTTTCTTTGAAAAAATTGACAATTTTCACGAAGATATAGTGCAAATAGTGCAAATGTGCAAATGTTTATAGTTTCTTTTATTAATTAATGTATTTAACGTCAAAAAACTATTGAAAGCTTTGTGAGTTAAAGTGCTTTAAATAACTTCTAATGACGGTTTTCGAAAGTTCAAGAGGTTACTGTGAAAAATAGCTTCAAATTTTGAATTTACAATAACGCTTAAATGACATTTTCTCAAAAACGGCTCCAAATTGTTCAAAGAAAAGTGGTATTGTGGACGAGATTTTACTCCTCCCGTTCAACTATTACGCAACCGGCAAATTAAGAAAATGTAAAAAAAACTTTGGGCGGCGATAGATGGCAGCTGCCAAGAGTATGTAGCAAGTCCGAATAGCTATGGAAATATAAAACTAATACGGGAAAATCTATGCCATTCTATAGCACAACTAGTTTAATTTTTGAGAAGGGAAGGTGGTTGTGGGAGGGATTGAATCCGATTCTTTCCAGGATGTTTAACGACGTGAGTTTAACTGAATGAGGTTAAATTAGTCAGTTAAAATCATGAGTATTTAATTGCTTTATTATTCATAAAACCGATAGGAACCCAAAATACCACATTATAGCCTCCTGAGACCCAGTGTCCTTTTACAAGAACGTTACTTTTAAAATTCCTTGTTACGGCTACAATGAACGTTTAGTCGCACTTTTTATTTCGGAGGTTGGTACACATGTATCTTACGCGCGGGAACATACCCAGCTTTGCCGCAGTTGTTAGGACACCAGACCACAGTTCACAATGGCTGGGCGTAATGACAACAATCGAACCTGCCGTAATAAGCCAAGTAAGAAGTCATTTTATTATTAAAATCACTTAGTTTTTTTTTTTTTTTTTTTTACGTAGCAGATAGATTAATTTAAGTGTGTGAATGTTCAAATTTGTTATTTCGTTCATATACGTTTCACTGAGTGGTAGAAATTTGTATGTCCTTTTAAAAGTACATCGGGTCTCTGTTACATACCTTGTGACAAAGGCGATGTACTTTTAAAAGAACCTTGGGTCTCAGTGCGATAAATTGGTTTCATTATTAGCTACTTGAATATATTCTTTGGATATTGTAGGGTAGACTTCGAGGTTATGATGATATATTAGTTGATTGATTTTACTAATTTCATAAATTTCAGAGCTGAATGAATTGGAAATTTTGAATCTTCTCGATGATTCCGATGTTGATGGTCTATGTGGTGATGACGATGACGATGAAACTTTTGACATACCAAACTGTGAAGACAAACATTCTTCTGATTCTGATACTGCGATGTGTCGGGGACCATCGCACCCTCTCACCCCCGCGTCACGCCAAATTACCGGAAGTTGGAAAGGGCCACGCGTCCACCGCGACCCGATTTAGTTCCCGCCCAACGGCCCAAGTTCTCCAGAAGCCCCTAACAATAAATCTTACCCTTTGTCCAACAATACTGGATGATCGACAGCCGGAACAACCATTTTAGCGACTTGGCGATCGCACCCGGCTCAATAATCCTCTAAAAGCCTATAAAATCATCACATGCCAAAGCAGAAGGGACACGTGCGCGCTCCTCCGGCCTAACAATGCCGGCCAATGAACAACCAGAAGGCACCGTTGATGAAATAGAAGGTTCGAGAAGTTCAAATCCGACCAATAAAATCACTAGGCAGGAAGCACGTGAGCACTTTGAAATTTTTTCGAAAAAACGAAAGGGACAGACGGGCGAGCGAGGCCAGAGGGAGGACGGGCGACAGACGCTAGAGAGGACGGTCGTGCAGGAGAAGTCGTATGGAGATAGAAACCAACAAGTAAAGTTTTGAGTAGATTAACAGTGGTAGTTAAGAAAGCCACCGAATATTAGTCAGTTAATGAAACCTGCGGTAGAAAGGGAACAGCAGCAGTGGGTAAGGCACACACTGAGCCGACCACTGCGAAACTTGCCCGGTCTTCACGGAATTAATTCCGAATAGCCAAAGTTTGGCTTCGAGCGTCATACGCGGTCCAGGTGTCGTGTGACGGCCTGAGACGCGCGCGAGCATCACGTCGCGACCGCCCGGTCATCCACCGCCGACGTCCCGTGCGCCGGAGTCATCACCCCGGAGGCAATCGGAGGCCAACCTTGCAACGTTCCGGCGTCGCCTCCTGAGGGTCCGACTACACTTCTCCGTCGCTCGGCGAGCAATCCAGTCGCGGTGACATTACCATCTAACATCACAGATTGTAAGTTGTCATCACCATCATTCATTAATCGGCTACTAAAGTGACAATAACCCAGCATCAACCTGAACAGTTTCTCTTCGTTTAATTTTTTGAATAAATTAGTCCCCGCCATTTGGTCGGGTGAACCAATTAATACCATAGCAAAGTGTTATTATTCTAAATCTTAAGAAACCACCAAATGCAACCCTTCGACCCAGGGCGCTCACCCCTGAGACGCTCAACGCCGGCGACATTAAGCAGGTAAGTGGGCATGCGCTTGGCGCCCCTTATTAAATAAATTCAGCGCGTGTCCCCTCCTGCGACTTGGGACGACTGTCACACCATAAGTGTGTCGGCGCCTCCATTTTGTGAGCAGTTCCATCACAATACAGATGTTTCAGAAGGTGATGAGAAGTCTGAATCGGATTCAGAAATCTGTGATATAGTTCCAAGTCCAATTGTAAATGACTCCCCTACTTCCACAACGAGAACAAATTGTTGAGGCACCCATGGAAGAGGTCGTTGAAATGCCCCAAAACGAGGTCAGAACTCTTCTGTTTGTGATCATATAATCGGAAAACATATCAAAAGACAAGTGGAAATAGAACCGGATTGAAAAGAGAAATGTTTTGGTAAAAATAATGCCTTATTGATGCAGCCTTCATACATTGAAGAAAATAGATCTAAGTGGGACACGTTCAGATACGTATCGGAATTTATAAATGACGATATGATACAATCCATGTGTGATAAAACAAATCAAACATCTTTTGAGAGATTTGGAAAGACTCTGAATTTAATTCTAAGGGAACTCATTGTTTATTTGAGAATTGTGTTATGTCGTGTCTTCAGTATCCGAAAATAAGAATGTATTGGGAAAAACAATGGAGAATTGTTTGTATTCCTGATGCTATGCCAAGGAATATAATTTTTGAAATCAGGTCTAAATTAAAAGTTGTTTATGATGACGATATTACCGAGGAAACAAAACTCGTGGACAAGCTGTGGAAAGTTAGGCCACTTTTAGATTGTATTAGGAATGGTTGCTTGAAACAGTAAAAAAATTGTAGTGTAAGTGTGGATGAAATGATAATTCCTTTTAGTGGAAACTGCTCAATGAAACAGTATTGTCTAATTAATCCAAATTCTGTTTTATTGAAAGTATTTGTTCTGGCTAACCCAAATGGAATTGTAGTCGATTTCAAAATGTACCAAGGTTATAAAACTTTCCCCGAACAAACAGAAGAAGGATTTTCTCTAGGGGAAGCTGCAGTATTATCTCTAACAGAACAGTATCATTCGTGCACAGCCTTTACATTAATAGTTATTTTATATCTATTAAACTGGTCAATTAGCTGTTGAAGAAGGGATATTGTGTAACAGGGACAATAATAAAGAACAGAATCCCCCGAAACGTCCAATTAGATTCTGATATTTTTCTCATGAAGAAAGGTATAGGTTCTCACTCTGTACGGGTATGTATAATGTATACATGGGTGGAGTTGATCTAATGGACAGAATGTTGTAATTTGCTCCCTCTAGAGTTAGAACTAAAAAATGAACTGTAAAAGTAATCTTACATATGTTTGATTTGGTATTGTGCAATAGTTGGTTATTGTATAAAAATGATTTGCTGGACAGAAAAGTTCCAAAAAAAAATTTGCAGATGAGACAATATAAAATGGAATATGGACAAGAACTAATTGGAAAGAATAATTTCAAAGACGACAAAAGCACTTGTTCCGATTCCCTCGAATTTTATGAGGTCACATAGGGCTGGACATTTGCCTACCCACAGTAATTGGTGGAATTCAAAAAAGGTGTAGAAATGAAAAATGCTGCATGAAAACATCTGTTAAGTGCATGCAATGTGACATTTTTTTCTGCCTTATTGCTCAGAGAAATTGCTATGCTGATTTTCACACAGCCTGAAGGTAATTATTTTTTTAAATTGTTAGTGTCACAGCACATTACATATTGTTTCAGTATTATGTTACAGTTGTGTATTATGTTATTCAGTTAATGATACCAGTATGACTAATAAATAGAATTTAAGCTATTTGTTGTTATTAAGATTCCTTAAAATCACCTAATAAAAAGTTACATGAATCCTGTTTTAGAATAATTTAGAACAAGGTTTTACTGCTCTTTAATACTCTTAAAATAACATTACTATTAGGAAACAGGTTTTACTATCAGGAAGCCGAAAAATTAATAAAATGTCACTTTGGGCGGCGATAGATGGCAGGTGGTAAGAGAATGTGTCACGTCCGAATAGGTAGCCGAGACCAAAGGAAATAGAAAACTAATTCGGGAAAGTCTGTCCCATTCTGAAGAACCACTAGTTACTATTCCATTACTAATTCTTACTGAAAAGGAACATTATTTTGAGCCATTAACACAATATTTTCCCTTCTGAAAAGTGGTTATAAATATTCTCCATCCCCGCATAACATAAAGATGAAATGAAAATTATAGTCCATACATTTAAAAAAATATTTTCCTACTATTGGCTCAAAAACTTTCCCTGCTTGCTCAGTGACGGTTGAATAAATATCAGTCATGATCCTCTCTAATCCCGTTCTCGTGATACTAATACTTCATCACCTGCCTGGTCGATCAGCATATTGTTACTATCATGTATTATACGCACATGCATTCGTTAGCATTACGTGTAAAGCGTTAACAGACTGTTCAATGAAATTAATGAGATGGGGCATGACCCTCAATTATGAATTCATGGCCATTAATGTGTTTAGGTAGAATAGTTAATGGAAGGTAGGATTAGCAAATATCAAAGGGAGATTCACTAACATGAATGTTAATACATTTGTCGGAGAACTAGCACACTCATTTTGTATAATTGCGGTAATGCTTGATCTTTAACCAAATTATTTTGACTATCTGTTGTAGATAGACTGTAGAAACGCGGAATTAAATTTCTTCTCAAATTTAAGTCAAGTAACTTTATTTGAAAGGGCTTGAATGACAGTTTCTTGAAGAACAGTTCGAGTCAGTATTAGCCAATAGTATGATCCAACAGATCCTTGGCTGTACGGAAAACGCTGCGTCCTGTTGTCAACGTTCTGGCCATCATATCACGGCCTTTTTTCAGGGCGAATTGCAATATATGTAGCATCAGCTTGAACGCAAGTATTCCTTATGAAGATCGCAGTATGACGTCCGACTTAGGATGCGTCGTCTCCCGGACAGTCAAAAATCTATTGATTTCCTTCGCAGAAGCCTACGTTTTACCTTTGACCATTAGAAAATAACGTTTATATTCCATTGCAATCATATGAAAAAGTGTGAGATTCTAAATAACTCACCTGGTGACGTCGCCTTGGTTGCTGCAGAGCACTAATGATTCGGGACTGAAATCCACTGGCTACAATTAATCCGCCCATCAGCCACACGCAAAACACGCAGCGTTGCAGGAGTCGTTTGGTCTTCGCCGACACTCCCGCGCCCAGCAGCGCGGCCCAGACATAGGTCATCCACACCGACAGCGTTCTTGTGGCACTGCACATTGATACTGTGCACTGCGCCGCGCTCGGACTGCCGTTACAGGTGTGGCGTCAGCTGACGTACTCCGGTGAGAAACCTCGGCCAGACGAAGGACTATAGCAGACGCAGCCCCGGCACAAAGTGCCACCAGGGTGAGGTCCAGTGGGAAGAGGGACACCAGCGCGCGCATTGGGGCTGCCACACCCGCCAGAGGCACCACCCACATCATCTGAAAAGGAAGGCCAAAGAAGTGTTGAAAACTGGGAATTATTCGAAAGAAAAATACTTGTTTTCTAATTATAATGAGTATATGTCTGATGTATTGGTTATTTTTTGTAATCGTTTATTGACCTTAATAAACACATTTTTGGTAATTTTATAACAATAAATAAATTGTTATAAATTACCAAAAAGGTCTGTTTCATTAAGGTCAATAAACCATTCCAAAAAACTTGTATTTTAATATATGCATGTGTACAGAATGAGAGACTACCAGATGACTACAGAGACTACAGAGACTACAAAGAGCTTACTAGTAAAAGAGCTAAGAAACTATGATAAACATGTAAAAAATTATGTTTTGAAAGAGATAAGTGTGTATAAATACATTTAAATTGCATTTGCTATGCCTATACGTTACAACTTGGGTTGCTACTAACCCTTCTGTTACATAGACGAAGCTACTTTTTGCATTTCCGTCTGTCTGCCTGTCTGTGAGTTTTCAGTTTGTATGTCTGCCTGTCTGTCTCCTCTCTCTTCTCTCTCTCTCTCTCTCTCTCTCGCTCACTTACCCTGTTTCTTTCTCTCTCTACCTCCCTCTCCCTCTTTTATTTTCGTCTTTAAGTCAGCTACACCGCGAAGTTTCAACAACCCGTTCCATATTTGCGTTTTCTAGTTTATATTGCGTCGGTTAAAGAAGAAGAAAGATCACACCAGTATTTGACAAAACGCACTGTTAATATGGGTGTCCAATATTGCACATGACTATTCATATTGCAAATGATGATAAAAGAAATCTTCCAAATTAATGTAAAATAATGTATTGATAAGTGACTGCATGATTCACGCAAATGCAAGTGGGTGTGTCTTGCACACGTTCAACAAAACTCACAATTCACATTGATCACTGCCTGCTTGAACTTACAATGAGACATTAACTACTTACACACTCACACACATGCGCGCACATATATTATACATACAAATACAATAATTGCCGTTCATTTGCGAAATTTTAAATTGTTTGATTCTCACACAGAGTCGATATTTCTGATTTATAATAAAACATTCAATTCAGGGGAATTTAAAACGTTACCTCTTCGTAGTAAGTTGGAAAGGTCAGGTCGAAGTCTCGAGAACGATTCTCCGTGGGGAAAAACGCACACATCGCTAGATCATAGCCGCTGTGTTGAAGATCCCCTAGCAATCCTTTCCAGCTACCATTCTCATAACCAGCCCAAGGATAATCATCTTTAGGTGGAGGACGATATCGTAGCTGCATCCCAAGCTTATATGCCAAGAAGCGCGCAAAACATGGTTCTATACCATCGTAAGAAATCTCCTTAAATGCATTTGAATTTCTATGGTGGCTGAAACGAGGACCAATTACGTATGGTGGAAACGTTTTTGTGGTGATCTTCAAAGGGCAGTCATGTAGATGTCCAACAACTTTGTCAGGAAAAATATTCAATTTTCGAAATGACGTCTTCTCGGTGACTTTAATCCTTCTTAACAGCTCTACATGTAATTTGTTGTTGGAACAGTACGGTTGAGTGTAAGGATACCAGGTGTAAATATCAATAAAGTCGACGAATTTGCACTTAACATCACGTCTGCTTGATCTCCATAAGATGATCGCGACATTCACAACATGCAATTTCTTGAATAATTGTAGAACATCGGGAAGCCACGTTTTAACATTAATATCTTCAAAAAGCTTGTTAGAAACGAGTACTAGCATTCGCGCTCGCGCATTCCAGTAATTCTTGTATTGAAGATTTTCAATCTGTAACTTCAGTTCATTTTGCAATGCAATTGCCCACAATGAAAATGTAAGTCCCTTCTTCAGGTAATCTATCCAAATATTTGCCATTTCCCCTAAAATATGTAACGAACATGGCAAACCCTCCGATATTGCTTAAAGATTTCAAAAAGAGGTCATCAACTCCACAAGGATAGGAAGAATTAATGTAACTGTACAAGTAGGAATATTTTATACGATTACCACAAATTGTTGAGTTCACGGAATTTATGGTCACTTGCGTGGGTAAGGAAATTATCAAATTATTAGACTCAATAAATGTTTTC
Source organism: Acheta domesticus (assembly GCA_031308135.1). NCBI lineage: Eukaryota > Metazoa > Arthropoda > Insecta > Orthoptera > Gryllidae > Acheta > Acheta domesticus. The sequence continues at coordinate 123,943,428 of JAHLJT010002406.1, read as the reverse complement.
GCGATATCCCACATAGTGAAGAGAGGATGTTGAAAGCATAATGACGTATTTACCATATCGACAGAAAGAAATATTGCGAGAAACAATGTTGAGTGAAGCAGAATGGCTTTCGAACTAGTTCCACACAATTCAAAAATATAAAAAGAATTAATTTTCTCCATTACATGTTCTAGAAATGTACTGCACGTAAATTACAATAGTAAACACAAACTTTAGTATGGTTGTTACACTTCATCTAATAAAACGTCACTTCTACATCACTTCACATACACGTTTCACACGAATTGAAGGTGATACAAAAGCAGGATCCATTAGTGTTCCAATATATCCACTGGCTTAATTGAACGTAGACTAAGATTTCTTTTCAATCACACAAACGGTGATGAATGCCAAAACCATTCCCTTCGATTTTTCCACAGAGAGTCTCTCAGAGTAGAAAATCTTTTCAGTATCCTTCTTCGGCGGCAGCGGCGTGGGCAAACGATGTGAACGTGTTTGCACCAAGCATACTCTTATCCGGTCGAATTACTGCGCCTCTGCAACAATAGAGAGCTCTAGAAACGAAGGCAACAAACGCTCGGGCCTGAAGTGCTTGAATAGATTGGTCGAGTGGTAGGTCTCGTACGTCGTTCTCTCTTAATGTGAGAAGAGGTGATCAAGGGAATTCCATGCCGATGGTGTCCCAGAATGGTTGCGTGTGTGAAAAATTGCCTGCTCGCATAGGTAGCCGGGTGGGAATGGAAGAGTGTTAGAGACAAACTGATTAATGCAGTACCGTAGTTGTTAATTAGAAAGGTAAAATGAACTATTGTAAGTGGTTTGTACCTGAATGAGAATGAAAAATATAAACAAGATCGATTACAGATAACATTTGATGAATTAATGAATGTGAAGCCATTTTAAAGAAATAAATCTCGAAAGAAGTAAAAATAGATTCAACAATTAGGAATTAGACAAATGTCTGACACAGTTACTGTATGAATAAGCAAGTCTCAACCTAAACTAATAAATTCGGTGACAAAATGAGTACGGCAACAAGTAGCACACTGAGATCATTACACCGTTTTAGATGTTAAATCCAAACACATGATAGAAGTCGGGCGAAGAACGCAAAACAATACATTGACTGAGCTGATAAGAAGTATAACTGAATAATTAATATTTATAATTATGTGTAATCATCAGTCTTAGAATGAACTGTACGAATTTCGTATGTACTACATTGTTGACACGTAACTATTTGGCCAGTTACTTGGCCTCAATGATACAGACTTTTATAGTGAATATATTGAAAAGGTTTGTAGAAGCAAATTGAGGTCTGGGACATGTAGCTGACACACGATCAAAGAAAGGTCAAACAAACACTGTTTCGATCACCTGACCGCCTTCATAAAAAAAAACTCCAAGCAGCTCATGAGTGATGAGGCGAGTTCCAAGCGAAAGACAATGGGCGTGCCGTCAAGTCATAACTCCAGCTGTCCCACACCGTGGGAAAACAGTGAGCTTACAAATTCACTATAAGTGAACGCGTAGAAAAAGAAATTTGCAGGTGTGCCCGGTCCATAACCTTCGACTACCTCGGAACAATTTCCCCTCTATCATTTAGAACTGACACGCGTCCGATAATGGCGACAGTTGATGCACGTAGAGTAATTTTGTCTCATGTTTTCGGGGAAATCAACTGCTGTGGTCATTAGTTTCGTTTGTGTTCTGAATGTTTTATTATTGAAGGAGTCAATTTCCTTCCCTGCTGGATGGTGAGATCCGGCATCGACAGACACTTTACACTTTCTTGCGTAGATTAAAAATTACTGTAATATAAAAATGCTTTAACACCCCCTATTTTCGTTACCTTTTCTTTCACTTCACAAAATGTTAATTCTGTTTTTTTAAAATTATTAGTAATCTTTCAATCATAATATTTTGTTTTAATCTCTTGTTTTAATTGTTTAACTAATTGTTTGCGGTTTTTCTTGTTTTCTCTTCTCTTTTCTTCTAGGAACTGATGATGATGGCTTAGAGATAGAAAGCTGCTCTTGAAATAAATCGAATTGTTGGCAATGACAACACCTGCGATCACTTAATTTTAAATGCCAACGACATTTCACCACAAAACCAATATCGACATATACGTCAGTTTTGCTTTTGATGTCCACATCCAAGTATCTCCCCCAGCGAAGCACTGCCCCAACCGGGACAAGTTACTAGTTCCCGACATACATGGTAGTGTAAGGCATGTAAGTATAAATGTGTGACTGCCTGTAAGGGGAGAGTACAGAACAAGGAACTGCAAAAAAGAAGGCGCGCGGTACATGGTCCGTTTGCTAGGCTACTGCTTCCGATATTCGCCTGGTGTTGATTCAGTAAACCACGGAAATCCACCGGCCTGAGGCGGTCCCTAGAATTCTCCACCACACTGGGTTGAAATTCGACATAGCTACGTAGCTAGGGTCAAAATCCTAGGACCTCTCAGTCAAAATTGGAAGCAAACACTCTGGCAATACTGGCTCTCTACTAAACTCAGACGATCTTCAAGCATGTCAATTGCATCACACACATAGAGCTCCAAACGCTTGACGTCAGATGACCGCTGAATAAAATAGCCTCAAGAAGACACACTCGGAGACCTTCCCAGTATTAGATGCAGCATCGTAGGCTAGGAGGTCTTAGCGTCAGAGGCCTAGCGGTGTTGGCGGATTTTCGACATTATCTAAGTAGATGGATAAAATAATTCTATCCAATTTACAATAAAGTGACAGTGATTAAAGTGACAGGACAGTGATTAAATTATTTAACACAGTCTGGAGGAGAATTTATGCGGGCAACCACCCTGTGCAGTAGTTGTCAGTATTTTGTTTTTTTCGATCAACAGCTGGTGAATGCGCAAATCTCTAATAAACAAGCCACGGACCGAACGCGATCTTCATTTCCTCTTTCCTCTCCCACTTGCATACTTACACGCATATGCACAACACTACCACACATGTCAGCAGAACAGACAGGAGCTTACAGCTGGACCCGAATGGGACAGTGCCCGACTAGAAGATACATTGAGGAGGAAAACACGCAGAACGACGTGTAAGTTGCCACCGCATCATACATTCCAGAGAAGACACGCCACCACCCAAAATACAACAATCAGTACATTTGCGGACCTAACCACCTTAGTAGTTGACGCACCCTGAATCAGTACTAAACGCGCACTTTTTCTTGATACTCCACAGCGGGGGGTGCGAGGGAAGGCAGGTTCTGTTTACGTCACAGCAGTGCAGTGCTGTCAACATCCACAGAAAACTCAGCGTAAAAGCGCGTCTTGGACTAGATAGCAATGAAAATCAACTCAAGGTTTTTTTAAATTCTGAAGAAATAATTAAGAATTGTAGAAATTATTGCGTAACGCGAAGGTGCACGGCACGCAGAGGTCGTTAGAAAGAGAGAGCGAAAACTGAGAAGTCTGAACTATAAAGGAAGAAGGTGAGCAGCACTGCAAACTGAGCCGTGACGTTCCGAGTGGGGCTCATGTTTTCTGCCGAGCCGTGCTGTGCCGGACTGAGCGAGAACTAGGGAGCTGGAGGATCAAGAAAAAGTGCGAGCATAGTACACATTCATACGCACGTTCACTTATTAGGAGGAGAATTAGAAAACCCAAAGAAGAGTGACTGTGGGTTCAGTGCTGTAACAGCAAGCGTGTCGAGCCGTTATACCCAAGTTCAACTATTATCGAAGCCGTGGATTATTAAGGGCGAAAAATTCTTTTGTATGCGTTCCTTTGGAGAGGAAGTAAATTGGGCTGCCCCTTGCTGAAGATTTACTGCATCTAAAAGATACTCAAGCCTAAAAGAAGCCTCTGAGCCAAATTTTAATCGCTTTTTTCTCACTTTCTTTCACTGGTAGATGGCGAAAAGCATAGAAAAAATTGCTTGGTCAGGCAAAAGACAGGCCTGATGGCCTGAACCCCGCCACGTCAGACGTAACTAAATTGAATTTAAATTTAATCAGACCATTGCTTGTCCTCATGATCGGGGATACACTTATGACCAAGTACATGGAAATTTTTCGTTTAAGAGACCTTCACGGTCATTGTCGTCATTTCCGTCGTCATTCTAGCGAAATATTCCTCTGCCGCCACTGTCGACAGTCTTGAAATTGTCATAACTTGGTTCGCTAACGTTATCGCCACTGCTACCATCGCTTGCCCTATTGCCTCCTTTGCTTTTGTTACAACTCTAGCCGCTGTCAAAATTCCCCTTAGCATCAAACGGTTGAGCTTTCCGAGAGTATAAGCTACTGTTATTGTTAATTTTGATAGAATCAGTCTAAAACGACCTTACTTTCCTGCATCGATGATAACTTTTCCTTTTCAAAATTAGTCCTGATTTCATGTTCTAATAGTTATCATCGCAATTTTATACCATTACTTCTTCTTCGATGCAATTCATCTGAAATTACTATACAAAACGACACCTCTTATAAAAATTAATTTCTCGGATCCCCTGTACGCTTTTCTAACGCAAATTCTACTTCCACAGAGTAAATTGTTTTTCCTCAAAAGCTATGAGGAGAATTTAGATACTGCTGAAAGTGTTCTCACGAGCCATAAAAAGAAACCAATTCAATGATTCGATGACATCTAGGGTCGTTTCAATGGCTTTTCGTGGCCTCCTATTCATAACAAACTCAATTCACCGGACATGATTAGTGTAAAATTAAGTGTTTTAAAAATATTTTAACCCACATTTTTAAATATAACATTTAACATTTTGCAGGTTTTCGTTGTTTCACATCTACAAAAGAAGAAAGGCATGTCGAAGGGACGAAACGTGTAACGAATGTATGGTGCTTTTGGAGGGTTAAAAGTAACGACGATACATCTCATTTACATTAGATAATCAGATAACGGATACACATCATTTGAAAACAATACATGAATTGCAAATAGGACCCGAGGAAGCTCAAACATTTAAACAGACGACCGCAAAGCACACAGAAAGAAAGGATATGCAAAATGATTATTCGGATACCCTGCTCCACTGGCAAACTCGAAATCCCGTATGTTCCCAAACCGCAATCAATAATTCCGAACCAGGAGGGGCCCTAGTGGCCCCTTCCTCTTCACTGAAGCACCACTCGTAGCCAGCACCAACGCCGCTCGACAAGCCCAGGTCCGTACAGCCGTAATCACTCGAAAACCACTCGTTTCGCCTGATTACCCTCTTTGCTAATCTCCAGTCTTCATTGATCGAATTTTGCCCTCGGCTGATGTGATCAGAGGCGATTAGGTGGGAAATTATGTGTAGTTAGTTTCCAATCTAGATACGCTGTCATTCACCTATTACAGAAGAAAAGTGAAGGAGTTGGTAAGGGAACGTATTTACTCCATAAACGAGCGTTTCTTGTTTGTATTGGCTGAAATGGACTTTCTATCAATTTGTTACTCTCTTGATTACTTGCAGTATTTGTTCGACATTTTGCGTTCTTTGCTAACTGGATATTACTTTTACTAATAATGTGTAGGATAATTATTCAATCCATTATTATTTTTTTCGTATACATTATTTCTTAAATACTTACTTTTGTGAAATATTCTATTCTATTACATACAGGACCTGCCGAATGTTACACTGGCGAAGCACATGAGCATTCAAACCATCAAATACTACGCAGCCAGATTTACAACTCACGGGACGGTCATCCCAATGAATCGCAACAAAACCGCATATCGGAGACCGTTCAGCTCGGCAAGGAAAAACTTCTGAAAATAAAACACACGCAGCATGCATCGTGCGTTGATGCCGAATTAGTTTTCGATCGCATTTGAATGTTCGGTATCCTTTCGCAATCCACTCACCAATTAGCCCCGTTCCGCCCTCTACTCGACCCTGCCCATCCCTCCCCTTCCGCCTGCCCCTACCCATTCTCCTCCACTCCCCAGCCCGTCCTCTATCAGTCCCACCCCTCTGCCCCTCAGCACCCCCTCCACTGTCTACCCGCGCCATTCTGCCACTCATCCCCTGCCTGTTCGCCCTCCGCCCTGCTTTTGTCCTCCCTCCATCGCTAATCCTCCGCCCTCCCTAATCCCCCGCCTCTTCCACCCGCTTCACCGCCCTTCCTCCATCGGCTCTGGTGGTTCAGGGCATCATTTGATATGACTGCAGATCCTCAGACCGGAACGTTCTAGGGTTCGAGTCCCGATGGTGGGAAGATTTTCAACTCTAGTTACATATCTAGGTCGAATTCAGCAGCTGTTTGAAGGAGAATTCTAGCGGACGTTTGCTGCTTATCGGTAGTTTTCCGTAGTTTATCTGATCAACTCTAGGGGAATGCCGGAGCAGTAACTTAAAAACTAGCAACGGACCGGTCGCGATCTACCTTTCTCATTCTTGTCTTATCCTCACACCTTTTTACTCACTCATACACTTACATACACTACATTGACCTACATGTCGGAAGATCAGTCGGGAACTTACGAGTTTTGTCCCAGCTTGAGGGAGGTCTCGTTGGTGGGAGATAAGTGGGAAAACTCCACAAGCTGACCTGTAGATCAGAGCCGGATCTCATCATCCAGTGGAAGAACACCACCACCGAGATAAAAACATGCACTACGCTTACACTTACTGACCATATGAATTGACGCACCCGTAAAGACGAGTTTGTTAATCAATCAAATACTTCTTTCCTTTTGCACAGCTTAAAAATATCTCTCTCTTTCTCTCTCTGTCTCTCTCTCTCTGCCTCTGTCTCTTTCTCTCTGCCTCTCTGTCTCTCTCCGTCTCTCTCTGTCTCTCTCTGTGTCGGGCTCTCTGTCTGTCTCTCCCTCTCTGTCTGTCAGTTTCTCTCTCCCACTCTCTCTCTCTCTGTCTCTCTCTTTTGTGAGTCTCTCTCGCTCTTTGTCCACCGTGCTACCTGGCGCGTTGTTCTGGGTGGCGAGCGCGGGCGCCGCTGCATGTAGCGGTCGCGCGTGTTTGGGCGAGTGCGGCGCGGGTGTGTGGCCACGGCCCGTGCGTGCGACCGCGTGATTTCGCCAGCCCGTGTTTTGCCGCAGGAACTCTCTGCGCTGCGTCCGCGCCGCAAACCACTCAGCATTCAATAGTTGTCTGTTCTGTCTGTGGTTGTATATATGTTAATGCTGTATTCAATTTCCTTTTCTTATCTATAACATAATTTCCTGCAAACCAGCGATTGTGTCGTAAAGGTTGAACAACTGCAACAAGATTTTTCATATTATTTTTGCATATTATTACTCACGGTTTAAGGATATGATTCCAAAACAGGTCTTTCGGATATAACGTCTCAGTAAGCAGTATAAGTTTTTAAAAACCGACGAATTTGAACCCTGATCTCAGAATTTAGTGCTTTTGATCTGTGGAATTTGGTATTCTGATCTGTGTGATTCAGTGTTCTGATATAATTCGGTAGTTTTAGTGGAGCGTAATTTGGTAGTTGGGGTTAGGGGATCGGGTGATAAGGGTGAGTTTGGGGATTGGAGGATTTGCAAAACGCAGCAACATCAGGTGGGCTTCCCTAAATTTATTTCCATTGGCCACTCCCTTGAGTTTCTATGGTGAGGGTCAATCTTTCGACAAGGGCTTTTTACAAGATCCAAACTTTGCCTATCGTCAACGTCACATAGTCCTATCCACATTTAAAAAAAGTTTTTCTCATAACAATTTGGTGGGGAAAATTTAAAATAAAGGAACTTTGAATTGCGTTTTGTAAATGTTGTGTGTTGTTCACTATTAATGCGAGAGTTATTCCGTCCTGCCATTTTTTCATAAGTTACTCTTAGAATAACATACTCGTAATTGTCTGGAAGTAAATTATTAACTTCGAGCAACTGCAGCAAGATAGAAACTGTTTTTTACATTATTACTTATTATTTAAGGCATCATTGCTAAAAAAAAATTTTCGGATTGGTCATCAATTTGTGTTTGCGATGTGAAATTATGTCACCTTCTGGTAAATGAAATTTTCTAATGTTCTTCACAGACAAATTTAACTCATAGCTACAAATTGATTCATCTGATAATGCCGTGGCAAACAGTTTACCAATATGAAAGCATATTGAACAATTCTTCAATGAGGTATATTTTATAAATATTCTGTCTATTACAAAATACAATGTATTTCAAGAATTTCCTAGCCAGACATGTAGCAATTCGCAAATACGCTACCTTAACATTGTCGTATATCTAAATCCTTGAGTGAAATCACTTTATGCATCAGTAATCTCCACGTGGCAATCCGTTAAGAGCATCTCATCATTCAGACGGGGACGCCAAGCCATAAACCCAATCGCGTTCGCACTCCATCTCCACCGCTGAATCACGGTCTCTCGCCGCCTCTCTCCAGTACTTATCCCTCGCACCAACTCACCACTCGCATTTCAGGCTATATCCTTTCGCCTACACCTCTCCCATAGCTCCGCCCCTTCTCCCAGCGTTCCTCCATAATTTAAAGCTACAACTACCACCACCGCAGACCAACACCGACACCACCACCGAACACGCGCGGGCATTTGCGAGCCCTCGCCAACAAGAGTGTTCACGCGCGCGGACACCGCTTCCCACCACAATAATCATTACATACGGCTCCGAGCGTAATGGAAATATAAACACTAAATTTTCGCGGTTCGATTCAAAGTGGATTAACAGATTTTATAAATTGGGACGACGGAGCGCGGTGACATAAGCGCCACGACAATGGCAGCGGGCGGGCGCGCGGGCGCGGGAGAGGGGCGTGTATGACGAAGGCCCTGACGTTATTACATTGCCATCGCGGAATGAAAGGAAATTAAAAGTGATTGTGGCAATAGCAGCGGGCCGCAACGCTGACTATTAGGCCGTATTAGCGCTCTCTCTGCTGGGTGGCCGGCGCGCCGTGCAGGGCGGGCCTCGGCGGGGCGGCCGGGGCAGACGCGGCCGCGCAGGTAGTAATACGCTGATCAGATCAAAGCGAGCGGGGCTAACGCTGTTTGATAATGTTCGATGCTAACGTGGTTGCGCCGGGCGCCGCATGGGCGCTGGCGGCGCGGCGGGCGAAAGAGCGGGCGCGACGCCAAGCGAAGCGACTCGTCGCGGCTGAATGAAGGGCTGCGGTCGGTCGTGAGGACGTGGACAGGAGGCGCAGTGGTGGGGTGGCGATTGGGGGCTGATATGTACGTGTGGAAATGAAAGGAGAGTCAAAGTAGGTGAAGAGATTAGAGGAAGTGAATGAGATTGTAAACTTTTTGGTTCAAAGTTTAAACCGGATTAGGTGGCTCAGGCCATCAATTGGTATCGCTGCAGTGCCACTGTTCGCGAGGTCCTAGGGTTCCAGTCCCGATGGTGGTAGTATTTTGAGACACTAGGTGAGTAGATGAGTTGAAACAGCCACTGTCGTGAGGAGACTTCTAGCGGTCGGCTGTTCTGACCGGTAGTTTCCCGTAGTTTTTTCGATCAAAACCAGGCGAATGTTGAAGCAGTTCACTAACATACGGACTGCGCGGGATGTTTTAGTCCTCTGTCATGTTCTTTCTTTATCTATTACTTACACTTTAACTTTCAGGTACTACACTACCTCACATATCGGAAGACCAGACTTCGGACCTCGTCCTGGCTGGGGCGGTGACTCGCTGGTGAATGATACCTGGTTGAGGAAAATCCCACAAGCCGATGCTGTGGGACAGTGCCGGATCTCGTCATCCAGCGGTAGGACCACCACCTCAAAATCAAGCACGACGCTTACGGGTCTAATGATCCTTAGCAGCTGATACGCCCGGAAACACCAAGCATCAATCAATCAAGTTTACAAAATAAATTTACATAGTTTTTCTATATGCATCTGAAGCCTGTAAACAGTATCTTAAGAGGATAGAATGAACGCACAAAAATGTAGTGTTCGTGAGGCATGCTATGTTGACTAAAGTCAAAATCAAAAAGGAATTTAAAAAATTATTGGGAATTAGTAGTGTACAAGGCAAGATTAGTTCTACAAACACAACAAATAACGAATAATGTTGATGTTTGGTTGTTCAAGACAAATAACCTACACAAAAATGCTTCTATAAAATTTTAAATATATGAAAGCTATGTTAAGGACGATAATGCCATTAATGATGACAGATACTTTCAAGAGTGAGAAGATTAATTTATTAATGTTATTAAACGGGAAGCTCTTCACAATTATTTAAATCGCTGATCTTGGAGAGTCGATAATCTCTTCCCTAGCCCTTTCTTGGTTCCGACTCTGGGCGAGGTACGCGCAAAGTTCTGCTGGTGTATGTAGAGAAGTGGGTATGATGAATAAATATTGCTGGCATCAGCCAATTTAATCAATACATAAGAATGGAGAGAGAGAGAGAGAGAAAGAGAGAGAGGGAGAGTGCTGTAAGAGGAATAAATTGTTTTTGTACAGCTAAGAAGAAACCAAGAAAGGTACATGGGTATTGGTGAAAAATTGGATGGCTACAAACCGGATTGGATTGAATTGGACTACTGAAATGGATGAACCGGATGGAATGAAAGATGCTCTGTTAATCCCATAATGTCAACGGTGATGATGGTGTAGGAATAAAAATTCGAATAGGATACTGAGTGGATCTAAATTAACTTATTTAGAAAAAAATAACTACCTACACGTTAATTTGTTTTATCCCTCTATAAAAATTTGCTTTGATTCTTTTTACATTCTTCACTGGTTAATAATTTACCGTTGTTTCTTGTTTTGAATAAAATTAAAGCAGAGTATCAAACGAACCACGCATTACAGCTTGTTTGAGAGATAAAAACATTTTAAAACTCATAATCAGTCAACTCGGTACTTGAGTTCTGAATATTTAAAAAAAATTCAAATGAAAAACATGGGATCACTCGTTTCGTGATTTTATCACGTGATGCCGAATACAATTTCACACGATCCACACATTAACTTTTTCCAAACTTTGGCCTGTCGAAATGTTTGGTGACAGCGTTGGGTACACGCGGCGTGCCGCAGCAACACATTCACGCGAGCGCCCGCGTTGAAGCCTTGCATGCGGTGTGCACAGGGCGACCGAGCGGCCAGCCTCGTTTGCACCCCGTCCCTCCTCGCCTCCGCCCCCTGCCCACCACTGCCCGTCGCCGCCCATCTTCGACCCTCGACGACTCTTGTTTTCCCCAGAGCCCGTCCACCTGTCCGCCGCCTACCCTCAACAATTTGCTTCCTCCCTTATCCTGTCTCGTATTCACAACCTCGCCATAGCCCTCGCCCTCACCCGGCCCCGTCCCCCCCGGCCGCCTCATCCTAACCTTCGGTCTCACTCTCACCCTCGCCATGCCATTGCCCTCACTTTTTGCCCTCGCTCCAACTCTTACCCTGCCTTGCCCTCGATCTCACTCTTACTCATGCCCTCATTCCCACCCTTTCTCGCCCTCGTACTTGCCCTTGCCCATCCGTCCTCTCTCGCTATGCTTTTCGGACCCACCGGCCTCCCTTTCTCCCCCTCACCACCTCCGCTCTCTTCTGACCCCGCCGTTGAATCGCTCGTCAGCGTCGCCCATTCCCGCCGCCCAACTGCCTCACCACCTCACGGACCCATTTCGCCCGGCCTCTCCCGCCATCGCCTGCCCTCGCCCTCCCTCGCCCGCCCTCGCCGACCCTCGCTCGCCCTCTCCCGCCCTCGCCCGCCCTCGCCCGCCCTCGCCCACCCTCGCCCGCCCTCACCAGCCCTCGTCCACCCTCGCCCGCCCACGGCCTGCCCTCGCTTGCCCACGCCCGCCATCGCCCGCCCCATCCGCCCCACCTGCAGCCTCGCCGCTCGCCCGTCTTGTGTGCTTCTGTCGGCACACCGGCGCGGCGGTGGAGCGGCGCGGCGCGGCGCGCCCTCGCCCGCCCCCGTTAATTGCTGCGTTGCGGCGCACTTGCGCGGGCGGCCTCCCCATTGGTTGACGCCTCTCACCCGGCGGCCGCCGCCCACGCGCGAATATGCTGCGGTGCGTGCAGATAGGTGGCCTCGGTTGTACTCTGTGGGCGTTTTCCAAGCGCTTTGCGTCAATATGCGAATTGAATTGAAATCCGCTTGGAGTTGGATGCTGCGAAAAGGATTCCAGATTTCCCTCTTTCATTGTATTTGTGCTCAAATACATTTCAATTGTCTTTTTTCATTTGACTATCATTTGATCATTGCAACTGACATTCTCATTATAGATTTTCTAAACTACTTTGTCTTGGGTAGACTATATTTCTCATTGCATGCTACGCTTAAACTTTCATATTCATTCAAATGCATACTTATTTCTGACATATGTTTTGTATTTCTTTGAAAACGTAAGAAATATACAGTGAAATACTCCTATGTAATAATTCCGGGAATAATCTAGAAATATATGATGATACAAAACGCAATAATATTTTAATATTAGACAAAAATGATGTGGTAAAATTTCCTAACGTAACAACTCAACATATTGCAGAGAAAACAGACAATATCCTGATTTTGAGCAAATTTGTTCATATCACTTCAAATAAAACATAATGTAAGAGAGGTTTTTTTTCAGAGAGAAAAAAATTCATATTTAATACTGATTAAGTGATATTTATTTGTTCATTGTGAATTGTAATAAAATAATCTGGAGTAAAAATTGAATGAAATAAAGAAATTGAATGAAATAAAGTTTTAAAGAAACTTTTTGGATAAAATTCTTATAGCCTACTTGTTAACATGTCAATATAAAATGTAATGTTTCATTTTATATAAAACATATATTTGTCACATTCTAAACGATTGCATAATAATTATTAATTACCTAGCCTTTATAATCAAATCTGACGAAATCTATTTGCTGATTGAATCTGTTTGTAAACCTTAAGAGTTTTTAACAAATGTCTTTCATGAAAAGACGTTTGAACACCTGCCTGCAAATACGTTGTAACTCTCACTTTTCTGGAATGCTGGTTTTCCTCGCATAAAGGTCGTACGTGGTCTAAATAAGGCATGTAGGAAACTGTATTGGTAAACAGGAACAATAAGCGCCTTTTTTCTTCTGCTTTAATTTCGCCACGAGTCGCACGGGTGCATAAAAGGGGAGGAATAATAGGGGAGGAAAGTCGTGTGTCACTAAATTCGCATTTTGAAGATTACAAGGTTTTTGCCGGCAAGTATTCACTTTTCAACAGAAAAACAGAATTTCTTGAGTGGAAAGTTGTAAGTTTTAAAATTGTAAATATTAGTTTTGCAACTAATTCTATCGATAAAAGAATGGAATAAGCATTAAGTGTTCCAATTAGAAGACAAAGAAAAAGACAAGTAGTATATTGAAACACTCACTACTTTGCAGTCCGCTCTGAGGAAGGCCACAACATGTTGGCCGAAACTTCAGCCACCAAGACTGAGACACGACTAGCCCCGAAGAGCCTAGACATTACTACTTTGTGAAAAGAAACTTCAAATTTCCCGTTATCATCCGTCCCAATCTTAGAACACAAAAAAGAAAATAAGAAAGGCTATAAAATAGTACTTTTATGTATCAAATCATTGCAAATTGATTCTGAAAGTAAATTCGTCCGATTATAGCCCCCGGCACAAAGAAGTGCTAGTACGTTTCGGCAAGTGAATTAACAGAAAGCTTAAGGCATAGAGACTAGATACAGAGTTCAGTGCAAATGTAACGCCTCAAAGTTATTAATACTGATGACAATCTATGTTGTTCATATTTTGTTTAATTTTCAATGGCTATCCCTCACAGAGAGATCTGAAATTGCAAACCAATTTCTGTGCCTTTGTTGCCAAACCAAGCTCGTGAGACATTAGTGAAGATAAAAAGAACAATATATACTTTTAGATTTCTGACTCAAATAAAGATCGACACTGTATTGCTCCTGAATTTGACCCAGGGCAAAATTTAACTGTGGATTCCCCAGATACAACAAAAAGCGTATACAATTTCATGTTAGAAATTGCGAAGAGAAGCTAGAAAAAAATTCAAAAAGAACGTCACTAAAGAATTTCAGAGATTCAAGTTTTATGGGTAGTTGTGAACACCCATTTTAATTGTTTTATTTTTAGGTGCTACATTCCTCCACTAAATCCACATGGACATGATTATTTCAGGCTCTTGTGCTCAGTGAATCAGGTATTTTCGCAAGAGACAAGCGAAGAATAATAAAAAACAAATTCTAAATAGCTAATGGGTTAAAACCTCGTATTCATTCCTGTATATCCATATATTGTTTATTTTCTTAAACTCAATCTACCGCTGTATTCGCATGTGAAGGAAAAGACATACTAACACTAACAACATAAATATTCAATCGGCATGTTTATTTGCGCATACCTATCTAGCTTTTTACTTATTTAAGGGTACGTTTCAACTATGTCATACGTCGACCACGGAAATTAACATTGGTTTTGTAACTTTGGGGTAACGTTAGCGGAACTCTCACAAGCACCAATGCTCCGGACGAGATTCGAATCCGTAATCCTTCGGCCACAAGGTAGCTACAGCCCTTCCGTCTTAGCGATTTCTGCTACCCAGACCGAATGTATCTGCTTTATATTATTTCATTTTAAATGAATAAATCCCACGGCCAGATCGACAGGGATGGACTCAATTCAGGTCTCTATCTGTTCTGCAAGTATTCTCGTTGGAGTCGAGCTAAGAAAAATCAGCAATAAAACTAAAAAACAGTTTACTCATCTTCATGGATGTAAACTATCCTATGAATATTCCATTTCACTGTTAAAAATAACGAGAGGTAATTTTTTTTTAATTTTTTAGATGATAGACATCAAAGTTAATGAAAAGAAAAACTACAAACTAAAAGACTCAAGCTTCAGGATATTCACAAACGTCAATTTTATACTGTTTAGTTTCCAGTGAATAAATCCCGCCGCTAGACCTTCAGGGAGAGACCAATTTCAGAGCTTTAGTTGCGCAGGCAAGCAGGTATTCTCGCGAGGGTGGCGCGGTGGCGCGGCGGCGCGATGGCACGGTGGCGCTGTGGGCGGCCGCCCGGCGCCGCGCCGCACGTGTGGGCAAAGGTCCGTGAATGCGCCAACTAATGTGTTTGCACGCGGTTCAGGGCAATTGCCAGCGCACGAACGTGTGCAGAGGCACTCGGGGATTCACAAGTGGCGCCACGTGCGGCCGGGCCTTTGCAACACGCGCTTCGGGCGCGTTCGGACCAGCCCCCGGACAGACCGCGCCCAGGGACGGTTCGGTACGTGAATGGGGACGACAGGAACAGACGTCTGCCACTGGGAAGTGACGCCGTCCCTATTGACGGTTTATGCAACTCCGTCCAGTTCTCCCAAACCGCTTTGACGTGTATGTTACGGCTAAAATCCAAAATGGCTAATGCGCAAATGAGCCGGTTAATTCGCAGTAGTTTGAAATGGTTTCCAAATGTTCTAGATAAAGCTGTGTGAACGGATCATTTCGGTCATTGTACTATGTAGACAATACCCGATTATTATGTTGATAATTCACGGATTATCCACAGTCCTCTGGCCAAAGTAAGTTTATAAGTGTGAGGCGTTTTGTGTGTCCGCGAATATTATTTTGATGTAAACGTACATTGGAAATTATACATCGCTTAGGCTTAGGATTATTTTTGTGAATCTCGAAGGCTGGATGCCGAAACCTCATCCCAACTGGGAATGTGTGGTGAAGCTTCAAATGAGGTTCTGTACACTGATTGATTAGTGATTCCGGGCGCGTCAACTGCTCAGATTATTAGTCCCGTAAGTGTAGTATATTTATTGTAACGCAGGAGGTGGCAGTGATCTTCTCTGGCTGGATAGGAATATCCGATGCCGATCTATTTATTTGCTAGATGAATCCGATCAATCTTTCGGCAAGATCCGTTTTTTCTCCAACCAGACATCGCTGATCAAGGGTGACCGCCCCAGTCGGTACAAGTTCTAAGCTCTTGACCCGTCTCCCGGCAGGTGTGGTGCATGTAAGTGTGTGAGCCAGTAAAGGGTGAGGATAGGACAAGGAAGACGAAGCAAAGATTGGCCCGTTTGTTAGGGCACTGCTCCGGCATTCGTCTGGTACTGAGAAACGACGGAAAAGTACCGATTGAAGCAGCTGCCCGCTAGAATTCTCCTCCAAACAGCTGCTGAATTCGACATACCTTTGCAGCTAGTGTCAAAAATCGAATGTTTACTTGTATAATTGTTTATTTTAAGCAACTGTTATTAATTTTATGAATGGCAAAAATGACATTTTATTTTGTGAGTAAGAAATGTTGCGACATGATGCCGAATGGGCGTGTGAGGCAATCTTACAAGCAAAATACAATCACTCTTACCAAGTGTTACACTATTTTTTTAGACAACCTTGCAGGCTTTTATTTTAATTTAAACCTACAAATAACTATGTTACGTTAAGGTCAATAGTAACTGACGAAAGTATCTTGTTTGCTTTGTTGTATTCACAGTTTTATCTAAACATTTGAGCAGCGTCACACTTTTAGCACTAGGACTAAAAATTGAACTTTTAGCATGCTGTAACCGCTTTTACGAGTGTCTGTCTAAAAATTTGGGCTGTATTCCATTTTAAAGTAATGTGTCTCATTCGCACATTGTTTTGTTTAAATTGCGGTGTGTATATAAATACACACACACATGCACACACATATATAGTCTAATGATTTATTTTGGTTGTTTTATTCGTATGTTACAGAACGGTTTCCTTACTCAGGAAATTACTTCATGTTCCGCACTTCCGTGTAGTGGAAAAGCACCCTGCTATGTGTAGATCTATTCAAGCAATAATTAACTAAACATGATTTTCCCTTTGATTTTAAATCCAATAAGCGCGGATTCATCCGTCCAATTGTCGCACAAAGCCTTCTAAAACATAAACCTTTTTAAAACATCCCGGCCTCATTTCTGAATCACGAACATCACCTTGAATACGGAACATCACCCTTTACACGGAATCCGCTCTGGCCCCGATGAGTTCCAGCCATGCCCTACTTAAATGCAGCTTTCTGCCCTTTTTAGCGCTTTGCGCGAGAAGCGACCATTAGGTGACTCTGCGGCCAAATTCGACAAACGAGCGTTCCAGTTAATTCCACGATAAGCTTCGGGGGAGTAAAATTCGTCCAAAAGCGCGACTTGATTGCTCGCACAGACCGGTCTGTATTATCGCAGCAATCGAATCGATCCGAATTGAACTGTAAACTGAAAAGCCACGTGTTCGTACAATGTTTTCATTCTCCAAACATATTTTTAACGTTTTCCTCTGGAATGTTTTATTTGACCCTTATTGTATTTTGTATGAAGTTTCATTTTATGTGTTTTTGAACTGACGATTATATTATATTTTCGGTGTATTTCCATTTGTGGCTCATTTTTTCATTCCTCGTTTTCGACATTACTGTCGCTTGTTTTAGAAACAATACTCATATTTCAGAAGAAAAACTATGATTTAAAAGTATTAATTTGTGATTAGCATTGATACATATGACATCTCCAGTTAATATTTTTGTTACAACAATGTTAATATTCTATGCGCTTAATAAAATGTTTGAGTCTCAAATCAAACATTGCCATTTGAATGATAAGCTTTTATATTCTTCTCGATATGTGACTATTAGTTAATTAAAATGTATGAATGAATGCTATTTGTTGTCTGACAAATTTAAGGCATGCCTTTTCTTGAAAATGTAGTACGTTCAAAAACTAAATGACGAGTTGTTAATTTGTATGTAAGCTTCAATTAGTGAAATGGTATTATAAAACAAACAATGAAATTGCCTTTATTCGAAATTGCGAAATCTCTGTAATTAAAGATCAGACATTAATCTTCTAGGTTGTTATTGATAATTAGATATTAATTAGAGCTTCCGACGTTGATGTGAAGCATAGTTTAACTCTTTATCAGAAGGCTTTTGTTCTTAACGAATACTATCACATACAAAAGTAAGATAATATTAATATTCATAATTATATCAATTATTATATTAAGTATTAATATAATAATATTTTTGTAGCAGAAAAATCTACCATAGACAGTCAAGTCAAGAAACTCAAAATACAGCACTACAATACCACCGTACTTTCTATTGCAAGCATTCTCACCAAAAAGGTGCCACTGCGGAGAGACTTTCCTATCGCAACATAGAAAAAATAACAGATATGATTTGAAAGAGAAGATCGCTCTTTTTTGGATACATATTCAAGGTGGATGATAACGGGCTAACAAAAAAATTTCATATATCTTTGGAATAAGGAACTTACCGTAACCTGGGTTCAGGGAGTTAAGAAAGATATGGAAGGGGAAAATACAAAAGAAGAGAAAACTATAGAGAAAGAAATTTTGAAAGATAAATTCCAAAAATTGGAAGAGTACTAAGAAAGGAAGGAAAGAGAGGAAAACTGGTGCAAAACGGTCCGAAGAGAGGAAAATGAAACAAGGTGAGAAGATGAAGGAAAACTGGAGAAAGAAGAGCAACTTAGAAGGAAATGTTGAAGTTACCTCGTTGCCCCTAGATGACCCTAGAAATAAATAAATTAATAATAATAATAATGTGGTTCCGGTCGTTACGTAATTTCAGAGTATCTAATTGAAACGGATAATAACGGCGAATTACGGCTGCTCACCAAAAAACACGAGCATGTGTCATTGAAACAGTTCTCCATACTTGGACGAGAAATTCAAAGTACCGTTTCGTGCTCTAGATCAAGTTTTGCAATTACAACGCACCGGGACGCAAAAATATAGTTTGAAATCGCGCGGTGAAAGGCGAAACACAGGCCCTCGACTAATTACGGGACGTTCATTGTGCGTAAGTCGGGCCCAAAGCATACAGCTTCTGGTCCCGGGGGCGTATTGGGTCATTTCCATATAACAAGAGGCCCACCTGTGGCTGCCGGTGGTAATAAGTACCGTGCGTACGTCTATTCTTCGGCCGAAACGCGGTTTCTGCCGGTATGTGCAAACTCTGCGAGCGTAATTTCACGCGGGCGTGGCAAGCACTATTGCGGCAAGCTATGCCGTGGAATCAATTTGTTTTTGTAACAGATTCAAGCTATTCATGTTGTGCTAACTAATCGCAATTCAGGCTTGTTTACAATTTTAGGTACTATGAATATGCGTGAGCTCATTTTGGTTAAGCTGTTATATTCTTGGAATTGTTAGCATCTCATGAATGTTACTGTGTGAAGATTTCAGATGAACTAAACAATCATGTTTGTAGAGTTTGATTGTTTTCCATGAGTTGCGTACATTGACAAAAATCTAAATCCTTTTACAATTCTTGTTAATTTGCTTTTCCATTCTGTAACAAATACACTAACAGAACGATGAAACAGAAAATTATAAAAATGCCCCCGAATCGTGTCATAAAATGTAAAATAATATGGTGCATTCCACACTTGTCCTTTCAAAAGCGATTGATTCAGATTGGATTATGTACTCTGAGTATTCATCCAGGATGCGTACAGCTGTTGTTTTTTTACAACACCGTCCTTAATTTTTACTTGCAAACATTCCTATGTTTCTAAATATTTACTTCTAAAAAATATAGTAATATAGAAACGTTATTTTAAAAACATCTTTTTTAGTAGTTTGTACTCAAACTTTGAAATTTTTCACTTTAATCTTCTGCAGTAAACACACCTCAAAGCCACAAATTACTGTTGCATGTTGGTTACAAACAAAATTTGCAAACAGTCGTGTCAACAAGGGAGAGGTCCAACCATCGACATAACATTTCATTGGACCACCCAGGAAACGGGGACAGGCATTGCAATTGTTTCCAGTGGAAAGTCGATCGATTTCGTGGCCTCGGGGGTTCCTCCTTTCCCGCACTTTCCGATCGCCGAACGGCAGTCGTCGAGCGCTGCAACGCGCGGCGCGGCGCAGATTTTCGGTCGCTCTCCCGCCACGCCCACGCGAAACGATCGGCCGATATGCAGATGGCATTGTCTCCGCGCGCCCCGGTAGCTTTCGTGCTCGCCCACGCCCACGCCCACCTCCACGCCCCTTCCTGCGGCGCCCGCTTCCGCCTGATGGCGCGCCGCTCTGCTCCGGACTAGGGTCCCTAGATTCAGAGAGTAGGGCATTCCATTGTTCCACCAATCCCGCCATTTTATATCCAATTGGCAGGAGAATTGGAACTGTGTCGTGTTCTGTATGTTGAGAATCTTCAATGTACTCAAAACCAATATTAATATGTTTGAAAATCACAATGTCACCAATTGTTATAATTTCCCTTCAGTTCCTGATAGGTGCCTCACGGGATTGTTGGCTGAGAGGATATTAAATGGCGGCGGTTGCGCTACTCTCTGTATCTAGGTACTATACTCCGGACTAGAGTCCCCAGATACACAGAGAAGCGCATTCCATTGTTCCACCAATCCCGCCATTTTATATCCAGTTGTAGGAGAATTGGTACTATGTGGTATTCTGTGTGTTGAGAACCAAGAACCTATCTCAAATCAATGTTAATATTTTTAAAAGTCTCCATAATGTCACCAATTGTTATAATTTTGGTTTAACTTCTGAATTCTGCTGGATGTGGCTATCGGGTGAGAGGATATTAAATGGCGGCGGTTGCGCCACTCTCTGTTTCTAGGGATTCTACTTCGGACTGTCGTTTCTAGACACAGCGGGCCGCCGTCAGTTAATATCCTCTCATCCGGTAGCCCCGAGAGGCAGCTTACAGCAGTTGAGAAGAAATGATTAGGGTTTATGCAATGTATTGGATATATTAATATTTATTCTGCGTAATATGGCGATAACATTCAATAAAGCATTCTTAAGATTCAAGCAGAAAAGTGACATAAAAGAGCGTTCAGCCGTAGTAATGTAGGGACGCAGGACATTCATAGTTCAGTAGGGACAATTCCTACAAAGTCGGAACGGTTTGCAATCCTACATCTGTGCCAAGTCCTGCCAGGACTTTGCCTATCCCTGCCTTGGTAGAAGATGATCTTAACACAGATGTGTATGCTACCTGCGTTTTTTACCTATATTTTGCATATAAATAAGGAATAAGAGCCTAATTACAATAACTGCAAAAATAACAATTTGAACGCAAAGTTTAAAATAATATAAAACATTTTTGCAAGGAGAGATGGATTTCTCATCTTAAAATATGCAAAATTTGTTTCAATGTTGTTGATCACTTAACTTAGAATGCGCAGGATTAGCGTTGTCATGCAACCCGCAACGCATTGTTTCCAATCACAGCTCTGGGATGATGCTCACTAGATCCATAAAACTTGTTATTACCCCAAGGAAACATAACCTACGTTCTTGATGCCGTAATTTACAATTGAGAACTTCTGTGCCTTCCTTTACATTATGCTGAAATTTGAAATTTTTAACATTTCAAATCAATGAAAATTGAATTTGTTTATATTTATTAATGACGCCGATTGATGATTTAGTTGGCAGTTAATGTAATTTTTTGTATATTCGCTGTTCTCTACCACAATTTCCATGAGTTATTTAAGTGATATAGGGTGATGCAATGTTCAAATCCAAGTTTTTGTGGTATAATATGATAGCTTTAATATTTCTTTAATATTTATTTGATATTTCTGTAATAAATTGAATCCTTACTTAATTTGTGTACTGCTCATTTGATGTAGGATGATAGATGTTATTCTTAGCCAATGCCACCTGGGACCTAGGTAGCTGTCCGCACTAGGTGGCGCTGAAGACTTAATGCCAGCTACCACGTTAACTTTGAATGAACAAGTTTCTTTTATAATAGTTGCAATTAGTCACAGAAAAAGTAATTTACGCAACTTGATGTAATGGGTATAAATACTACATTCCAATGAAGTTTATGATACTCGCTCATTCCCCGCTCAAATCGTACTATCACTTCACCCTTCTGCATTAATACCCATCAATACATCATAATTTCATAATATACCGTTATATTTCAACGTTTTGTTCATATTGCATGTGTTTCAATTTATGATCCTTCTAAATTAGAGAATCGAAAGCGAAGTGGAGGGGTGAACTAATCACAGAACCAAGATTCAGGTAAACAACTCGAAGCGCTCGTTTTCTAGAGCTACGGTCTCCCTACCCTCCTCCACTTTGCAAACACAGTTGAATTATGAAACAAAGTTATCAACGAGCGTTATTGACAACATTTAATAACAACAAATCTTTGCACCTAGGGCCTCAAAAGTAAGTTTTATCTTCAGTTTGTATGCCCTAATCTTCAAAATAAGATTTTTTAAAAGGTTCTACAATATTTTTGTGAGTATTCGCTTGCTCCGTATTCTGGTTTTCTGCAGACCAGAAAGTGATGTTTCTGTGTGACACCAATTCCCTTAGAGAACATTTATTTAACTAGTGGTGTCTCAGGTTTTCTAGTTAGTTTCCCATTCTCTCCGGCGCCGCCTACACTTCAGCCAGGGCCTTTCGCAGCACCTTCTGCTCAGTGAAGAGCACATTCGCGCAGCCCGAACATCGGATAGATCTACCTCGGTACTGCACCTTTCAGGGGCGGATCCATCCGATCATTTGGTGGGGGGGCATCGAAGATTTGTGTTAAATAATAAACAAATTTTTTATAATTTGCCAAATAATGGTAGGTAAAACTCTAGGTCTTTTGGAATGGCATGGTTCCAAGACCCCCCCCCCCCCGATTCGCCAGTGGTATCTTTACACATGGAATTTCTTCTCACCACCTCGGTACTTGTAGGATTGTTTTTATTCACGTTCTCGTCATCAGGGCCCGGCAATGAATTTTTTTTCTGCCGAAAATTCGCCATTGTTTTCGCGCAGCATTACATAACGTTCTCTATACTACATATATACTACGTATACGGGAAAGTAATAATAAAATTTCTCAGTAAAATACGAGATTGCAAAATTATCAAACGAGGCCGTTGGTTTGGTAAAATCACATACGTTTTGTTCACTTTGGAAAAATTATACTTAACCATAATTTTTGTTTACATTTACTTGGGAAACGTCAATACTGATGTTTAGAGTATTCTCATTAGAATCATTAATAGGAGTCGTTAATAGGAAGCCATGAATCATTAGAATACTCGTGTTCTAATAAAACATATTACATAACTAATTGTAAATGCTCATTACAGAGTATGGGTTATTACAAGAATTGTGTTCTAGCAACTTATATGTGTTTTATAAAATTTTAATTTGAACAATCAAAATAGATGAAACCAATTTCTCTTTTTGTTTTCAACATGTTAAAGAAAGAAATGTTTGTTAAATTACCCTACCACTAAATTGCAACGAGATACTAAAACATGCAGAGTCATACGCGATTATTCTTTGTTGAAAACGATCAGTGAGTAAGATAATTCGTTTTATGTCTTCTTCCTTGTTCCCACTGTATTGTTTGCCATGCTGTACAAGCTATTGTTTCTTTTATCAATACGGTAGATTTGTCTACTTCAAGCTGTCCCAGATAAAGGAACATTGTCAGTAAATGCATTCACTGACTCTCAGAGATACCACGGGAGAAAGCAAGGATAAAGGATTAATCTACTTTCGCTTTTATATGCATATGCATTTGATGGCACAAGAATATATTCGTATTCAATATCTAAATTCATAATAGGTTTATTCATTGGCATCTTTTGACGTATACTTATCTTATGATAAATGAATTCTAAGTTTGATAATAATATAGGTGTTTGAGGAAAATAGTCTTGACACTTTGAATGAACAGTTTCTAAGCACGAATCGACTTTTACTGACTAAAATTATTGTTGTAAAACGAGTAAATTAATAACCCTCAAACAAATTTATTTGTATACATCTTCGATCCTTTAAGATGATACTTTATTTTCGGATTTCTAGCCAGTCAGTTCGTATCATTTTAGCCAAATACTATCGAAATATTTGATGCGTCTCAATAACAGTATGGGGTAAATAGCTCTAAGTTATCAACAACACTCCTTTGAAAACCATATTTCATAGAAGTAACATATCTTAACGACCTCTATCTTTTTGCAACGATTAATATGCATATTCAAAGATGTTTTGTAGAACATTTTACTCGTAAGTTACTGTTCAAATATGTGTATATTTGTGCATGTTATCAAGCGAACTGCGTTATTTCACAAGTATATCTGACAATAATTTGAACTTGAATCTTCTATGAGCCGTTCCACGTAAAAGCGGTTAGACAAAAACTTGAATTTTTCCAAAATCTAATATTTCTTACAGTATTTTTTTAAATGAAAGAGAAGTTTTTTTAGTTTTGCTGAAAAAATATAGAAATGAATTTATTTCCCTTGCATATTGAATTCAATTATGCCTTATTTTAAGGGTGCGAGGCTCAGGCTATTATACCTATTATTCTGTCTATCCACGAAAATTTTGCTTCGCTCCTTTCACCATCTAGCGGAGAAAGAAATTATCACTCGGAAAACAAAACAGACTACTTAAATTTAGCTCAGAGGCTTCTTTTAGGGTTGAGGATCTTTTACATGCAGTAAATCTACAACATGGAACAGACTCCTTTACTTGCTCTCCGAAGGAAGGCTTATGAAGTATTTTTCCGCACTTAAAAATTTACGGCTTCGATCGGCTTTGAACCCATAAACTTGGGTCTACCAACCCAAGGAAGCGATGAATCATTTACCAAAGAAAAAGGCTGGTATACACGGTACGGTTTTCGGGCAGATACTCATACAGTTTTTGTACAGAAACATCAAGATCCCAAACTATAAGTATAAATGCCAAAAGTCGCGCATACACGGTCTGTACATTTTCTGTATGAATCGCTCCAAGGCGTTGCTAGGGCGTCTACCGGGAAACAAATTAATCTGCTGTCCTAGTCATTACGGTGACGGTGTGTCTGTGCGTGTGTTCTGGGAGTGATCTTTATTTAGTATTAATTAACCATGAGGAGCGTAGTGAAGAAAAATAGGAAGGCAGGGAAAGGAAAAGAGGGATTTTGTCATTATCAGTTCAAACAATAGAACCTTGACACACCTAACCCCAAAATCGAAATGGCCAATTGACGTCGCCAATGAATTGTCGGATAAACAAATCCGTTACTGAACGTTTCTGCCGCTAGAGGCGCTAGAGTAAAACTGTAATTTTTATGAACGTAAAATTACGAACATGCTAAAAATTTTTCATGCAGAATTCATGCAGTCTGTACTGCACGTTTTTTGTTCGTCCAATTATATTCAACGGTCTTCAGAGTATTTTCTTGACCTCTTCGGCGCGCTGGTGCCATACCGGCAGTGTCGATGCTCCCAGTCTTCCGCCAGAAGGCTTACGACTTTGTCCAACACTGCCCATACCCGGTCATCGATGTCAGCAGGTCGTTTTGTACCCAAGATAACTGCAAGAAGTTAGCCAAACAATACTCGTTCAAACACTGGGACGACCTTAAAA
The DNA here is from genome assembly GCA_031308135.1 of Acheta domesticus. Classification (NCBI taxonomy): domain Eukaryota; kingdom Metazoa; phylum Arthropoda; class Insecta; order Orthoptera; family Gryllidae; genus Acheta; species Acheta domesticus. The sequence continues at coordinate 123,918,109 of JAHLJT010002406.1, read as the reverse complement.
CGAAGAGTGTCTTTACTGTCGAGCCAGCCAGAGGGCGTAATCCACTCTGTTCCTCTCTAGCAGTGACATAGGGTGAATAATATCATTGTTCGTGTCGTGTGTGTATGTGCGTTCTTTTTGTATAGAATAATTAATTGAAGAAACTTATGCTTTTATTCATATTTTAACTCATTCAATCTAAAAATTATGACAGAAAAGAGTGTAAACGCTTAAGGTGTATAACAAAAATTATCCTTCAAAGGTTGGAAAAGCAATATATACGAATTACTGCAAACTGGAAAATTTGTAAAAAATGCAATAGGAAAATTTTAAAATTACTTACAAATATGGCAATTACTTATAAAGATGGCAATGATCGGTCTCAAAGTGAAACAGAAGCATCGCCAGCGAAGAGCGTAAAATTATTATAATTGATTGAACGTTTAGCGCTGTTGGACGAAACTCCTATTAAGAAAAAAACTGAATTCAAAACAATATCTGCATCTAAAAGTCGAAAAAAGAAGAATACTTTAGAGAAATTTTTAATTTAAAAAGATAGAAGAAGAACATCAAAGAAAATGATGAATGTGTCAGGAAAAATGGAAAAAAGATGCTTACGCGAAATGCAAAAGAACTATAAACAATTCTGTACACCAACGTGTTATGAATTTTTATTGTACAGGTGATGTTGGCTGTTTCATGAGTTGAAGAAAGACTTTTATTTCAGTGACAGAGAATGGAGAAAAGTGTACAAATAAAAGGAGCTTCTACTGAGCAATCTGAAAAAAAATTGTTCATATTTTAAAGAAACTTTCCCCATGGAAAGGTCAGCTTTCCAAAGTTCGATGAATTAAGACCAAGACTCTGCATTCTACCAGGAGCTAAAGGTTCACATCTAGGGGTTGTTTGAGCATAACATGAAAACGTCAAGTAAATGTTTGACGGAGGAGGCATTACAAAGTTACTAGCAAATGGAGTTAACATACTGAAATGTTAATGGAGCTATAATACAATAATGATTCGTGACTCTTCAAGATCTGAGTATATTTTAAAAAGTATGGGGAATGTCCTTGAATAGAAGAACTAATTAAAATGTTGCAGGAAAAGTTTGAAGAGAGATTTACAGCGTGTGGTATTGGTAATGGATTCACTTTGACCAAAGTAATTTGGAAATGCGAGTGTCGTCTGTGGAGGACTTACTAGAAAAATGTTCAACAAAAATAGAAAGTAATAATCTATCTGATGGAGAAAGACTGAATAGAAGAAACAGTCTGACAACGTTGTTGACAAAATTCAAAATTATTGAGGAGTAGTAATCAGGCAAAACTCACATAATTTGTAAACACTACGACCTGGACATACTTTTTTATTTACTTTTCCCAAATAAGAATTCCCAGCACGGACTGTGCCCATGAGGAGTTACAGTTGATTGCAAATACAATAAAGACACCTAGAGAGGCAAATGACCATGTTGACAGTGCCCCAAGTGCCATCGTAGATGAAATAAGACCTATATTTAGAGACCTTGCAGACACGAATTTGTTGAAGAAGTGTCTTCATGGCCACACAAAGAACCCAAATAAATGTGTGAATAGTGTGATTTGGAATCGCATGTTTAAAATAATATTTGTTCATATTAATACACTCTATTTTAGTGAGGATGATACTATTGCATTGTTCAATCGAAGCAGCATTACAAGATGTGAAGTTTTCCAATGCCTATTTATATTCAGGTATCAGTACAGCAGAAACAGACAGCAGCCTGCGCCAGTAAGCTCCGTGAAATCATGGAAGTTAACCAACTCGAGGCACCGTGTCTATGAATGGGTGATGTCTGAGATTCCCGGATATTAACGGCGCCCAGCCGACAGTATGCGGGATTCGCTACTATGCGGGACTAGCCGATAAAGGCCATGACTTACAACCTGACGGGAAGTTAATAAAAGAAACAGAGTCAATGTATTAAATGAACATGTTTCTGGTGAAAAAGCTGAAATTGCACAGATGAAACTACACAAAAATGCAAGACATCACAAAATACATGAGAAAAGAAGTCTCCAAAGAAATGGAAGAAAATTAAGATGAATCCAAGCTATGGTCCATACATTCATTAGGAAGAAAATATTCAAACACGTTTTCCTATAAGTTTATTTTCTCTATAAAAATAAAATTCTCAGAAAAATAATTCATTATAGAAAATATTAACTTTGTCGAAGCCATTTTAAGTAAAGTGTCCTACATAAGCTTAATTATCCACGTTTACAAAATATATTTTACCTTGGATTTTATTAGTACGAATGTACGTAGGAAACAAAATAATTTGTATTTTTCATTAAATATATTCTTTATTATATCGAAAAAATAGTATTTTTGAAAATTTCTTTAATTCAGTGTGTGAATAATAGATATGGCTACAATGTGTAAAATGTCACAGGGCTACCTGTACCTCTAATATTTTCTTTCCAGAAAATTTATCTTCAATTAGCCATATTTGTGCATGGTCAGCATAGGGAACTCATCCTCCCCTTAAACGAGATTAGAACACATTATCATTGATATTTGCGTGACCGCCGCATCAGGAAACATAATATCTAACAATCCCTCATTTGACAAAAGCAAATTTTAATCTCCATATGAACCTCCGATTCCTGACGAAATGGACTTTAATCCGATTCGCGTGCGGGCGTATTTCCAGGAACGTGTCCAATTTGAGAGATCAAGATAAAATCCGTTTGACAGGCTTGCCAGGGGACCAACCTCATCATAGAGCGCGTAACTCGCACAGTGATATACTGCCACAGGCGTCTGCTATGGAAGATGTAAAGGTGATGCGTGTGGAGCTGACAGATGGATTTTATGAGCCATGTGAGATTCGATAGTAAATCAGGGAGAAAGGTGGGGGGAAAACAATATCTGTTGAATGTGTGGATGTGAAAGAGTTGCATTCAGAAAAGTTAAATGCATTTGGGAAGAAGGAATGAAACTATTCAAACGCCTTATTGACGAGACTAGATAATTCAGTAGAAACAGAAAATTCAAGAAAGTGCTGATAAGGGAAAAGAGAAAATTCATGAAATCCACGGAAATGAATAAGTCGTAAGTGAATAATTACTGGGGAGGAAGATAAGGGAGTCAGTAATCATGGTAAATTCACAGCGAGTAGAATTAAATATAATCAGTATGATTTGCAAAACAAGCGTTTTTTCGCACGTAAGTTAGGAGTAGCAAGGATATTTGGGAGTGTTTTTCACTAATATTAATGCCGTAGCCACTAATACGGAAATATTTGTATTCTATAGTGATGTCGAGACAATTACAAACAAATCTCGATATCATCCCATAGAGACAATGGAATAACATAGCATGAGTGGCTGCTCTCCTCTGTAGTTGTAACGTTGCACACTTTGGTCATGAGTGATTTTACTTTATCATGTACGAACGTATATACCAAGTATTATAAGCAGTATTGGGAAAATTATGTAATGCAGTAATTATGTAATAAAGTGCGATGAACCAGAAAACTCGTTTTATGGATCCTTGGTACAGTAAAAGTGAGTTTATTTTACACGAATATCTAGTAAATAACTTTCCTTTAATACATAGTGCAATCAGAATCCGCGATTTGTGGGTCCTTGTACCCGAGAAATTGGTTCTCCGCCATTGGTCTGTCTCTCCGTCCCTCCGAACAAAACAAGCAACTAAACAATTCATATGATTTTTTAAGTGAAGTTCACCGTTCATTTTGGTCCTACTCCAGGCCCAGCAAATTTGTAGCGAATTCTTAAAAAAACTTGTGAGCACTTCACATAAAGTTCTGAGACATTTTCAAAATTTTCTCAAAAATGGCTCCCAAGTTCTTTGAATTTCTTGCTGGAGTGAAATACATTTAAAAACATGACACAGGTCATAATATTTTGTGCAGCCTGTTATATGACTATATTATTGAAAATATAATTTTTTCTCAGAATTTTGTAAATGAAATATATTCTTAGAAGTGAATATTTTTAAGTGTATTTAATATGTAATTATAATATATAATATTTTTAATTAAAGTAAAGAAAGTTTTCAAATAAATTAGAAATAGTTATGCTATTTTTAGTGAAATCTGTGTGCTTTCTAAAACACAATTTTCTCGAAAACGCTTCCATTTTTCCCTACATTTTTTGTACGGTAAGAACAAAATCACACAAGGGCGCGATTTTCGTAATTTTTTTAATTAAGCATTATTTTAATTTTTTTTGTGGATGTCACCCACTTCGATAAAATTTACTTCACAGATGTGTTTAATTATTGTAAGCACTGTTAACACACGTTCTTCAAACGGACTCTAATGAGGGATTTAAAAATTCTTTCTTCTCAAAAGCTTTTATTATAAAGGAACTAAAATTAGAGCATTTTAGAAAGCATTCAAACCAAATTTTGTCAAATATTGCTACAATTATTTTTTCAATTGATCCAGAGTCCAGATTTTATCCTTCCTAGAGAACGCTTACAAGATAGACTTGTTAGAGAAATCCTTCGATCAATCGAACCCCACTGAACGTCTTACGATTTTGAAAATAATTCATTAACTTTAGGAGGCATTTCAGCTAAAGTCTGAGGGATATTTTGAAAATTTCCTAGAGAAATAGCTCCATTTTTTCTTGATATTTCTTGCTAGAATAAAGTAAAACTTAGCAAGCTACACTCCAAGAAAACAACATTAATAATATGCTTCGAAAACAATTGAATAGAAAGTATTAAATATAGCATTGAGTGTTCTCGCCCCAAATTCTCTACGTAAACCACAGGAACCACTGAATATATTTGAATTTCAAGAAAAAGCCCCCAGTTACTACGATGCTTCCGCAAATTTTACATATTAAAGTGTTTTTTCGTGCTGAATATACCATTTTTTTCTGTGAGCAATGCATATATCGGAGGGAATAATGGTAACTTTGAAAAGTCTAAAGTCTAGCTGTAGCGCCTCAGAAAGAGGAACAAGAATACATAATCATGAGCAGATTATTTGTATTTGATACTCGAGAAATGTTTTCAATAAAATCAAAACATTCCCCAGGTGAGGCTCGAACTCACAACCCCGGCATATCTTAGTTACTGTCTTATAAGTACCGTGCGCTAACCGATTGCGCCACTGGGGAGACTTGCTCAGTTACACCGCTAACGGTTTTTCTTATATTGTCGTTTTGTACACACGTGGAAAACATTTATCGAAAAAAATTGTAATCATTTTTGAGGAAATAATTGTTAAAATATTGCCTATATTTCACACAAAACTACTCATATTTCCGAAAAGTTTTACATATCATTATTTCAATATCTGCTTTAAAGAACAAATTTCATTAAGGGAAAATATTTTTCTTTAATACTGTAGTTGCAGGATGACGCTGAAAAAAATTTGAACTTTTGCCATTTTCGAAAAATTATTTCAACGCAAAGGAGACCTGAGAAATGTTCTCCACGACCAAAACAAAATATGATCCTGGTTTCTTTTCCGAGTCTCTCGGAATTCCCGAATTTCAAAAGATTTCTGTAAAAAAGTTCTAAATTGCGCATTTTTGAAGTGCTCAAAAATTTTCTAAAAAGTGGCTCCAGGTTTTTTAATGAAAATTGGTCATTAGAACCTAACTTAACTCTTCTATAGTATTCTTAGTCATATATCTATTCTACTATTACGGAACCTGAAAAACTATATAATCCTCATAATTTAAAAGAAAAAAATGGAAAAAGAATGAATATAAATCACTCTTTCTACATTTCCATTGTAACACTTAAACATTGTTACAATGCAAAAGAATAGTATCAAAGTCATTCAAATACATATATTCCATGGTACAAAGCACATTCATGAACGTGTTTCCATAGAAAGGTCAGTTTTAGAAGCACTTTCAGTTCCATCAAATTATCATGATACAAAACCATAATACTTTAACAATAGTACTGTCAAATGATTCAACCTCGTGTGTTAGAGCTTGGTGATGGTATGGCAAAGTACGTGGGCAGTAAGGCTGTGAAATCTACATTCCCCTAAGGAATGAATTCTGTAAGTTGTTTGTAATGTGGGAGGGGCGTTCCGAGTCGCTCCTGCATTGCATCTGCATCCTAATTCTTCCATAATCTCTAGGTTTGACAAGCAACTTTGTGTTAGATGAGTGTATAATTCAAGAATTGGATTGATACTCTCAGAGCAATGGACAACAGCGAGAGGACCGAGAAGGTCTATGCTGTTTTCGGTGAGCGCAAATGTGCTCTTCACTTGGAAAAGCAGAAGAGCGGTAGCACCGCGAGAGGCACTGGTCGGTCTTTGAGGCGCCGATAGGTAGGAGCTGAGATGGGTTCGAGACAAAACAGAAAAACTAGCCTCAACTCAAAGGAATAAAAAAACTAACTAGTATAAGAAAGTCTGTGTCATTGTGTAGCCCTACTAGTTAACCTTAGAGTGAGTTGTGTGAGGTAAAGAGAAATTAATTCGTACCACACAATATGATCAATCATGATTTGAGGTGTTCAAATGAAAATAATGGCACTGACTTAGATTTAGGAAGAAATCTAGCTCATTGGTTTTTGAAGGAGAGAATAAGTGTAAGAAGAAGGAGAAAGAAAAACAAAACAAAAAGAAGACTGAAGGAAGAAGTACAAGAAATTAAAAAGAACGAAAGAGAATCCGTAATGAAGAAAAGAAAAACAAGAAAAATAAAAATATGAAGTGGTTAAAAGACCCTAAATGAAAACCCATGAAAGCAATTTCAAGAACAAATGTTGATAGGTAATACATCAATCATCAAACATCTGTAATAGTCGTTCCAGAAAAGGTTCATACTATTACTGCTCCCAATTATTTGTTGTCATTTTAAATATAATGAGGGTGTGAATGAGAAATCATTCTTATCATGCCAAGAAAATGAACATCATAATATACAACAGGCACTACATTCAGTTAAACGGAACAATTTGTATTTTTCATCTTCAAATATATTCAATTGTTTATCTATGATTTTCCCTCAATGTCAGAATTTTATGAGGGGGATTGTAAGAGGAAAGATAGAGTAGATACCTCCTCCCTCCCCATGCTCTCCAGGGCAGACTATTCACCCTATTCTAGGTGCGAATTCAACAAATTATTCCTGGAAGGGTGAAATAATTTTAGATCACTCACTAGCGCAAACATTTCGTAAACATACGATGAGATTTTCCTACAGTACCCCCTGGGAATTACACGCAATGTCCCTGGCAATCTCCCTTACAAGGGGCGTATTCCAGTTCCGAACTATGGATCGCAATCAAACTTGGAAACTGGTCCACGAAACCAGCTTTCTACTTGAAGGCCACCGGCGGGCGCCGGCAAATTGATCAGACGCGCCCGAGAGCAGATGCGGCGTGGTTGTGGCTGGCGCTCGATGACAAACGGACTCCGGGCGAGACGACAAAAGCGCTGGCGGCGGCGGCGGCGGCGGGGCCGGGGGCGGCGGCGACCGCACCACCTGAAAGGCGTGGGTGCACGTCGTCTGGTGGCGGTGGCGACGCTGGCGGCGGGAGATAACGCCCCCCCCCGCGCGCCCCACCGCCGCGTGAATACCTCCGTAATTGGGGGAGAGGCAATAATCTCGTCGGCTGCAACAATGCGTCTCCTCCCGCGGCACCCAGCGCGAGGGGTTAGACCGCCTTTGTCGCCGTCTGCGCCGTCTCTGCCGCTCCGTTGCCTGGGCGCTGCTGGAACTGCCGACGCGACAAGCCAGCGCCGGCGACGCTGGCCTGATGAAACCGGCCGCCGCCACTACGACTATTCCAACCAACTTCTGCGGCCCTCTGCTATCACTTCTAAATTATTGCTCCCACCAGTGTCACCGAATGTATCTAGGTATTAAAAACTTTACTAGTTGTGTTTACTACGAAATGTTTTAACTGATCCGGAGCTCAACATATACTACAGGCTATCTAATTTTTTTCTACTGCTGAGTAAAACAAACGATTCATTTTTTTATTCCAGTGCCAATTCCACAGCCACTCCTCTACCAAGCATTTCTGCTGCACTTACTGGGACATCTAATTTATTATATTTTGTGTTCTTGTAATGTCAGTTTACAGAATAGAGAGTGAGGTTCTAAAATACTTGTTTAAATATAGAACGATAATCACGAATGTATTAAATTTCACGTCAGTTTAGAAGTCTCCAGCGTTACTATTTGGTGCTTTAGAATCTATTCAATAATTCATTAGGGTATGCCCTTCTTGCTAAAGCAAATTTCCTTATAAAATATTTTAATACATTTAAATGCGTAAGTTTCGGATAAAATGCTGTACAAACTGCCCCAAATTCATTTCTTATAATAAGATCTCTCTATTTTCGTAATTCCAGCCCTTTTCATTCTGGGACTACTTTTTCAATGAAACCAATTTACTTCTCGCCTCGCATATTTTGTCTCTTACTTCTGTCACCGGAATAACTATTCACTCGGCATCACTAACTAGCGATCACAATTTTCTAAATTAATTTGTCATATTTTGCACTAACACATTTTTTGTTCATTTGTGTAATTGTGATAAATCCCAACGCATACATAATCGATCCATCCAAATTCCCAATTGCTTTATCACCATTAAAAATGTAAGTACTTCTTCACCGAATTGTTGCTTATATGTCTTCATTATTATATTTATCTTAACTATTTACGTCTTAGACATTTCCCAAATATTGCCATAAATTTCAATGCCATTGTATCCAATAGGGGCGAGTGTCCCCCATCCCTCTAATTTTTAACTTCTTAGTTGTTGCCACTAACCTGGCAGACAAGACAGCGCACTCTTTCTCTGTGCTCAAAATTAAATTTGAATGCATCCGAGAGGGGACCGGCAAATGAAGCTTCTTTCTAGATGAATGGTGTCGTAAATGATTTACGCAATGTGCTCGGTGAATCTTGTTGAGGAAAGCAAGGGTAAGGTAGAAACTTCCTCTTCGAGTTATGACCCCATTAAAAGCGGCGGCTTGCTCCTGTGGCGCAGAAACGAGAGTGCAATGAGGAGGAGGAAGGCTACTCAATCCCGAACCTCTCAAGCATTAAATATTGTTTCACTTACATTTTTGTGGTGCAGTTTACAGAATAAATATCAGCATGAGTAATATGAGCTCTCACTCACATGACAAAGCGTTACTTAGATGATTAGCTCTGTTAGTGTTTTTGAAAAAGTTATTCTCACGCTAGTAGACTTTCGCTTATAAACACTGGAAATGTTTCTCTATCACCACGCATGGATTATGCCTAGTTATAAATATTGTACCTGGATTTTGTAATTTCATTTAGGAAATGTTTCAATAAATCAATTTCACCGAGTTTGTTGTACTTTAACCAGAAGTGATGAATCAGGATGACATATTCGTATGTTCAATTTCTCGCTGTAGTATTCACTACCGTAAACAATAGTAGCCGCAGACGAAGTTACTCCGGAAATGTCTGTTAGTCGGTAGCTTTGATCATTTCCGCGCCTTCTAAGAGCATCCCAAGTAGATGCTGAACTTCTACAAATGGGAAAGCTTCCTCTTTTCCGCATTCTTAGACGACTTTCAATGACGACTCCGGAGCTGATCAACCAAATGAAATGTTTTAATACATTCCTAATTAACAGAATTGCCTAGGAACAGCAACAGCAAAATTATTAATGGAATAGGATATTTTTCATTTTATCAAGATGAAATATCGAACAAGAAATATAGCACTGACACAATAAATACGGTGTCCACGTTATGGACCCACTTTTATTACTTCTCAAGGATAATAAATAAAATGAACAAAATAAAGTTTTTAATATCTTGGGAAAATAAAATCAAATTTCAAACTTTGTTGAAAATATTATAATTACATATTTTATTTTGTTATTAATTTATTCTTTACAGTTCTGAAGACCACCACCGACTGCAGCCTAATTAGAGTAAAATAATTAGAGATAATAGAGAATCAATACCACGGCATCCAACTCATGTATTCAATTAGGCTTATCAATTTTTCCCTAACTTCACTATTTGATAAAGTTTATTTACTGAAGATGTTGACAATTACTTACACTAATATTGTCTTGGGAAATTTACATGCCGCTTAGGAATTCAAGGAGACTATATAGTAATAATTAATTAGAAACATTTTAATAATTACAGTAACAATATAATGTAGTATTATTTGTTTATTGTAAATATGTTTGCATAGCCAAATGACTATTGGAATTGAGGAAAGATAATTAGAAATTGTGGGTCACCGTGTGTAGGTATTGAAGAATCATCTGTAAAGTCCTCCTCTTGTCGCTCACCTTTCGTAGTCTCATGTTTCGACGCTAAACCTCTGTTCACATCATTTGATAGCACTGGCATTATCTTTTAACACCGTTTGCATCAATAATCAGAAAATGAACACGTTAGCTAAAACAAAACCCAAGCTCGCGGAACAACTTAAATCATTTGTAAACCAACCGGACACCGCGCAGACAGGATGTCAGAGTAAAAGTGAGAGAATAAATTCGAAATAAAGACGTCTCCTGAACGCGCGTCCAATGGTCACCCGGCCTGTCGTACACCGGTGACGGCGCTGCGGTGGGCGGGGCCCCGGGGCTGACGAGACTAGTGCCAGTGGCGGAGGGGCGGCGGGCGCCGGGGGCCGACGGACATTGCGCCAATTAAGCGCGACGCGTCGCCGCCGCACCTGACCGGTAATAGCTGCCTGTGACGGATGGCAGCGCGCCCGCGCCGCCTCCGCGCCCACCATTGCTAATCCGCGCCGCCCACCGGTCCTCTGCAGCGCCCGGCACTGGCGCCCCTCGCCCCCCACCCCCCGCCATGCCCGATGCCACGGAGAAGTTAATCTTGGATAGGACCAATGTGGCAGCTACTGATAATATAACTGAGGTAATCTCCATGCCCTCGTCAATGATGTCAATTGCCGCTCCTTCCTTTATTCGTTCGTTTACAATTGACTTTCTTGTTTAAAATGTCTCAGAACAAATGTTACAAACTTCTAGGGCATGTAGGTAGTCGAAGATAGTCACTTTTTTCCAATGTATATCTGGAGGGAAATTTTATTTTAAACATTTTCATGCGTTAAGTTGCTCCTGATTGTTAGGAAACATAAGATTTATCCCCTTTTTAGTTACCATAAATACGAGATTTTCTGTCGTTTTCAGATGCAACATTACGATTCTGTCTTTACTTCCTAAGTACGTAGTTTAGCGAGAAAGTAAAAACACTATTCAAAATTTTGGTACGCCTATTTTTCTCATCTTTTCTTTATATCTTCATAGTTATTCTAAGAACCCTGGGGTAGCAGCTTCTCCACCGATGGAAAGAAATTAGCGAGGTTGCTGCGACAAACAGTTTCAATTAGTGTGGATAATAATTGTGGACAGTAATGCACATTAAAACTACGCCATTCACTTGTCATTGACATGCACAAAAACAGTTTTAAGAACATTTTCCCATGAATTTTAAAATAAAATATTAATTCACGATAACGGCGTCTGAACAAAACTTCGTTGTGAAGTTCTTTAAAAAATATGCTGATTACTTGTTCGTAAATATTTTGTGTTCATTTTGCCTTTGCACTGAAATAAAACATCTATAATAAACACCTTGCAAATTAGACGTCACTCATTGCTCGAAAGTAGGTTAAAAGCAGAAAATAAGATACATAACTAAGAATACGTAAGTGCACAAAACAAAAACTCTCCATTACGATGTATCGCTCTTCTGTTCCACGAACTCAACACTAATTGATTTCTCATACAAGATCACGATAATATAATTTTTTTCGAAATCAGGAACAACTATACTTTAATTCATTAAAGGCGTTCGACTGAAATAAATTGTATTTCGTATCCCTATCTTCCCCATTTATATGTATAGGTATTTAACTAACATAAAAGGATTTATAGGTTAATAAAATACTTTAGATGAAAAAATGTGAATGCCTTTAAATATCTCATCTTTTTATTCGAATAAAATATGTTTTTGTCATTATATCATCATAATAGTAGAATCATTATGATATAACAATGTTAGATGTGTATAAGCAAACTACATTTTTCATATGCAGTATCATACTTTATTATATCTAATGCGTCTTAACGGCCCCTCATGCACCTTATTTTAAAAAATTCTTGACATGAAATTTCCTCTTTTCAATCTATATTTTCGTACTTAATGCAATGAAAGGCAAGCAACAAAATTATTATCGAATTATTTTAAAAAGTAAAATCACCAAATCTATTAATTTTTTGTCTTTTTAATTAATAAAGTATTTATTTCACGCACAGATATAGATAGACAGGGAGAGAGAGAGAGAGAGAGAGAGAGAGAGAGAGAGAGAAGGGGATGGAGAGAGGTAATTCATTCGCCTACTCATCAAAGAGCAAATAAATTGCCATCCGACCCTGAATACATTCATAAAAAAACACAGTGTCCAGATTTAATCGCAAACTTCAGCCCACTGTCAGTATATCAACCTCAGGCGCTAAAATGCCTCCAACTTTACCACAAGGAAAAAACTTGCTCTGACAGTGCGATTTTCTAGCGTCAACAAGTCTGACAGGTAACTCTTATACGCCCAGAGTAATTACATCTCGAATGCCATGTCTAAACATCCGGTGTCAAATTACCCCGCAAATTCCTTCACATTCCTCCACATTTCTATTTCGCCGAGAAATTTCAAGAAAACCTCTCTCGTGAAAGCGTCGATGGCCGGTCTTGAGCTGTGGGCTTTTAATAAAAAAAGCGAGCGTCTATTTCCGTGCACGCGCCACCGCCGCCGCACGTGCGTAATAGTGTAACGGTTCCGCTCTCCAATTACGTGCGTAATTGCTTCCTTGGTATCTAAATCCGCAGCTGCGGGAGTGCGCAACGCACGTGCAGCGCGGCGTGGCCGGGCGAGACGCCGCCCCAGGGGGGCTTGCAGGCGCCGGAATGTCACTTCTGGCCAAAAAGCGAAGGCAATTTGGGAGCTTTGAAATGTCTTTTTTCGTCCGCGCTGATATACTACGCGGTGATGGTGTTCGCGGCGGCGATGGTGTAACGGGTAGCGTATCGGACTGTTATACCGAAGTTTGTGGTTTTAAACCCGATCGAAGCCGTGGATTTTTAAGGGCGAAAAATCCTTCGAATGCCTTTCTCGGGATGGGAAAGAAAGCCGGCTGTCCCATGTTAGTAGATTTACTGCATGTAAAAGATCTTCAAGCCTAAATGGCACCTCTGAGCTAAATTCAAAATCGCCCAAGGAATATCTTCTCTCTCCGCTAGTTGGTGAAAGGAGCGTAGCGAAATTTGCGTGGTCAGACGGAGGAGGAGCAGGCCTCATGGCCTGAGTCTCGCCACGTAAAATAAGGCAATTCAATTTAAGAACTACCAAATACCGGCTCAGGCTTAGATATGATTGATAAGTCGGTAGTGTTTGTTAGGGGAATACGATTTAATCAGTGCTTTTATTTTTTTATACTTTCATTTTTTTTCTACTTTCTTGCCATATGGAGTTCTTCGTTAGAAGAAAAAGTTATGTTATCGTGCGTCAGAAAACTTGAATTTTCGTCAGAAAAACTTACATTAATACGGAGACGCATTCCTGGATAAGAAAAATTTCTGTCCGTCGGTCTTAATTATCTTTTTTTTAATTTTTTGTTGTTATTTTGTTTTTGTAGAAGCAGTATAGATTTCACTGAAGCCAACGCTACACTGCACTGCACTTAACTGCAAGTATATTTCTTATTGTAAATAGCATGTACAAACATATTCCTTTGTGAAAACGGGCCTTGTGGCTCCACGTTACAAAAAGTGGAGTATAACGTCGCGGGAATGCATTCTATTTCCTACCTGTAAAATAGATATTAAGGAATGATACCGTAATTTCATATGCATTCATAAGGCTTGGATGGCTTTTACTTATGGATGTTCAATTTATACGTGAAATTATCCTTACTTGTCTGTAAATTATGCTGCAAATATTTAAACAGTTGAGATCCATATATGCTTGTTTCTTTTGTAGTGGTAAGAAAGGGCTACTGTTCCCGATTATCGAAATAATTACCGCAAACGCTTTGTTTGAATTTCTTTGGACCTTTTTAAGTGATATCTGATGAGAGGGAAGAAATTGCAATACTATGATAACATTACATAATCGTTCCCAAAATATGAGAAAGTACGTGCTGTTGCGCAACTCTATATTACTTTATATTTCTTCTTATTTCTTCTTAGATTATAGTGAAACGAAACAAAAAAAATCCAGGAAAATACGATAAGTAATTTATTCGAAAACAACTTGCATAGAACCCTTTAGATATGGCATGGAGTGTTCCGCAGCAAAATTTCACAGGTAGCCACAAAAATAATAGTACACATACAAACTACAAAAGTCCACTTTCTTTCCTGAGCATTTTAAATTATTTTTATGTGCTTAATATATCATTTCTTTCGCTCAACAATACACGTATCATAGGAGATGATGGAAACATTGAAAAACCTCACGCCTAAATGTAGTTCCTCGGAAAATATTACAAGAATATGCAATCATGAATATATTAATTGTACTTGAAGACCTTGGGGCAATAATATACTATGCCACATTTCTGATGAAATTGAAATATTAGCATATTTCGACGCCCCATAGATGTACCTAGATGTTGGGTTTTATTTTAAACATTCGTTGCAAGAATTAAAGGGGCAGTGACATTCGTAAATTAGTGTTCTTTATCCCTATGTATAGAATACAATGTCTAAATCTTTACCCTCCGTTTTCTCAAAACTTAAGCATGTTATTGCCCCCAGATCTTCATTTGATACTCGATTAACGTTACCAATGACATCAAAATCTTCCCCAGGTGAGGCTCGAACTCACAACCCCGGCATGTCTCAGTCACTGTCCTATAAGTACCGTGCGCTAACCGATTGCGCCACTGGGGAGACCGACGTATGCCGACCGCTTAGAGGTTTTTCATCTTCAAGTGATAGTAGAGCATTGTAGATTAACATCGAGGAAATTCAAAAGAGAGTGAAGAAAACTTGATTTTAAGTTTAAGTTCGAATTTCTCTTACTCTGGAAGATGAAAACTTCAACTAGCTTATGAGTTTTCTCTCTTAAAGGGGCTTACACCCTGGACATTTTTTGAAAATTGCAAAATTTAAAAAGAATTCGAGAAAATATGTGGTGTTTGAGCTCTATTAGTTTACTACGCAACAGCGCAAAGCGATCTCAATTAATAACCATTAAACGTAACATAAGCAAAGATCAATTCGAGAGCTTAGCAGTGCGTACAGTCAACATACAGACGATTAGGACGAAAGTGCCGTACGGTTGGAAAAGGACTTACGAACACTTGCAATGCTAAGGTTGGCAGATTTCATATAGTGAAGTACTAATATTACGAATATTTCCCGCATTTTAGTATAACTAAAATAATATTTTATATTACAATATGCACTGACACAATAAGATATTATTTTCATTTTGATGTGTTAAATGCAACTAATACTTGATTTGTTTGTTTGTGAAAAAAAACTAAATAGAGTAACGGAAGTGATGAAAGAATGTTATTTCATTATCAAGAGTTCAGTAATTCATTTCATTGCAAAACAGAATCTTGTTGTAAGTAGTAGTGTTAAGTTATTTAATTGTTTAATTTCCAAACCCATGCACGGAAAGCTCTCAAAGTATTGGTAGGCTAAGTAATTTCAATTGATCCGAAGAGTACCATTGCGAGTTATGTTTCCTTTTCACAATTAATTGAAAGAATTTCATTATTATTTTGTGTGTTCATTTACAATTGATTTGAAAGAGTACTATTGCTATGTATGTGTTTGTTTTTACAATTGAACGAAAGAATTTCATTGTTATTTTGTGCGTTCATTTACAAGGGATTGAAAGAGTACCATTACCATTTGTGTGTTTCTTTTTCAGCAAAACTAAAGAAAGTGTACTCGAAACAGCTAATTATGAATATATATATATATATATTGAGACGAGTCGTGGATGGACTCAACACAAAATCAAGAAAATATATAAGGGACCGGGATGCTTGTTCGGGAATGGGCTTCGGTTACAATCATGCATGCGCCAGAAAATGTGGTTGACAAATTTCCCTTTTTATTATACCAATAGTTGTTTTACAATTAGATGGCTTTTAATATTCCTTATCCTATGCTTAGCTTCATTAGAAAACAATAAAAGAAACCTCGATATAAAATTAACATTCTTCAAGGGCAAACTGCCTTTCCCTAGCTACCCTTCCCACCCTTCTACCTGCGCCGCTCCAACCTGAGAATCGTATTCCTCCGCTACTCCTCCGCTGGCGAGCCGGCACCGGGCGCCGCGCTGATGCGTTCGGGCCTCTTCGTATCGCCGGGGGGGGGGCCGACGAAGGGGAAGGAGGTCCGGCCACGCCGCCCTGGTCGCTCGCCTCGTCCGCCAGCTGTCCACGCGCCGTTCGCCGCCAGGCCCTTCGGGAAGACTCGTTAGCTTCGGCCGCGTTCGGGAGACCGGAGCCCCTCCGCCACCGCTCTCCGCATCCGTTACTTACTTTATGTAGTCAAAACTTTCCTAATTCTGCGGCACCACGCCTGCGTGCATTACTTTCACCATCGACAGTCTGAGTCACTTCATCCGTCTTCATCCGAGGCACTTGTCGTCACCCTTCGCGCGTTTGTACTCCAGAAACTTTTCTCCACTACCGTGCACATCCGCACCCTAGGACGTTCTCTCTCTTACTGCTCGCGCCTTGCGGCCCTCGGCCCCTCGCGCCGAACCGACTCCGACTCCGGTTCTCTCCCTTACACGACTCCGAGGCGCGCCGGCCGCTGCCGCGTAGTTTGAATTCATAGTCTATCGGAACGCATTGTTATCACGGAGGTGATAACAATTCGTTTCAATATATATATATATATTTATATATATATATATATATATCACTTTCCTCACGCAAGGAAATTGTTTACTTTTAGTGTATTAATTATAAAGAATCGACGTAAATTTGAAAACGTACCTCTACTTAATGATGATATTTACGCCTTAATGATAATGGTGTTTAACAATATTAATAAAATGGTTGCTCTAACCTGCATATATTTCGCAAATTGCAAACTCAATCTGATTTTTTGAAACATATTTTGTCTTCTTATGCTTTTCTGAATTAATATACTAAAAGTAAACATTTTCCTTTCGTGAAGAACTTTGAAGAGTGGTAATTATGTAAGTTTGTAAATTTGCTCATATTGGATCCGTGAATTCGGTTTAGCTAAATATAATTCCAAAAACAACTAGCAACTATTTGAATGTAAAACGACAAAAAAATAACTAGTAACTAATAAAAAATAAGATCTACAAACTAAATAAATCTTAAAATCACCAAAAATACCTTCGAATTATCTAATTAACTAACTCCAAGCTAACGCAAATATTACTAGACACCTGGGAACAAATCCAAACGAAAAGAATACTTATCTGAAAATGTCAGGCTAACAAAAAATTATTTTCGCATGATACGTAGGTAGATAAAGGTCCACTAGAACATTTCATTTTTCCTGCTAACTATTCATCAGAAACTACACCAAAAATTACGTTTATTTTCGAACAAAATTAACGCAATATACAATTACATATGAACGAATTCTATTAGAAAAAGACCTGGGGATTTTAGATAAATATTACTCAATTCCATCATACCATTTTTACTGTGCACATTTAATAAACGAGGAAATTTGTATGGAATATTGTAAAAGTTGTGTGCCCTTAGTGGCAATAGTGTCGACTATTGGGAAACTTATGATAAGGGTGTTTATTAGAATAGTATTAGTTTTTTCCATAAATGTAAGTTAAATGTTATAATGTGCTTGATAATCATAAAGCGTTATAATAAATATTTTTGGTGGAAAATTTCAAGTGTTTAACATGTTGGTCCTGATACGTTCCTCGGGCCATAAACTAAGACTTCGCCCGATCATAAATGGACAAGAGATCACGGGCGAGAGATGATGTAGACCTGTCCACAGGTATTCAAAAACAATTGAAGTGGCTGAAGCCTAGGAAGGAGGCGATGGGAGAGAGAACTCCGTCCAGTGTGGAAAAACCGAGGTGGGCGAAAGCGTCAATATTTGTATTTATTGTCACCTTTCCTAAATACATACTTGTAAGGCCGATGTGTTGGTGTGAACTTGCAAGAACAGAATGGACACCGGGGAGGTCAACCTCGAAACTGCATTGAATGCTTCGCTAGATCGCGAATGGCGCTATCCTACTAGTACTGCTTGATTCATTCAAAATCATAATAAGGGCCGAGAGCGTTGGAGTCATTTCTTTGGCGGTGGTAGTGGCGTTGGCGGTGTGGCGGCATTGGTGTTTGTGTTGGCGCTGGGTGTGGTGGCGGCGTTGGCCATGGCGATGGCGTTAGTGTTGACGTTGACGCTGGCGGCGGTAGTGGCGTTGGCGTTGGCGGCAGTGTTGGCAGCATTGTCGTTGGCGGTGGCGTTGGAGGCAGTGTTGGTGGCGGCGTTAGAGGCGACGTTAGAGACGATATTGGCGGCGGCGTTAGAGGCGGCGTTGGCGGCGATGGGGCTGCGGCGTTGGCGGCAGCTTTTGCAGCGGGGTTGGAGGCGGCGTTGGCGGCGTTGGCGGCGTTGGCGGCGGTGACGGCTTTTGCGGAAACCCGCCTCGTTCCCGGCAGCGAAAGCGCTTTGAAAAGCGAGCGATATTCGGGAGCGCTGCAAAAATGCACGGCTATTCGCGCAAGGCTCGCTTTCGCCTCCCCTCATCGACTTCGCTCGCGCGGCCGCCGCACTCGCCGCTGTAATTACGGAACGTATGTTTCCCAAATAATCGTTCATGCTATCTGAACCGTTATTTCGGAATGCATGTTTCCAAATGGGCGTAACGAGAAAATAGGAGCAGATTATTATATTACGCATGTAATGCATGTTATTCGAACCTGTTTTGGGATCTTGTATTATACTCATTGTGTGACTCATTTTAGAATTATTTACTCGCTCAGACTATATTAATAAAGCTGTTATTTAGTGTTTAGAAATGGAATCTACAA
The DNA here is from genome assembly GCA_031308135.1 of Acheta domesticus. Taxonomy (NCBI): domain Eukaryota; kingdom Metazoa; phylum Arthropoda; class Insecta; order Orthoptera; family Gryllidae; genus Acheta; species Acheta domesticus. Next base: position 123,899,083 of record JAHLJT010002406.1, on the reverse strand, counting down.
ATATCAGATGGCTGACGATGTAATGTGGTATTTGATGGCATATTTATTTAAGATAACTCAAATGTTGCAGAGAAACGTTCAGCGGGAATAAGAGAAACAGACATGATCAGACAATGATGATATAGTTTTAGAAGAAAGAAATATCCTGCTGTAACAATTCAGTCAGAAGTAATTTTGACTTCACTTCATAAACAAGCAAGTATTTTGAGCGTTCACTGGAAACGAACTAACATACACGATCCACATCCAACTACATTACTCTTCCTTGCGTGGTCTGGTAAAAGGAACAAAATAATTGGTATGCATTTATTTAGAGTGAAGGAAAATGCTTGTTAGATGAGAACTGATGTGAGAATAACTGAAATAATGAATTCACTGATATTTGAACATAGCGATAATTCTTTAACCCAATATCAAGTTTTTTTTGTGATTCAGTTATAATATAAAGGGCTTTAAAAGTCATTCACTCTATTGTACAGAAATTACTATACGTACATATAGCTATTTAAAAGTTTCTATTAGCTTAAAACGTGCTCTATTGGTGGAAAAAGTCACAATTTTTCAACGCTTCAATTTCAATTCAATTTGCACATATTTTAGTTTGAGGTATTGCAATAAAATGGAAATAACTTTAAGTTTTGTACCCATACATATTTTTATCATTTTTGTCTTTAAATGCACTTTTATCAAACATTGTACTAGGCGTGCATTACGCTTGTTGTGCTCATAGAATTATGTGAAAGAAATGTTCATCAGCACTATAAGCAACCTCTGAATCATACAATGTATATAACCTACATGATTTAGAGGATGATGTGAATGCTAGTATACTTTCATTCTTTCTTTTCTTCCACTCCCTTTAGAACCAGACAGTTGTTCGACCGCTGGATAAATGCAAGTCAACAGATCCATTACTCACCTTTGCTCTTCGTGACTTCACATTAAGTGATGCTTATTTTTAGCCGTTAACAGAGAAATGCGAAAGTACATTCGATGAATACTATTCGGTGATTCAAGCACAATGAGACGATAAGGCCTAAACTGCGTGTACAGAATTAAAAAGTGAGAATAATATATGATGCACAGGCTGTCTCGACCAGAGCCATGCGAATGGCTGCCTGAGTGACGTTGCGTTGAAGGCAGTGTTGCCGACGTTTCGACCATTACATCGCAGTCTTCCCATTTCAACCCTGAGGAAGGCCACTGCCAGTATCACAGCCGTCCACCAGCAGCGTCACCAGGACAGCTATTCTTTTGGATAAAAGCAGTTTGTTGAATGTGCACCGTATTGGAAATGGTGAATGAGAGGTGAGTATTAATATTTAAAAAGAGTGTAACTATAATTGGCAGTTTTTGAAACAGTACAGACTCGGCGGATAAATAAAAGAAAAAAACGTTATGATTATTATGTACATTTTTAAATCGTAGGTAATTTAGTAATATATGCCACAGTTTTGTAAAAAGGGATGAAATGTGTTTTTAATTTATATTTTGTGTCTTAATGGGGCATATTTCTGTACGTCTACCTATTCTGCACACTACCGTCATATATTCTATACCGCGTACTACCATCTATAAGACATTCGAACCTCTCTTACAGGGTTGGAAGTTATAAACAATTGAAAATAGTAATGAAAATTATTTATTTGTTTGTACTTGAAACTACACATTTATAGAGACATCATTTTTGATACAAGTATCAGTTAAAAATGGCAATGAACAGGAAAGAAGAGAAACAATACAAAATACAAAATTTGTGATTTTCTCTCCAAAATGGTTAATTTATTTCAGAACTTCGTTTATGACTTTCAGTAAATTATTTAATCTTTTGGTGAATCTATGAATATTCAGTACATGTATAAATAGTGGTAATGAAACAGACATTTTCCTGTCATTCGATTTTTCGGTATCATGGACCCACAAAACATGGATTCTAGCTACACCGCGTGTTAAAGGATTTTTTCCCTCTAAATTTAGCAATTCGATTTATCCACTTTTATGTCACCAGGTCCCTGTAATAAGAGTTTTTCTGCTGAAAACACGCTTTCTCTCTATTGCATAAGAGAAAGTAAAAATGTGTTCTAAATGTTAATTTATATGATACGTGACGGGCTGTTAAGTTTTTGTTAGTATCCAGGCCCAGAGTAATTGAGATTAGCATATCAATGGTTTTCAAAACGAGTTCGTGGTTCCGAACGGCTGGGGCTGTGGAAAGAGCCTAAAATTCCCAGTGTGCCATTCACAAGCCCTTTAGATGCCACCTGTGGCACGTAGAAGAACCCCAGTTAAATAACAGGCCAAATTAGTAAGTACTAGCATAATTTTCGTCATAATCAGATTCTGGTCAGCTAAGTAACATCTAAGTAAAAACCAAAATGACTGAGACCATTGTTGTGTCGGTCCTTGTCGATTAACATTGGGCAAAAGGTTAGTAGGCAACACATGGGACATCTGGGGTAAATTCGAAAATGCCCAACAAGACTTGTTGGGCAGGTCAACAAAACTGTCCAAAGCCAGGGCATCATAAAACAATACCAATAATTACTATAACAAAAACAAAAACTTTTTGTTGGTTAAAATCCTGAATCGCACACGAAACATTCCGCACTCTCTGGCGTCATCCGTACGCGCCGCCCTGCGCCGCCGGGCCTTGAACCGGGGCCCGCGAGGCGCGCGGACGCGCAGTCGCCCCGTGACGTCAGCGCATCCGGTGAAAGGCAGGCTGAGCCGCACGTGAGGAGTCGCGCGGGCGGATTTGCAGGGATTCCCGCGGGCGCGCACTGCACCTGCCCGGGGCGGGATGCGCCTCGGAGGCGTTGCAGCGGGAGACGCCACCGCCCTAAGGCGAAGGTTAAGGCTAACGAGAGCGTGGGATGCGCCTCGGAGGCGTTGCAGCGGGAGACGCTCCCCGCTCTAAGGCGAAGGTTAAGGCGAACGGGAGCGGCACGCGACGCGAGGGACGCGCACGACATTTCCGGGATTTCCTCACGAGATGCGCGACGCGGTTTGTGTCGGGAAAGGAAGCACGTAATCCCGCAGGTCATTGCGAACTCATTGCGACCAATCATGTTAAGTGAGTAATTATGTTTGATTACGCAGGAAAACAAACTTTTGCGAGACCAAAGGCCCTCAGGCACACATACCGAATCCGAAGCCAGAATTGCGCCACCACCTTCCGTCATTTTAATCGCGAAAAACTGGAAGGTGATGGCCCAATTGTGGCTTCATATTCGGATTTAGCGCATCGACATTCATAGAGAAATGTGTGTCAAGTCTTTGGGTCTGCCAACTTTTTTTAAATTTTTAAAATTTATTTTATACATCTTTTGTAGATGTGTGGTATGTGTTTGTGCCTACGTTATGAGCGCATCAACCACTTAAAGACATTGACATGCGAATGTACGAAGCCTTAACGACATTTTCCAAATTTTCTCCGATTGATCCGAATTTTCTACGATTTCTCAAATTGTTTTCCATTCTTGCCCTTGAGAAGGATATTCATAAAACGAAAAACTTATGTAATCCTGCGGGAAAAAGCGGCGAATTTCCGTCAGAAAAATTATTTATTTAGTACTACGCTGCGACGTTCGCATCTAGTGACAAATATTCGTGAACTAAAATAACAACTAGGCACATTTTATGAACTTCTTAAGAAATTTCTTTAAGAAGTTTTTTATTTCTACCATATTATTGGCAAAAATTGAACATGTATTACTGAAAAAAATTAATCTTCAGATTCTCAGTGTATTTTTTTTACTAAAATGTAACCCACCGTGCGAGAAGAATTTGCAGCGCGTTTAAGAATATTTTCGGTAAAGTGATGTCTTCGCGCTAACCACACGACACCCTTATCCCATGCCCGAGAGGCTGGGTCACCGTGGTCGGCCAAGGCCCGTAGTGGGCTGTCGAGTCAAAGGACAAGACATAATATTTTATTTTACTTGGTGAACCATGGCCAGCAAAAAGTCCATTAATCGCGCACTTTGGGCGAGTTAGGGCAGTTTTATGGAGCGCAAGTGAGACTCTCTAGCGCACCCCGCGAACTGGGGGAGGTAAGTCCGATAGATTGGATTACCCATAGATGTATGGCCTGTTACATTGGCGCCCTCTAAGTTTGGGTTATGTTTGTGCGTCTGCAGATGCGGGGTCTATTATGGAAATTATCTCAAAAAACGATTAAATTATTTCTCAAAAAATCAATCTCTCTGCTTTTCCTCATTGAACTGGAAAGCTAAGAAAGTCTTTCGTTTAAGCTCAACAACTCACGTGTTCATGTGTAGTAATCGCGTTCCCTACTGGCGTAGTAATCACGCATTTTTGCCGCAACGTCCAACCGCACAAATCTGCCAGTTGCTGTCGGACAATATTAGTTTATTTTTTTAAGAAATGCTGTTATTTTGTTTCTTGATTTTCTGAAGGCTCATCCTACATCTTATCGAAGTAATAATCAGAAATAAAAGAGTAAAGAGTATAGTTTTGGTTTCATGATAGTGACTTTAAGTTATCGTATTTTCAAATTGAAATACTTCAATACTCACAATTAGATTACTATAAAGTAATATTTAAGATGAAATTAGAAGGTCGGTTTGTTGAATAATCATGATTGTTTCTCTGTAAATAGTGATTTCTCTGTAAAAAGTGAGAAATGTCGATGATTTTGAGTACATGATGGAAATGTGAAAGAGGTGGATTTGACATTGTTTTCATCAACACGAAGAGTGACAGGACTAATTATAGCAAATGATGCAGCCATTGAAATGCATTAGCTCATAACCTCATGAAGAGGTAATGGTATTCTTCACACAAAAGTAATCTGTCGGTAACCATGAATTTTGGAATTTTTGTAAGTAACCTGTTTCTTATCTAGCGGAATTTTACTTTACAATCTTCCGAATCACGCGTAAAACTAAGGCAATATGATAACATTTTTTAGTTAAATCCTTAAAATTAGTAATCACCCAACATGCTTGACTCAAAAAATTTGTTAAATGTTTAAAATATACCTTTCAAAGAAACAAAATCAGTTATTGAAAATTCTTTTTAGCATGAAACCTGCTTTAGAATATTTCTAGTCTTCCTCTGGTAACCATTAATTTCTCTGCCTATTTTTTGTCATTCAAGTTTTCTAGGCCCACAAGTAAATTCACTCTTGCACAAGATGAAACATTTCCTGCCAGTTTCTGACAATTTCGTAATATATGCTACTATTAATGCACAGTTCATTTATGAGAGCCATGTTCTCCTGATTCTACGTATGTCTTGGCGTAATTAAATCCATACCACTACTACAGAACTCCAAGTAGAGCCAGGTTTCCAAATTCAGGGTTTATATTAATTCGATATCTTGTGTGCGTCTGAGTGTGTTTTCGCTTTTCATGTTAACTCTTGGCCTCATTTCCCGTACAATAGCCGGCCGTAATTGAGTTAGAATCAAAACGCACGCACAAGCGCGCCCCTGAACTTCTCTGCGGCCACGGACGCCGGCGCAGGAGCCGTCGTGCTGGGGCCCGCCCCCACGCCGCCGCCGGCAACTCCTCCACCGCCTCCAACGCCGCTGCTCCACCGCCAGCGCAACCGCCTCGCCGTCGCCCCGCCACCGCCCCCGTCCCCGCCGCGCCGCTCACTTTACAGAGGTACTCTCCATCACGCCGGCATTGCCTCTTCACTTTCGTGATCTCATCATCTCCTGCATATGTTCATCGTCGTTGTTATTTCCTCTTTCTCACCGCCATCTGTTCATCGTTACCGTGATACCGTCACTGTGATCTACTCATCTTCTCGTGCTCAGTATCATCTGCTCATCGCTAGTCATCTGTCATCTGCTCATCGTCTTCAGTCTTAACAACATCGTCACCTTCACTTGCATCTCGACCGTCTTCACTACTATCATCATATCCGCCTGCTCCATCGTTACCTAGGCCTCCACCGGCTCCCACTTCATCCACGTCTGGATGCTACACCACACTACACTCACACATCATATACACGTCATATAAGAACCCTACAGTCCTCGCCATCGGTGCCATCACTGCATTGGTGGGGTTGAATTCATCCAGGTCTCCGCTTGCTAATTTTCCTGTGTAGTAACTGCCTACTAATTACTCTCATCGTTCCATCATAAACACCACCGCTACAGTAAACACTAACCGTGCCGATGTTGTTGCATCCGCAACTGGCCTCGGTGCTTGTTCCCCTGTTGCACATTCAACCTCTGCTTAATAAGATCACGTACAAAATGATAACGATAATAATAATATTAATAATAATAACAACCACAACTTCATTTATATGGTGAGGCTCAGGCCAACTGGTCTCCCACACCGCCTTAGCCGCTAGTAGCTGAGAACAAAGAAGATAGGCTGTCTCCTAGTACAATGGGACAATGGAAAGCTAAGCTAAAATGATCGACTCAGCGAACGTGCGCGTCGGCTTTTGCCTCAGTTCCACACTGTCCTGTCGGCTTATTGGTGTCTGCGTCCCCCTACAGGCAGGTCCACACATTTGGCATTTAACGGGTAGGAAGCGACTGCACGCCGAATTCCTAGTAGTGAGTGTGTTTGGCTTGCTATTATCCGAGCGTCAAACATTCCATGATCGCTCTTCCAGTAACGAGTCGGTCTATAAAGTACACGAAAAGACTGGAACATTCACAGGGCAACTCGGCTACTTGAGACTGGGTGAGGAGCCACTCGCTACTGGCCGTAGCCTCATTGTATACAGCCGCTTTAGGAATACCTACATCTTCGAAATGATTATACACTTTGTGTATACTCATTTTCAGGCTAGTCAACAATTATTTTGATAGGTCCTTAAATAATTGAGTAACACTGATTAAGGCAGCGCTCGACGAAATGTGTTTCTCCGCGCATCAGATGCGCCGAGTGCCAGCTATTAACGTCTGTGAGAGCAGATGAACATTAGAAATCGATTTTACGTAATGATTTACTTTGTTGCGATTCTCTAAAAATATTGTGACAGTTATTCTTAATTATGTCAAAAAACATGAGAGAATATTAATGTGAATTCTTTGATAAAAAAATGAACGCGAGGCCGTGCACGTCGAAATGAAATAAATAATATTTCTTTAAATACAAGTTTTGAAGGGTAATGTGTCTGCATTCTAGTTTCATAAATTCATGGGTTTCATGTGAAGAGTCTCTAGTTGGCGGAGATTTTTGAAGCTAGCGATGTAGATAGATTGAATTCAGCCGCTGTCTGGAGAAGAATTCTTGCGACCGACTGCTCTGATCGATAATTTTACATAGATAATCTGGTCAATGCCAGATGGATGCCGGAGCAGTATCCTAATAAAATGGCCATGGACCATGCGCGATCTTTCCTATCCCTTCCTTGTCCTTTCCTTACCCCGTACCTGTACACTACCACATATATCTGGAGACCAGTCCAGAGCTTTTCCCGGGGCCAGCCTCCCGCTGGAGGAGACACGTAAATGAGAAATTCCCCAAGCCTAGTACGTATAGGTTGGCGCCAGATTTCATCATCGAGCCAGGAAGGAATCACCGCTACCTCCCGGGATAAATCATTCACTAAGCTAACGTAACTAATGACCATAGCAGCTGACGTACTCAGAAACACCAAGCAATACAGGTCGCGGATTGACAAGAATAATAAAGAGTGTCATAGCCCCAAAACAAGGTAGCCGACGTTTGTAAAATGGATGCGAAACATTTCTACACGCTGTTCACTAACCACTTCCACCGGTATGATTTAACAGAAATCAGTGTCAAAATAATCGATGAGTTGACTGAACGGAGCATACGACTCCGGGCCGTAGGAACACATCCCCGCTGATTTCTCTTCCCCCAACCGGCTCCGCCACCTCCGCCGGCGCGAGTGCGCGGGGCGGGTATTGTGCACAGAGGCGCGTGACGCATCGCCGCCCGCAGCTCTCGGAGCGCCGGCGGTTCCCGCGCCGCAAAAGGCCGCGTCGCGGGGCACGTCAGCTTCAGGAAACTTCAGGAGGGAGAGGGGGTGAGGGGTGGCCGTAGCAGAGCGGAGACGTTGCACGCGGTGACGACAGTGCGTTCCTGCATGGGAAAGGATGGTCGGAGGAATAATGCAGATCACGACCAAGAGCACTCGGCTTCTGTCCGGTCACCTGCTCAAACAGCTTTCCATGATGAAATTCCTGAACATTTAAACTCGAAGCTAGTAGTTTGCGGTGTAAATATTTTGTGGAATATGGGAAAGCTGGGAACGATACGTGTTAAAATACGAAAAGTGTTGTAAGGAGAAAAATAAATAAAAAAAGAAGAAAAATATCTGACATGTTTTTAAATATTATTTGGTTGAAAATGGATTTGAGGAACGAAACATAAAATGAAATGTGTTATTGAAAGGAAAACATGCTTTTTTGTGTCTTGTAAGACGACGTTGTTTACAGAATTTTATTTTCAAAGAAATATAGAATAAAAATAGCGAATAAAATTAAGAAATTTCACGGAAATATACATAATAAATTAATTATAAACGTTACGAAGAAATGAAACAGGTAATATAGGAGTAGATGGAGATCCATCTGATAGCTCTTTTAGAAAAGATGAACTAAGAATAATTTTGCGAGAAGCAGAATTTCTTTAGAACTTACTTGATTAATTCGCATCATTTAATTTTCATATGTATAAAGAAAAGCTGTTTCAAGGAACAGTTCTTAACGTCTCAAGGTAAATATTTTTTACAATAAAAATAAATGACCTTTAAGCTATGAAAACAGAATAGCATTTGCGTCATGCGCAAGTGACGATACCTCTTCCCTGCATATGAAAGATGTTGGATATGCGTATCACGGTATTCGTAAAAGCAGGAAAGGAATGTGCTACGATGTTGATATCCCTTGCCGGTGCACTTGTGTAAAGTTGAAATGATTAGAAATATCAAGGGACTGACGCACAGTGAATACTGTATTTCATCTCCAATAAATTTTCCCCCGTGTTTCGTGTCTTCTCAAACTCAAAATAAATGTAAACAAAGAGTAAAGGTAAAATGTCTTTGTTTCTCTTAAGCCATATACACTAAAAGAAACTTTATTTGTGTAAGTATAACTATTACAATAATAATTATAAAAATTGTAATTATAATTATAATTATTCTCACTCTCATCATCACTTCATTTTCCATCCCCCCAGGGATACCAACCGTGGGGGATAAAAATCGGATCCAGGTAAATGCTGATCCCTTGAAAAAAATAACTTGTATCTGCCACCGAGATAATTTTACGGAGCCCCGGTAAACGCAGGGAGCATGCAGGCGTGGTTCAGAGCAGCTTATTCTGGACAAATATAATAATAATAATAATAATAATAATAATAATAATAATAATAATAATAATAATAATAGTGAAATAAAATATATTTTTTAATCTCTTGGTTCAAATTTTGCGGAAAAATATATTTAATATATTCTTCTCTATATTTTTGTAATGTTGCTTTATTTAGTTAACGAGAAATAATTAAGATGACGATGAATTAATAGTTAATGAATAAAGAATTTAATAAAGAATTTAATAAATAATTAATTAATATTTTATGAATATAAATGTCTTAACTATGAATTTTTCCAACAAAAGTTAAAAATACTTTAAATAAGTTTTATTTCAGTTTGCTGGCACAGCTTCATATATTATTCATTTCTAAAACTATTTTATTCTGTTGCGATATAAAAGTATACATGGTAAAAATTACACCTCCTTCGTAATTTTGTGTCCACATTTCCTCTAATTTCTTTTATGCAAAACATTCCTGTCCCCCTCGAATGTTTTGCAACCTGTCCACCTGGAAATACTAGCTTGATGTACGCTAGTGACACTTGTTCATAAATTAATATACAATGTATTTTCATAATTCAGTTAAAGACCAAAAACATTTACATTACATTCGATGCAATAAATTTCCGATTTCATTCTCCTCAAAACGGAACAAATACCTAACAACAATCCTGTTAAAATATTTTCTCCCTACATATATCTTTCGGTGTGTGAAGCACACCATCTGAAGTTTAAATAGCGTAATCCCGACCCGTCCAAAAAACAGGCCGAAAAGGCCCCGCCTCTCGAAATAGCCGCCCTCGTAGCATACGAGATGAAGCGCGCGAGTGATAACCAGGCGAAAAGGCGGCGCGAGGGTGGACGGGCGAACAAAACGTACGCGGGCAATCGCCGCTGAAAAGCGTCACACCCCAATAAACCGGGATTTCGCCCTTTTCACGAGCGGCACCTCGCCTCCCACCCCGCCCCGCCCCGCCACCCCGCCTCGCTCGCCCCTCTCCCTCTGACCCGCACAGCATCCTCCCGCCTCTTGCCCGCCGCCCCTCTGCCCGGCCCGATTCGACCGCCCTGCTCCGCCGAGTAACCCGTCCTGTGCGCTCTAGCGTTCGCTCCTCTCTGTCCGTCCACCCCACTCTGCATACCTGCCTCCTGATTTGGCCGTTAGCCCCGTTATGCCCGTCCGCCACGTTTTGCCCGTCCGCCACGTTTTGCCCGTCCGATCGGCACTGTCCGTCAGCCCCGTTCTATCCGTGCATTTAGTTTTGCCCGTCCGGTCTGCTCTGTCTGTCCGCCCCCCACTGTTTGCCCGCTCCGTCCTTCCCTTCCGCTTTGCTTGTTGCTTCCTCTCTGCCCCATTTTCCCAGTTCAATCTACTCTGTTCGGCTGCCCCGTTCTGTTCATCCATTCTGTTTTGCCCGTCATTTCTGCTCTCTCCGTCTGCCCCGTTCCGTTATGTCTGTCCATTCCGTTATGTCTGTCTGCGCCTCTCTGTGCCTCTGCCCCGTTATGCCCGTCGTCTCTGCTCTGTTAGTCTGCCCATTCCGTTCTGCCCATCCACTCTGCTCTGCACGTCCAACCCCTTCGGCCCATTCGCCCCGCTTTGCCCCTCACTACCTGCCCGTTCGTCCTGCTCTGCCCATTCAGATCGCACTCAGGGAACAACTAAAAAACTGGAATAAAAAAAATGATACAGTCAATAGGAGAATTTAAAACCAGACTTATTTGATTCCTTTGCGATTATCGCTTCCACAAATCAATTTCATGTAGATGGCCAAGACATTCCCATGCCTCGTTCTACATACACTGCGTAAACACATTCACAAATCTGCCTCGATTTGTATGATTATTTCCTCAATTGCCTCAATTGCCAATAGGTTTTGCATCCGTATTGCATCCGACTTCAATATTCTGATCACTTTATTCGGAAGAATAAATTAAGAGAAAGTGTTCTTGATTTTGTAGAGTTAATGGAGAAAGTGTACTTCTTAATCACATTTGCTGTGATTCCAATTCTCTCGTCAACAAATCCTTTAGTTTGTCAAAGTAGATATCGACATTTAATTCTCGACACCAGTTGTCGAGAAACGAATTCTACAACTTTCAAATGATTCCTAATACTCCCCGTGGAATTTACACCAAGACTCCTGTTTATTTGCATTGCCCAAGACCTGAACAATCATCAATCATCACTTCTTATTCACCACATTGTATCATCTTCACTCTCTCCTGCTCATTTGTCTATTTTATCGAGATCAATCAGAAACCTACTCTCCCACATCTTTTCATTGGTACCCTTTTAGAACGCTTTTCAATAAACCACCTCACAAATCCAACCACCGCCAGTAAGAGCAGTCTCACGCCAAGTCTTCAGACGTCGTTATCCTCCTTTCTATCACCACTCATCTGAGCAGACAGCATCCTCCTCCCAGCCACTCACACGGTCTCTCGTTTAGAATGCGTACGACTTCGTGTTATACAGTGAGTCAAACTGCATATAAAAGAGGTCAAAGAATATTTCCAAGTAAGCATTCAAGTAAGGTAAAGAGGGAATTTCCCAAATATGTTGCAGAAAGATTTTTTTCACTTCTTGTGAGGTTATCTGTTACCTGAAGTTACCTGAAGAGGTGCAATCTCTCATGTACGTATATTTGTTGACTTTTCATCATAATTCTTGGAATTCCAAAAACATTCATTTGAAAATGATACTACTTGGATATTAATTATCCTTCTCGTAAAACTTCGGGTTAACTTTTTTTATTTATTTTCTTTTTAGGTCGCTTTTCAACATCTTGGACATTCAGCAACCACTGTGATTTTTAAACCGTAGGGGGAACAGAAGGGAGAACACGTAAGGACAGTACAAACACACAGATACCACGCCCGACCCCTCAAGCCGAGGCAGATACGACCCTGCAGCCGTAACGACCTCAGCTATCCAGGCCTGCTATCTTACTTTATTTTCTCCAAAATTAGTGAAGTTTCAGGACCCAAAATACAACATGAATCCAAAAAATAGAATATCTTATATCCCGGAGTGTGGCGGTGTTCCTTCTTTGCTGGTACGTGAGATCTGGCGCCAATCTACATGACTAAGACATCCGCACATGTCCACCGACACGTGAGGGGGAATAGTAAATGCAAGTGAAAGTGTTAATATTAAAATGTGTTAAAAGTAAATGAAGGGCACAAGGATGAAGAAAAGATCGTGAACAGTTCGTGGTCCATTTCTTAAGGAACTATTTCAGCATTTGCTTAGCATTGATCGGAGAAACTACGAAATCCACTGATCAGGGAAACCGACAACTAGAATTCCCCTCCAGATAATCTATTTAGTTCTCTTGAAACCGATTTGGCTCTCTTGCTACTTGGTGATAACATATTTGGTGATAATAGGTTTCACTTTCTGAAAGAATTAGAAACATTTCTAGGAAAGGGTCGGACTATTAAGGAAACGGTAAATATGGAGTGGTAAAATGGCACTGGGTAGTAGTATGAGTGGAGCACAGTCCTTAGCAGAAATAAATAAGTAATAAGTGAATCACTAATGAATTTCGTAAATGTATAAGTAAATAAGGTATTAGGTAATAAGTAAATTAATTAACTTAGAAAAAATAAACCATTTAATGAGTACATTATCAATTAGGGGACAAACGCAAGTGGGTCTTCCAGAAGTACATAGGGGTGAGAGTGCGGACTATCTTCTGAGGCGCTGCTGTTTCATTTCAGGTGCTGAGGAGGCCAACTACTGGAAGAAGAATATGCGACGTCCGCACCAAGAAATTAATAGTTTAGAATGATTATGGTAGATATACTGGACTTCTGTCGGCAGATATTTCCCCTTTCATTTTTTCCTCAGCCGTACCATACGGTCTCTTTTCCGTTGCTTTGACGCAATAGAGAGACCATCAGGAGGTGAATACCCGAATTCGAAAGATTTTAATGCTTGTATGTCGTTAAGTCTTGTAACGACTTAACGACATACACCACACACATAGTATTAGCTTATGTAATTTATATATGTAATCATTTTCTATTAATTAAAAAAAACCTTCTTGCTGTAATACGTACTTACGTAGTAATGCTGCAATGGAAAGGGGTGATTTTCATTAAAAAAAACTCTCATTATGGAGCTTGATATCGAAAAAGCGGATATATCTTGTAGTAAATTACACTTCCTCTAACACATTGTGTAGTCAGACTCGACGTTTTGTGGTCCCTTAATACCGAAAAATTGGTTGACGGCATGAAGTCTGTCTGTCGGTCTGTCCATCTGTTCATCTGTCCGTCTATCTGTATATGATCAACGATAGTGCCTAAACATTTCAGACGATTTTCTCCAAAATTGATATTCGCCGATCGATGTGGTCGAACGTGAAGCTCTGCAAATTTTTAACGGATATTTGGATATTTTGGAATACTTTGCACGAAGTATCAACATTTTCAAAATGTTTTTGAAAGTGCCTTCAACTTTTTGATTGAACTTTTTCGAAAAGTACAAAAGTTACAAACAATGAGAGAAAATCTGTGCTTTTGATAACACCATTTGTTCAGTGTTTTCCTTCGAACCAGTAGCTGCCGCCCACCACCGACTCGTTCTCCCATCTACACCAAACAACATTTCACCCCCCTCACCCCCAACACCCCCCTCCACCGTGTGTCGTGTGCCGCGCACCGGGCGGAAGTCGCCGTGTCAACGAACAGCGCGGATTTTGTTAATGTCGTTCCCCTTCCCTTTCCCCCTCCCTAACTCCATCTCCCCCGCCCCACGCATGACTCGAACGGAAGCGCTCGAGCGTTGCGCCGCTTGAAAAGAACAGATAGAGCGCGCGCTGCTGCCGCCGCCCGATAAACATTTACAAAACAGTTCGAAAGAGAGCACTCATACGTTCGCTGCCCGCGCCGCTTCCGATCGGATTTGGTGCCCCGCCTCCCAACGGGCGTCCGGCCCCACGGTCTCCCGCCCGCCCGCCAGCCTGTGTTTGATCCGCCATCCGCGAGAGGGGCAGCCTCTGAGGAACAATGGCCGGATCTATGACTCAGGGCGGGGCGGCGTGACGTGTGAATCAAACGCTCGAAAAATGATTAATTCATTGTTAGAACTGACTTTCGGCTCATATTGGGAACTCTCTTTGCTGGAGGATGTGAGGGTCATTTGGCTGTTTACACTCAAAACGTTATTTGGGTGCTAGATGTGTATTAATATTTTGATCTCCCATCGGGACACGACCTGCCGTCGAACAACTGTCAGAAAGTGTGGAAATGGGAGGCGTGACGAAAAAATCAAATCCTTGAAATATAATTATTGTTAAGAGTTGAGTTTCAGGGCACGTCGTATCCATTCATTGGAGCGAATATAAAGATTATTTAAGTGTTTAGAGTAAAATATAGAAATTCAGAACAAGTTTATCTCTGTTTTGTCAGCTTCCCACATTGTCACTGTTTAATTACGTGGAAGTAAAAATGTAATAGGAATAAAATAGTATAAGTCATTCCTTTATTTTATTCATAAATTTAAAAACGTTTCTTAATGGTCAATAAAATACTATTATGTTTCACAATTTTATCCACTATCCTAAGGTTTCCGAATGGCACACGTGCTCTTGAAGGCGGATAAAAAATTAATTTGTCTTTCCGTAATTTGACATTTTTTTATTTTGTATTTTACTAAAAATTGAAATAAAATCAAACTAAGTTAATGATATTTCGTTTTGCAGAATAACTTTCTATTCATATTTTAAACTGCCATTGGGAGGTTGCTTGCCATCGAGAAAATGACTGAATGCATAACTAAGGAAAAGGGACCTGACGAAACAATTAATCCTTGAAATATGATGAATTTATTGTGAAGATTTGTCTTGGCAAATGGAGGATGTAATCATGGGAATGGATATAAAAACCATTGTTCTATTTTGCATTAAAATGTTTATTTGTTGACTGGATTACTATGATTCACAAAAGGGTTAATATTGTTGCATAATATATTATATCCTCCAACACTATCTTTTACTTACTTGCATATAACAGTTTAGTAGTTGAAAGAACACAAACAAAATAATTCCATTACGCAGGTCCATAATGACATTTGATCTCCAATCCGTGAGAGAACCTGCCTCCAAAGAATAATACCAGATCAATTACTCGGGAGGGCATGTTGTGTAAATCAAATGTTCTAAAAATGATTCATAAGTTTGTTGGGATTGCCTTTCGGGACATGATGGGAACACTCATATTGGGGGTAAAACAAACTTGAGTGTTTAAAGTAGGTAAAAAATGTTTGGTTGCTGAATAGTTTCTCGTGAAAGATGGTTTTTATTTGTTATTTATCTCATCACGAATAACTATCTTTCCAAATTATCACCACTTTTTTGCATTAGTGATAAAATACGGTAGAACTTAAAGTGGAAATGAAAAAACATAACTCATTACACTTATCTCGTTTCATCTGTCGTCCACGAGAGGGTATGCCGCCGATTAACTATCCCCGAATGTATAAATCGGTGAGAGGGGAGAAGCGTGACGTTAAAATCAAATGATAAAAAAATAATTTAGTATTAGATTTGAATTTTAAGCTAGTGAATTATGCGTTACTCAGACTCTTTGGTAAAAATAAATTTGATTAATGTTCACTGATTCTTGACCCGTTGTAACTCAAATTCAAACTTAAGAAAAAAATTAAAAAATGTGATTTTTTGCAATTGCAAACATGTGAAATTTTCCTTTAGTCAATAGTCAGTACATTTCCAAAGATTCTCCAACTCGACGCTAGTGATAATTTCCCGGCGATGAATTCACTGATATGACGTCAAGTTAGCTTCCAATTCCCACTAAATATCTAGATACTATAAGTACTACCTTTTTGCTTTCAGCTGTGTTTTTCTGAACTATCCTCTTGCTTCAATGTATTTTTTAACATTAATTCTTAAATTTTATAAAAATTGTTGGCAAATTTCAACAAACATTCTGATAATTTTACAAAACAAATATTGAGAGGCGATTTAAAACCTGTGGGACTAAAAACATATTTATAAAGTATGAAGAAATTAAGACTTGTGACTTATTATTTACAGGGCAATCATTCAAAGGCATGATGAAAATGCAGGACGTCTTTTCAAAGTAAATTCTCGTTGGAAGAAAATGAGCTGCATTTTTGTTCATCGTACTACGTTCTCGTATACTCATAATATTTAATTCAAAATTACTCCCGTCGACCACTCTCGAAACTACAAGCAGAATATGGGGTGAACATTTTATAAGTTAACGATCGCAAATGTTGAAGCTTTCTCATTGTATTTTACGAACCCTACAGAAGGTGCTGCAACTACTGCCCTTTGTCTCGGATGCACTCCATGCACCATCAAAGAGCCCATTCTAGCTCGCTCACTGCAGTAAATCACGTTCAGCCCACGATGTATTGCGAGGAAATAATCATCTGCAGGTTTTAATTTTCTAGGTCCCCTGAGTTTACTCATCGTGATTTTTCGCCAGGATGCGCACTGTTAAGTGAACAATTAGTCCATTATGGCCATTGTTGTACAATTTAATAGTGTTAAAAAGTTTATTGGCTACTAATTGTTTAAACTTAGAATGAAATAAACTAAACAGGCATCTTAGTATTTTGTTACGAGAGAGTTTATTACAGTGCCATTATCCAAGAGGGACACCCGAGTTCGATTTCCTGTGCTCCTTCAGAAATTTTGTCAGGCACTAAAGGCGACATCCAACAGGGGACATCAAGTGCACAAAATGCCGTATACCGTGTTTATTATTAGGTAATTTCAATAATAGGGCTATTTATAAGAGTTTGGAGCGTGGACCTCAAACTATTTCAGTAACAGCTAACAGGTAATAGTTGTTGAAACTACTTTCTCATCACCCAAACCAGTTTTACGAGGTGTATTACAGAGCTTCGTACTCGATCCACTTTTCTTCTTGATCTATGCAAATTATATCCTCTGTGTATCATCAATGTGCGGTCATTATATGTATGCAATCGACTTACACATTTACATGAGGGGGAGACCTTGTGAAGTGGCCCATTTAGTTAGTGAAACAAAACACGACTGGTTCCTTTACTTGTATGGTCAGTGAGAAACGGTCTTACGCAAAATCTCAATCAATTATAATTGGGTCCTGGTGGTCTCACAAAGCACTTCAAAATCTAAATATTTCTCATATCATACTTAACAAAGTTCTTTTCCACTCTGCTCTCAAAGTTAAAAATATCGGTCTAACCATCGATTAATTCCTAAATTGAATTAAAATAAAATTGTAAATTAAAACCCCCCTGAGTCATCTTCTTGGTTGGGTGGTTGTGTGCACCTTATGTTTGTTATAACATTTTATAATTTTTTAATGTTTGAGATTTTGTGTCAATCGCTAAATTAATATTTTTCATAATTTATTTCCTGGCACGCGTTTTGTTTTCCTGTGCCAGTACTGTTTTCCTAAATCTTTTTCAAAATTGTATTTTCTTGTACAATGTTTAAGAGCTTGCACACTTCCTTTGCTTTCCCTGATTTTCCCCGGCCGCCTAAGGCTGGGAAGTTATTTTTGCTGAGACCAGAGGCAAGACATGTTTATGTTGTATATTACATTATTAATAAATGTATCTTTTAAAATGCCTATTTCTCAATTTTATCTCTAAATTTTTGTATTACATGCTTAGGCGGAAGAGTTGGTCTGAGCCCCGAGTCTCTTCACATTAATAATGTCATTATGATGATTGTGATGATGGTGATGATGATGATGACGATTATTATGATTCACGGGTTCGAACCTAAGTTGTCTTCTTATAGCGCTACGGATCAAAATCGTATAATCATCAGGAAACTTTAATCTACTCAATGTGCCTGGCAGCTGAATGAGGGGTCAGGTGACGGCTTAAAAGAGTTAATACTGGCACGAGTGTTATGGTAAAACCAATCTTTTCCACGTAAAAATGACCGTTAATAGATGTGACCGCTTATTCGCAGTGGTCGTTTAATCGGGTTTCATTGTACGAGAAACCACATGCCACTACCACATAAATCATACGCATTTCATTGAATGCAATTTAGAGTGCATTTATTCTCCTATTTAAATAAAGTGACTACTGACATTCCAACAGCCCTGGACGCGGATATCCAGTAGGAAGTTTCAATACCAAAAATTAAATCGTAACGAAGCTCCCGATTGGACAACCGCGTCCAGCTAATCAAACACCAGACGTCACTGGAATTATCGGAGGTAGTAGGATGACCAAGAAAAAAAAATTGCCCGGGAACGGTGCAGCGAAGGCTCGACGGGTGAGTAGGGTTTCTGCTTCGGCCGGCGACTTTTACAACACACGCAATGAACTCGCTCATTGCGAACGATTGAGGCTGCGCAGCTGCGAGCAGTGAACCTTTGCGAATGGGCGCAGAGGGCTTCCGTAGTCTCGCTCCGATGCCCGCTTGAAAGCGCTATTGCCCCACCACACAGCTCCCCCTGCTAATCGAGACGGATTGGATACATTAATGGTAATTACTAGGAAGTACGTTATGAGTTCACGCTGTTGGCGCGTTTTTGGTTCACGGTTGATTGCATTGATCGCCTCGTGCGTTTAGCTGGAGATGTTCCTCATGAAGGGAATGCAAGTGATTCCTAGGAAAGGTTTGCTCTTGTATGGTGATGCAATACTCGTTTATGATACGAGTGGTAAAAAGAACGTTTTATTTTGCGAGTAGGAAAGGTTGTGGATGAGGCTGATAGGCTGCGTGGAGCAATACAATGGGCAAAATAAAATAACTTTTACTATGTGTCATACACTACAAAAGCTTTACTGTCTTCCATTTTATTTCAAGTGTACAAATCATTTAATGATACATAAAGATAAGTGATGCCTGATGTGGTCAGACAAACATATTTTATTTTCTTTGTTACATTCACAGATTTATCTGTAACTTGACGACCGCCTTACTCTTAGCACTAGTGCGAAAAGTTGAATATGAAAAAAACCCTTTTACTAGTGGCTGTCTAAAAATTTATATTTTCCAAAATGTATCGAGCCTGTTGCCAGTTGAGTTTGTACCTTCGTAGGCTTCATATCTCAACAATGAGTGTCTAAGTCCGCATCGTAACAAATCGTCCTTCAACTCTCTTTTGTATAACTCTTTTTTGTATCGTAACAAATCGTCCTTCAACTTTCTTTTGTATTTGATAGGACATTTAGTAATTTGACGATATCCTTTGTACAAAATTCTTATGGACTTTACACCATTTATAATAAATAAGCATATTGAGTCCTAAAATATATAGCGCTCCATGGTTGCCATCGCAGAATATTCGTCAGGAAAGGTTTTAAAAGATAGCCTGATGATGAAGACACAAACATAGCATTGAAACGTTGTGATACGTAATAAACGCGACAAGTGAAATAGTTTATCTTCATGTAATTCGATCCTGATTGTCCCAAATAAATAGGAACTTATATAATTAAAATAAATTTTCCAAAATATTGAAGTTAAATTTTTTAAATCTTAACAGCTGTCTAGACGAACAGTACAAAATCAAAGGTGCAAAGATATACAAAAATAATCAGTAATATCTTAAAAACGAGAAGGGTTTCCATATAGTTGACGAAAATCAGAAGACTGCAATGAAGAGAAGATATAAATAAAATTACTGAAACAGTTTGTAATGTTGACGCTTGTTGTGCTCTAACTCTTAAAACTGATGAAATTATCAGTTTTACTTTCTCATGTAGAGAAAGTTATACATTGCTTCAAAATATCGCCTCTGAGATTCAGATGAAATTACCAGTTTTGGAAGTTCATGATACAGAAAAAGTATTTTTCAGAAGCATATTTGTTCGTCCGTCCGTCTGTCTGTCAACAAAACTAGTGCCTAAAATGTAAACTGAATAGTTAACAAAATGTATATTCACCAATCAATCTGGCTTTTGTCGCAACCCCTGAAGTTTTGAATGGAACTTACAATTTCTGTTGGTTTTCTATTCGAGCACCTTCCACATTCTCAAAAGTTTCTAAACGTGACTTTAATTTTTTCTTTAACTTTTTGCCTAATAGAACAAAGTGCGCTTTTGAAATTGGCATTGGCATGATTTTCAGCAAAACCTCTAAATTTTCAAAACTTGCAAAAGTTTAGAATTTTTCGACCTCCTCTTACAAATACTCGTATAAAATTATAGACAGTTATTTTTCAGAGCATTCTTTTCTTTAATTTGGATCTTTCAATAATATCTTATATATCTTTTAAAAAGTATGAGGACAGTTTGCGTAATTTTGAGTATATTTTTGACATTAAAAATAACTTAAACCAGATTTAATCGAAAACGGTTCCAACTTTTCTCTTTTCCTCTCTAATATATCAAAGTGTTCAATATTTATTGAATTCTCTGGAATCAATGAAAATGTTAACATTCTATGTAATATTCGCCACGGCCATTTTCGCCATTGCACTTTAAAATGTGTATGAATGATGGGTCGTTGTAAATCACCATTGGCTCCAGTGAAAAGTATTTTGAAGATCAACGTACTCTGAGTGATGGACTAAAAACACGTTCTCGTTTTCGTATTTTTCTCTCGTTCCTAGGAGAGCTCTCTCCCTCATTCTAGTACACATTTCCGTCTCCCATCGTATTCGCAGAGGGAACTCCTGTTTGGATTGCAGAATATTCACACGTTTTTCACGACAAATTTGCGAGAAAAAAATTTAAAAATTCACTTTACTTTTGGTTTGTTTGATGTCAGATGCAGGTTAACAAAATTTCGTTATTTGCTATCTTTCTATAAACCACAAACAGCTGGGTAGCATGCCAGAGCAGCGGCATTTTACAGACACTGATTTTGTAATAGTACGTTTAGGCAAACAACCTGCAAATTATACGAGAAGGCCAGGGAAAGTAATACCACATTCAACCGTTATGCAGTGTTGAAGTTAAGAATGGGCCCGCCGATACTACGCATTACTATGTAGTTTCATTTCATAGATTATTCTTTGGTAACATTTAATTAGGTATTTTTAGAATAGCTACGAAGGCTTAAAACTACTGTCACTGTCACAACACGCGATTCTTTAGATTAATTCGATATGAATAAAAAACGTGTAGGTAATATAGAAAATTACAAAAATATGTATGATGATGATATGTTTGTTTTGTTTTATAAAGCAGAAAATATTAGATTTCTAGGAATGCGCTCAGAGTGCACATAGTGCAGAAAACGTAATTCTGGAGCAATATATTGCCATGATTTTCTCTGTTTTGATGATCATTAATTTAAAAAAACAGTATTTTATTATGAGTGTTTGCAAATACACGACCTGAAATTTGTTCCTCAAATGCCCGATATTTCATTTGACTTAATTATCAGTATTACATTCGGTCAATCAACAGAAAATGAAGTATAACTATTGAGGTCTTATCATTAACGTACGATAATTTTTCAGATTAACCGATCAAACCCTAAACTCAGACTACCAGCGTTTTATTCACACAGCAAGCTGCCTAACATAACACGTAGCATCGATATAGAAGACACGGAAGCATACACAGTTCTAAAAACCCAAGGCCGCAGATATTAAAGGCTGATAATTTCGAGCTCGATTTATACCTTCCGCCTCGCGAACATTTCAGTCGCACCTCTGTGTGACAGGGCGGCGAGAGGACGTACTCTGACATTTCCGGGATAAATTCCAATTAGACGCGGGATAATAGATCACCCGGGAGCCACATGGCAGCGACGCGAGGCGCCGCGACGCCCGTCCGTCTGCCCGCCCGCCCGTTCGCGCCGCTCGTTAAAATCGCCCCACGCGCCGCGCCGCGCCGCGCCGCCTCGCTCGACGTCGCACGGCGTCCGACAGTGACGATGCAGTCAAAGCCGAGATTATAGATTCCGACACAAATTGAACGCAGCCCGCGGGAGTACAGAGAGGCGCAATGACAGGAGGCCGCTGTGGCTGGTCGCTGGTGGGAGTTGTTCGACGGCGATGAGGTCAGCGTGGGAGGTGACTGTAGTGGTGATGCGAATGGCGGTGGAGATTATTGTAGCGGCGATGGAAATTGCGGCGGTGATAGAGCTGATAATGACGATGTTGATAGGGATGTCGGTAAAGGTAGGGAAGCGATTGCTGCGGTAATGGAGATGGGAACTGATGGCGGTGGTGAGAATGATGGGTGAGGTAGACGGGGAGGTGGCAGGGATTGCCCTGGTGTTGGGAAAAACGATAGAGGTATTGGAATTATTGTATCAGTGTTTGGAATAGCGGTGGAGGTAGTTGGGTTGGGTAGGTAGTTGGGGAGGTGATTGTAAAAAAGACGCGATGGAGATAGTGTCAGAGATGATTGTATTGGTCAAAGGAGTATCAGTGTTGATGATTCTTGTTGTGACAGAGTCGACGATAATGTCGGTAATGATGGTGGCGAAGTGTTGTCAGTTGGAATATTAATAAAGGTTACGGCGAAGGCCGTACAAGCAGACGGCGTCTGTGGGTAAAAGCTGCGTTAGGGCCAGCGGTGAATGTGGCAAAATGTGATGGCAGAAATGGAGAAGGCGGCGACGATAATAATGGTGACAATGAGACAAAACCGGAGTTTCCAAGGGAACCTTCTTTGATTAGGTAGGTGATGTCAGTGAGGTAATCGATGTTGCTGAGAAACATAAATGATGGCGTTGGAGGCAGCGACGGGGTGAGTAGTGTTGGAGAGAGTGAATTCGAGGCAGTGTTGTTTCAGATAGCGACGTTGCAGACTTGATTATGAAGGAGGGCGCATTATAGATGAAAGTGATTGTGGGGTAAAGGTATTGGGGGTAAGTGGTTTTGGAGGAAGTGGTTGTGCACGTAATGTTGGATTAGCTGACATTGGATGAGGTGACAAAGGAATTAAGAGCATGAGAGTTAGTGATGTTAGAAGTACTGAAGTTGTTCACAATGGCGTTGGATGTAGTTATTTTGAAGTAATGTGTCAGTGGCGGCAAACACGTGGATGGAATGAGCGGTGATAGATACGGCGGTGATGGATACAGCTTTAGGTGGTAGTAATGGTGGGGATGGTGGTGATAGTAGTGGTAATGAGGGAAGTGATGGTGTTGAGGTGGTGATAGTGTGGTGATGAGTGGTGGATGTGGTGGTGGCGATGGTAGTGGTAGGGATGGTGGTGATAATAGTGGTAATGAGGACAGTGATGGTTTTGAGGTGGTAATGGTAGTGTGGTGTTGAGTGGTAGATGTGATGGTGGCGGTGTTTATGGTTGTGTTGTTGGTGGTAGTGTAGTGGTGGTGATGGAGGCGGTGGTGGTGGAAGCAGCATTGGTGGAGGCTTCAGAAGCGACCATGACAGCTGCCCAGCATTAGCGCTGCCGCTGACGAGGCGGCGGAGGGGACAGGGGGATTAGCAGGCGCGAGGTCTTCTGGGGAGCAGCTAATAACGGCGCCTGCAGGACAGTGTGCGGGGACGGAGACCGCACAGTGCCGGCAGCCGCTGCAGGGGGACTGCGCTTGTCATGTGCGGCGCGGCCGTCATGTGTGGCGTGCGGCCACTTGCCAATTTGTTTCCGGCTCCCCGAGAAGCCTTGGCGTTGATGTTTAGGCCTTGTGACTGGGAACTGACGGCGGATGGTCGCCGCTGTTGGTGGCGCATTCCTCTCGAGTTGGCTCTCAATCTGTCTTCCCCAGTTTACTTTAAGAAGTAAAGGTACACAAGAATAAGGCTACCATTCAAAATTAGTTATTTTTGCGTAAAGGAAGTAAATATGTTTAGAAAACTGTATTTTGTTACTATTAACAGTTTCTTAAAAACACCCGAGATAGAACAAAACGTGTTGTCGTTGTTCGTCAAATAAACATCTTCGCACAGATTAAAACCGTTCTTGTACGGGTCACGTGTCTTGCGCTCCAACAATATGTGTTAGCCGCGTGGAAAATTTGTTCATGTATTTTTTATTTTCTTCTGTTTATTTCGCGCTCGCTGTGTTACTTTAATGATTTAACTACCAAATTTTCATGATCATAAAAAATGTGTTTTGGCTTTTCGGATTCTCCCGGCGTTTATAATTTATCCCGGTGACTCTACACTTGCTTTATTGTCGCGTTCTTGTCAGTTTTATACCTTATCATCCCATAACATCATACGTCATTCCACAATGGTATTGCTTTCCCAAATCCCTAAAATGTTTTCATTTTATATATGTTTATAAATCTCTCTTTCGTTCATTTGTTTTGTTGTTTGTATCCCCTCGTGCCTTACTCATTCTCTCTTTCTTCATCGTTGTCTAATAATTCTAGATTCCTAACTCCCCAGTTTTGATTTATAAAAGAGTATAATTTTTCACATCACCCTTTACGAGATTCAACAATTTCATGATATTTCGTTGGTTTTTTGAATATTCTAACTTCACGATATTTTTTCCTTCTCCTCGTTTTCTTCTTTTTACTTTCTCTCTACGGTGTAGAGAGTAAAAGGGTAAAAAGCGGGCGAATTTTTGGCAGAAAAAACTCTTATTACAGGGTCCTGGTAACGAAAAAGTCCATAAATCCACTAGCTGAATTGATAAAAAAGTTCACTTTTTCGACGTCTTCTTATAACTAAAATATTAAAGATATAGATTTTTTCCTTAATAAAATCTGTTCTTTAAAGATAGATTTTGAAATAATATCCTGTAGAATATTTAAAAAATTTGAGTACTTTTTGTACAATTTTGCTTGAAAGTACGGGCGAGAAAGGTGCGGTTTTAGCACCACCAGTTTTCGTACATTAGCTTTGTGACTGGCGTCTTTATTAACAATGTATGGTCGAAATATAGAGGAAGGATAGTTGCTCTATAGTTGCAGCATTGCATACTGTATTTTCCTGTGCCCTAAGCAATATTTTCTGAATACGTTTTAATATGAGCGTTCTTACAAACACACTTGTCCTCTCTTCTTTGTAGCGATCATATAATATAATAACGAAGTGGAGGAAGAAGACTTGCGGCGCAGGCAGTCTAGAGTATAAATTCTAGCCAACAGCCTCGCCGCCAGAAGTACCCGTGCTTCAGTCTCAACAAGAGGACTCGACGTTAGGTAATTAATAACAATCTTTAATCTCTTCAACGCCAAAGTACCTCACCGTATGTCCTACCAAAGGTATGTTCAGTTATTGCGAGTTCTAACCAAAAGCGCATGCTATTTTTGTTACTTACCTTCCGTTGTTCTTTGTCCGCACAATCTGCTTTCATTCTATATCTTTCTCCTTCTCCTTTTCTTCTCCATCCCTTATTATCTTTTTTGAACCTTGTTTTATTACCTAGTCTCCACTTTTCACAAAATATTTTGGTATAAAATCTTGTATTCACTTGTGGAATATCAGAGGATCTGACAGAAAATTCATTAGTCCTTGTTCATTTTTCTCGCCTCTGTTATTCGTAAGTTGATATTCATCCTTCTCTGTTTAATATCCTCGGCACTTGAGTACACAGCCCTCCGTTCCACAATCACACCGACGGCAACATCTGCCCATGCAGTTGTATGCGACCTCATCACCTAACGGCAATCTGGACGTTGCTCGTTCGTCTCCGCACCTGTGGACGCTGTACTCTCATAAGCACCCTTCTGCCTTCTGCTGCTGTATTAACGTTACTCTCGCCAAACTCAGCTAATCCCACACCCTCGCAAACACCACCGCATGCTCTGCTCTCCCTCTGCCACCTCCACGCAATCCATCCAGCCAACTCGCCGTGTGCGCTGACATCCAGCAACCAGCTCAACCACTCAACCAACCACCCTCCATGCTATCACCTACACGTCGGCCATTCCACTGTACTGTCAGTTTACCGTCACACCATTTTAGCACACCCACCAAACCATCACATCATGCTTTACTGCCCCTTACTACCTACAAATTATGCAAACTCCCACCCCATTCATAATACCCACGAGGTCACCCTTTCGCCTCTCATGTTATTTTCACATCTGTCCAAACCATGTGTCCACACAACCACCGCAACTAGTACCAATACAACCGCATTGAGCGTGTCTTGCTTCCTCATACTTAATCGGCGATCTCCCCGGCTGCCGCGGTAGCAGTTCCTCCGTTTTGTGCATCCTTACCCCTCACTGGATCCTCTACCAGCGTCCTTACCCACATTTTCACTTCCCCTCCACCATTCCGCCACTTTCGCAGCCTGCAGCGCTCTCCTTGTTGGCCCCTTCTGCTACGCCTAACATCACCACCCGCATCCCACCCCCCAACCTCCACTGTCCACCCTTTGCCACTCACGCTATTCCATCGCGGCCCCCGCCACTCCGCTGCCCCGCCACCATGCCTCTCCTCCACCGTTCTGCCACCCCCACCGCCCCGCCACCGCGCCGGCCCGCCGCCCCGCCGCCTCCGCCGCCCCCGCCGCCCCCGCCGCCCCCGCCGCCCCCGCCGCCCCCGCCGTCCCCGCCGCCCCGCCGCCCCCGCCGCCCCCGCCGCCCCGCCGCCCCCGCCGCCCCCGCCGCCCCCGCCGCCCCCGCCGCCCCGCCGCCCCCGCCGCCCCCGCCGCCCCCGCCGCCCCCGCCGCCCCCGCCGCCCCCGCCGCCCCGCCGCCCCCGCCGCCCCCGCCGCCCCCGCCGCCCCCGCCGCCCCCGCCGCCCCCGCCGCCATGCCTCCCCTCCACCGTCCTACCGCCCCCGCCGCCCACGTCGCCCACGCCGCCCCCGCCGCCCCGCCTACCCGCCGCCCCGCCACTCCGTCGCCCCGCTGCCATGTCTCCCCCCTCCACCCCGCCGTCCCCGCCACCTCGCTTCCTCACCGCCTCGCCACCTCCATCAACTTCCCTCCGCCTCCACCTTCCCTCCACCCCCATCGCCTTCTCTCCAGCCGCCGCCGGCCGCCGCACCACGTGCGCTGGCGGAGCCGCCGTAAATTAAGCGGCAATTTCAATGAATTAGCGCGGCGGCGCAGAGCGACGCGCGCGGCCCCGGGGGCGGCGCGGGCGGTGGCGGGTGATGGATGCGCGCGGCGCCTGCAGGTGCAGCTGCCGGTGATGGACGGCTGCGCCCGCGCCCGCGCTGCGGTTCGATCCCTGTCGCCGCCACAGGTGCCAGCGTCCCTGCGCCCGCGGGGACGCACCCCAGGGCGCGCTCGGCGGCGCTGCCTGGCCGGAAGCGTCTGCCGGAAGCCAGTTCCTACGACTGGATCCTTAGGAAAACAGAGTGCTCTCACTGATTTGACATCGAGGAATTTGAAAATATTCTTTGTCTTGGAAAGTAAGTTTTAAATTTAAAGTAAAATTTTAAATATTAAAAATGTTAAAAACGTAAATTTAAAAAAATAGTGTAATTTGAGATTGAATTCAAAAAATTGTATTAAAAATATTAACATCATTAATAGTAGTCATAATAATAGTAATAATAAGTGCTAAAATAATAACTACAACTACACCTATAACAACTGATTTTTGTTGTTCGTGATGTACTCTGTATGGTATTTTTAGTTATTATTATTAGTAGTTACTACGGTATATAAAGGAAAACACCCAGTGAAAACAAAGATTGGGATAGAAGGAAAGAGTATAGAACAGGTAAAATATTTCAAATATCTAGGTTGCCACATCACGTTTGAAAGAGATATAGATTTAAATAAAAGATTTAATAAATTTAGAATTATATGTGGCACGATACACAGACATCAAAAAAATAAAACAAGGATAGACACAAGAATAAAATTCTTCAACACAGTAGCTGTGCCAATGTTAATGTATGGAGATGAAGCAAGAGTAACATCAAAAAAAAGAGTACTCTAAAATCCACGCAGCTGAAATGAAATGTTTGAGAAGCACTCTAGGTTATATATCCTAGATAAAAAGAAAAGCGCAGAGATAAGAAATAAACTGGGGGTCGAACCACTGCTGGAAAAACTGGAAAGAAATCAGAAAAGATGGTACGAACATCTCATACGAATGCCCAATAGCAAACTACCAGCACTCGCAGTGGACTACAGATGCAGAGGAAGAAGAGATGTAGGAAGGCCCAGAAGGAAGTGGACACCGGAACAGGTTCTTGAACCTAACCCTTGAAGTGCAGAAGAAGAAGACAAGATTATTATTAGTAATAATAATAATAATAATAATAATAATAATAATAATAATAATAATATAACTAACAATACCGGACAGAGTACATCACGAACTACTAAAGTCAGCCATCCTAGACAGCTGTCATGTTGTGAGAAAGGTTTTAAACTTCTAACAGAGGGTCAATACTATGTAAATGTTATCTAAATAAATGTAAATATTGTAATAAATGTATTTTCTTTATGATCTCTGGTGTATATATCTGAAAATATTTGTAAAATTCTTTTGTTTGGTTTCACCAAATTCGTACTATATAACCAATGTAAAAGTTGGGAAAATAAAACATAATAATAATAGCAATAATGATAATGATAATAATAATAATAATAATAATAATAATAATAATAATAGAGTAACTCCTTTCAATGAATTGTTTTTTCTAAATCTAGCGAAGACTATTAATTCAAGTCATCGACATTCAAGAATGAATGAGGTCTCCAACGAGTAGTTTGTGCGTAGGGGCTGAAGTTTGTGAACCTACGTACAAAGCATTGGAACCCCTCTTCTCTACCTCCGAACACGGAGGAGCTGCGGCGAAGCAGAGAGAATTTAATTTGTAGCGAAGTAGTCTAGTTTTCCCAAAAATTTTCGAAGGAAAGCTGATTACTGTACACTATATTTCCTCAAATGATGATAGGGGTCTACTCTACGGAAGGATATCATACATTCATTTATTTAACTTGATATCTCTTAGAAAATGTGTGTCATGCCTCTCCAGAACATATTTGAGAACAACATAATATGAAAGAGACGTATTTATTGAATGTTTATGCTCTCTCCTTTGACATTTTTACTAAACTGTTTTGTTTTCACATGATGCAATTTCCATGCGAAAAGACTTCTTCAGATTGAAAGGTAACCTATTCCTGTTCCAGCACCTGCCGCACGCAGTTCGTTGTTTCTTTTTTAAAAATACTTCAATACACAATCGACAGATAGTGATACTTCAGGTTCTAAGCTTTGAGTTACAACTCACATTAGACGCTTTGACGTTGACGTAGCACAGATGCTTTCTTTCATTGAGATCGAAAGATACCGAAGTAGATTGAAAACATAGAACGAACGATTAACATTTATATCGTAATGCAATACGCGTTCAATTTTACATCCATCACACAAATTACAAGTTCCTATGAATGATGTGGTATCGACGTGTTACCAAGTACGGTTCGCACCCGGTTAGATCCCGGATATCGGTCAGGATATTTTAGTTGCCAGGTGGGAAGTTTCTATATGCTGATGGCGAGATAGTGGCATTTAAGCTGTTGAGATGGAGGGTCTGATTTTGCTTTGGAAGAAAACATAAAAATTATAATATACATAAAAAAATTTTTTGTAAATTTAATTTTGCTTTGCCAGCAGAGCCATTGTGCCGAGTAGCATACATTGGTCGTCAGTTGAGAGATATTTACTGTTATTCGATTTCTTAGAATTCTATGAGAAAATGATTTTTATGTGAAAAGGCACATGAGGTGAATGCTGATCATTGAAGATCAAGAACTGAAGTAAGTTTTCGCTTGGCTCGCTTACGGTGTGGATTTCGTTTGTCAGTTTTGTGATAAATGTTCGAAGCAATCTTTGTGAATTTGGTATACAAGCGATAGGATAAGAGACGAAATGGATGAGGCCAACTTCATTAATTAGTTGGAAATTTGGAATGAACCCGGGATGCTTTTGATCTAGTTATGAGAAATTTGTTTTGGAAAATCATTACTCTTAGAACACTGTATTTGATAGCCAAGGTTCAGCTAGGAGAAGCGAAGAAATATTGATAACTGGTTGGATCATTAACTTGTTTGGAAAACGTGAACTGCAACATGTAATCGGAGGTGTGATTACTTTTTTAAGATAGCGTTGCTGAGCTCGAAGAGTAGCCAACGTTATTGGGTATAGAATAATATTTCGTTTCCAGATCATCCTCCTGTTACTGAAACTGCGTGTGCTTTGTTAATATTCACACGAAGAAGCCCTGTAAATGAGCTGCTCATGCTGAAGCCATGTTACTTTCTTTCTGGCCTATTAAATTTAGAAAAAGTTCTTCAGTGGATAAAGCTTAGGAATCGCTCTAGTTAGAAATTTAAAACTTAATTGGTCTCTGAGGAAAGATAATTTCTTAGATTTAAAGATCATTTCAATCTTTTCACTACGTTTTCTTTGAATGGATTCTATTTTGCACATTAAGTAGCGTAGTGAAGAAACTTTTGTCAGATTTGAATTAATTATATAATTCGTTTTTACTTAGCACGTCTCTGTAGCCCATTTTGGGCATTAAGCGCGTACACATACATTGGAGTGATCCGTCGTTAAGTTGTGTGGTTTGTCTCGTAACGTCTCGATTTTCATCCCTTCTGCCAAAAGCTTGGCACCGATAGTTATTCGGGTTCCCGGACGCTCACACATCCAGGTATCCGTGGTGTCTTGAACTGCTTAACTTTCGTGACTTCACGGAGTGTAGTTAAGCTATTCGGCTCACTACGCCGGCATGAATATCTCATTTTCTTTTCAGTGAGGCAGAGAAATTAAATTTAAAATGCCTGCTATTTCCAATTTCATTTGGTGTTGAAATGATACAAATTTATTTAACTAAATGAAGGTTTCGAATTTATTAGATATCAGTTCATCAATACCATTCTACTAAATACATTTCTCGAAAAGTTGAGTAAACGTTTAACGCATTTTAATTCTTTAGCTAATTAAATTTGAGATCCCACAGTTTTTGATATCCATATCATTAGACATTTTATCGCAATTGTGCTTAGAATTCGTGATATCAAATAATTCAATTGTCTTTATTTTCATTTTAACATTATATTTCTTACGTTCTTTTGTTTAGCAGGAAAAGGTGTTGAACCTTGATTCTAAATCGCAAATGCATTTACTCAAGTAGAAGGCGTAGGGTGAACTGCTGACAATGCACGTTTTTTAAGAGGCGTCACATAATTATATTAGGCGATGTGAAAGCGTTGCACACTTACATGTTTCAAACAACTGTTCAAGGGGATATTTTAATCGAACGTAATAGAAGGCTTATTAAAGGGAGCAGTTCGTAAGAGAAAGAAAAGTGACAGGTAGATTATTCTGAATCAAAAGTTCGGGAACAATGAAACATGCTTCAAGTTCGTGCATTCAGCGTTTCTTTTGTGAAGAAAGAAACATAAAAGTTGCAAATCATTCTACAGTCGTCATGTCTATAGAAAGTCTGTACGTTTGTTCTGCGTAGTCTGTCAATCTTCCAATTCTTGATTTTCAAGGGGTGTGGAATAATTAGCCAACTTTTTTGAAGGCTCTCAAATGTGAAAAATAGCATACTTTGATTAATACTCAATACATATTTTAAAATGATTTCAAAACAATAATAAAACTGCATATTCAACATCATTTCAAAGATGGTGCATAAGAACACTGGATTTTCATGTGCTGACTTGTATTACTAATTTCCACTACTCGCAGAAACTGAAAGAAAAGTATGCAGCCTTTGGTCATGTGAGAGATGCCTTATGGATTTGTTAGAGACCCAAGAATTCAGAAAAATCCAAAAACATTGAAATATTCTCGATTTTGAATGAAAAATTCAAGTATTTGATTGTGTTTTTCCGCTTGTTCCAAAACTGTGCAGACCGACTGAATTCTCACACTCACTGCGTCAAAGTTCACGATATAGCTGAGGTCAGCCTCAAGCCATACAAGCAAGGCTCCAAAAAAGATGTTGCATTCCATTAAATATTTGCTTTTCATGATTGTACAGTAAGCTATTGTTTCATACACATAGTGATAAATGCGCACTGTTAATCGTTTTGTCCAAAATAATTTACTCACAATTGTATATATTATATGTATAATGTTATATCTCGTAAATGAGAGTGTTAAATGAAAAAATCAACCCGTTTATTAGGATCCACATTATTCCGATATTTTGTCAGTAGTGTAAATATAAATTGATAAGTATTAATTTAAAGACGCAGTGTTAAGAATTAACAAGCGATTTCTGTGAACATTGCTCCCACGCTTTACCAACCGACTCTTTCCTTCCCCATGGGCGCCCTCCGTCAGTCAATTGTCTCTGCAGGGGCAGAGGGTGGCGGACAAGCGATTTGGGAGGCTCCCCGGAAATGCCGCGAGCTCCATTAGCGGTTAGGGCAGGGCAAGGCAGGGCAGGACAGGGCAGTGCAGAGAGGGGGGCCAGGGGTGAGGGGCGCGTCCAGATCGCCGCGCGGAGGCAGCGGTGATGCCGGCGGCGTGGAAGTGGTGACGGTAGTGATGTTGGTGGTGACTGTAGCGACGGTGGAGAGGGACGGGACTGGTGGCGGTAGCGGCAGCGGCAGCGGCTGTGGTGGCAGTGACGTCGGTGGCGTCGCTGGCCATGGGGGCGGCGGCAATGGCGGAGGTGGCAGCAAAGGTGGCGGCGGTGGCGGCGGTGGCGGCGGTGGCGGCGGTGGCGGCGGTGGCGGCGGTGGCGGCGGTGGCGGCGGTGGCGGCGGTGGCGGCGGTGGCGGCGGTGGCGGCGGTGGCGGCGGTGGCGGCGGTGGCGGCGGTGGCGGCGGTGGCGGCGGTGGCGGCGGTGGCGGCGGTGGCGGCGGTGGCGGCGGTGGCGGCGGTGGCGGCGGTGGCGGCGGTGGCGGCGGTGGCGGCGGTGGCGGCGGTGGCGGCGGTGGCGGCGGTGGCGGCGGTGGCGGCGGTGGCGGCGGTGGCGGCGGTGGCGGCGGTGGCGGCGGTGGCGGCGGTGGCGGCGGTGGCGGCGGTGGCGGCGGTGGCGGCGGTGGCGGCGGTGGCGGCGGTGGCGGCGGTGGCGGCGGTGGCGGCGGTGGCGGCGGTGGCGGCGGTGGCGGCGGTGGCGGCGGTGGCGGCGGTGGCGGCGGTGGCGGCGGTGGCGGCGGTGGCGGCGGTGGCGGCGGTGGCGGCGGTGGCGGCGGTGGCGGCGGTGGCGGCGGTGGCGGCGGTGGCGGCGGTGGCGGCGGTGGCGGCGGTGGCGGCGGTGGCGGCGGTGGCGGCGGTGGCGGCGGTGGCGGCGGTGGCGGCGGTGGCGGCGGTGGCGGCGGTGGCGGCGGTGGCGGCGGTGGCGGCGGTGGCGGCGGTGGCGGCGGTGGCGGCGGTGGCGGCGGTGGCGGCGGTGGCGGCGGTGGCGGCGGTGGCGGCGGTGGCGGCGGTGGCGGCGGTGGCGGCGGTGGCGGCGGTGGCGGCGGTGGCGGCGGTGGCGGCGGTGGCGGCGGTGGCGGCGGTGGCGGCGGTGGCGGCGGTGGCGGCGGTGGCGGCGGTGGCGGCGGTGGCGGCGGTGGCGGCGGTGGCGGCGGTGGCGGCGGTGGCGGCGGTGGCGGCGGTGGCGGCGGTGGCGGCGGTGGCGGCGGTGGCGGCGGTGGCGGCGGTGGCGGCGGTGGCGGCGGTGGCGGCGGTGGCGGCGGTGGCGGCGGTGGCGGCGGTGGCGGCGGTGGCGGCGGTGGCGGCGGTGGCGGCGGTGGCGGCGGTGGCGGCGGTGGCGGCGGTGGCGGCGGTGGCGGCGGTGGCGGCGGTGGCGGCGGTGGCGGCGGTGGCGGCGGTGGCGGCGGTGGCGGCGGTGGCGGCGGTGGCGGCGGTGGCGGCGGTGGCGGCGGTGGCGGCGGTGGCGGCGGTGGCGGCGGTGGCGGCGGTGGCGGCGGTGGCGGCGGTGGCGGCGGTGGCGGCGGTGGCGGCGGTGGCGGCGGTGGCGATGGTGGCGGTGGTGGCGGCGGTGGCGGCGATGGCGGCGGTGGCGGCGGTGGCGGTGGCGGTAGTAGGGACGGCGGCGGTGGCGGTAGCGCCAAGTGCCCCAATGCGGCTGTCGATCACCCGTGGCGCCTTCGGGGGTGGCAGCTAATCCGACCGCCCCCGCCCCCGAGGCGTCTCACTAAATTGGCAGCGGCCGAACCCTCCGCGTCTGCACCTAATCTCTGTCCACTGCCGGCTGCTCGTGGATAAATACGCTTCCTCCAATATTGGTCTGATTGACCAGATTAAGTTTGCTCACTTTCTATATGCGATAATGTTATGGTTTGCGCATTACGCAGTATCTGCACATAGATTCTGTCTATAAGGGTAGTTTGTATTGGGGACTAATTAATTTAGAAAAAAATACATGTCGAGTCTAAAGAGCTAAAGTAAAGTATCAAATTACCTGCCGTAACATTACCTATTAAAGATAACGTAAATGTAAAAAGTTTTCATATAACGAAATGAACGTCATAAGAATATCCGTCCGCACCTCACTGAACTATTTATGACACCATAATATAATTTTATTTTCGCTCAGCAAAGAAGAAAATGACCTCTATTGTAATGCCAAAACTGAAATTTAATTCAAGTGATATACATAATTTTCTAATTAGATTACCTCTCTATACATTTTTCTAACACTTATTTTGTTATTCCGTGATAGGTGCATTCAATAAGCAACATCCTCAGTAAGGCTCAACATTATTTGCTAATTGTTTTGGTCTGTTCAACTGCAGGTTTTCATTATTTTCTGTTGTTCACTTTAACTATCCATTTTCGTGTTTTTTTTGTCTTACTGACATTCATTTTATTAACCTTCCATCTTCATTTTGGCTATCCCTTTGTCCTGGTTGGTATAGGATACCATCCTAGGATTTTCTGCGCCAATCTATCATCTTTCATTAAACAGACATATCCAAACGAGATTGACTTTAAAGCTCTAAAATAGTTCACAATCTTTTTGTGATTCTTTATATTGCGCAGCTTCACGTTATATTTTATTCTCCAAATTCCATTTGATTTTTTAGCTGGACCACAGTTCTTCCTCAAAATTTTACTTTAAAAAACCATTATCCTTCTAATGTCAACTTCTCTAAGAATCCCCGTTTCTGCTGCTTATATGAGTCTACATTACCATCCTATTGAGTCTTAATTTTGCACTTTTATATCAGTTTGTTTCTGAAGAGTAATTGGTTGGCAAAGTACGTCAACCAACTATTTCAAAATATGGCCAAAATTGATTCAAATTTGCCGCCGTTCGAGTAAATCAATTATTTATAACAAACTTTGGAATTAATTACCGACCCAGAATATACATTTTAAACGCGGCGCCCCTGAGGTTATTTTCCCCGAATTCCGCGCGATAATTCCCACAAAAGAGCAGAGACACTTCTTTCAACGATGTGCTTTGGAAGACAAGTTCTTTGGCGCTAGATTTTACACTGTCAATGATTTCAAAAGTGAACGGAAGACTGTGGCACTTACTGGTCACCTGGCACCACTGTTATAATTCTCAAAAGGCTCTGAGTTCCGCTTATACGCGACCGAGCATTGTTACAAAACTAAACTAGTGGTGCTACAACAGCACTTACTTTCCCGTATTAGAGGAAACAGTTAAGTAGTACTGTAATATTGCACTTTATGCGCTACTAACATCTTCGCTTGGAACTCACTATTTCCATTGCAGTGTTGTCAGAACTATGTGAATACTACAACTTCACAAAAATAGAATGCAAAAGTTTTGTAACCCTGTATTGGAAAAAGTAGCCTGATACCCTGGAAATATAGAAATGCCTTCCATTGGGCCATGATTAGGGAAGAGTATTTTAAAACCATGCAACAAATTCTCTACTCACTACAAATGGTACAGCATTTGGTGCAAAACTAAATATTTGCCTGCAAATATCAACATAAATTAGACAATTATAACTCCTTTTCATACAGCTCCATTAGGTCACAACAATGACACTAATTCACAGATATTCGCGAGCGCAAAGTGAATTCCATTGTTGCAGACCCTGCATTGTCGCTATTCTGAGAGCTATTAATTCTTTTTACTTATTTCAAATATTTCAAAATAAACAATTTCTAAAATATTAATGTGTAAGTCTATAACAAAGTTCGAATGTAAGAAACGAAGAAAGAAATAATATACAAAATTGCACATTCTAATTTACGACGCATCCAGCTGTCCGAAGCGCAGTAAATTTACAGCGGCCTATTACGTTTGTCACAAAATTAAAGAAAAACTACTCGTATTTTGAAAAAATTAAGCATGACCGTATTTATTTTATTTATTTATTTGTCAATATTCGGAATTGCCACATACTCTTTCTCGCCAGCTACCATCTATCATCGCCAAAAGAACATTTTTGTGTCATTTTCTTAATTTTTCGGTTTCCTATTGGTAGAACAGAAACATTAATTTTAGAATATTTAAGAACACAAAAACCTAGCCGTAAATGGCAATTTTCTTTTAAAAATTATGTGCCGTTTAAGAGAAAATGGCGTTTTAGCACTACTAAAAATGCGAAATTTGAAGCTCATTTTCACAGAAAATTTTTGAGTTTTCAAAATACTTTATTTGAAGTTATTTGAAGCACTTACACTCACAAATATAATCATCTTTACAAATTGTGGATAATGTGCATATTAACCCGGGAGTGCTCGCAATGTATCTGTGAGATACAAGCCGCAGTAAAATTCAGATCCTGAATTATTGCGTTGCATTTGTCGTCTGATATTTCATGTATTCCTTCACTGTACTTTTCTGAGAACGCCTGGCAGTCTATTTTCATCCTGTCAATGAATCACTTCCCGTGAGGATGTTGAAACGTGATCGCTGCGCTGCGCGATATCTCTCAGATACATTGCGGGCACTGGCGTGAGTGCTTTTTGAGCTCCCGACGCATACGGTGCGAATCATGGCCTCGCGCAAACACAGATTGGACTTGAATAATTCAGATGATGTTGATATGATAAGGAATATAATTTTGTGCAACAATGATAGTGATTACGAGGATTGTGATTCTTCTGACACTGATTGTGAGGATTACGTGGAACAAAGACAAAGTGATTCTGAGACTGATCAAAGTATTGCGGACGAAAGCGATTTTCATTCTTTTGAAGGTTTCTATTTGGGTAAGTTTTTTCTTCTCGTGAGGTAGTCGTTATATAAATAATGCTTGAAATGTATGCTTGTTTCCCTAGGCAAAGATATGATGACGAAGTGGTTCAAGAATGCCCCATCAAAAATTTCAAAAAAGAAGCCTCACAACATCGTCACGCACTTACCTGGAGTTAGAGGATTAGCAAAACAATCTAAATCAGTACTAGAATGTTGAAATTGCTTTTTTACTGAAGAAATGTTAGAAATGGTTGTTCAGGAAACCAACAGATTTATTGAATCTGTAAGAAATTCATACGGTAGGGAAAGAGATGCCAATAGCACAGATGCTGTAGAAATAAAAGCATTTTTTGGATTGCTTTACCTGGCTGGGGTTCTAAAAAGCAACAAACAAAATGTTCAAGATTTATGGGCCACTGATGGAATGGGTGTCGAGTTATTTAGATTAGTAATGACAAAAAAACGTTTTCAATTTCTTCTTAGGCACATAAGATTCGATAATAAGGCCACACGTATGCAAAGGAAAGAGATTGATAAATTAACTGCTATACGAACGTTATTTGATGCATTCATAAAAAGATGTAAAGAATGTTACTCTGTAGGACAAAATGTAACAATTGATGAAATGTTGCCGTCTTTCCGTGGAAGGTGCAGCTTTAGACAATACATTCCATCCAAGCCGTCTCGTTATGGCATAAAAATGTTTGCTTCAGTGGATTCAAGAATCCATTACCTGCACAACCTAGAAGTCTATGTGGGGAAGCAGCCCGACGGGCCGTTTTCTTTGAGTAATTCCCCTTTCGATGTTGTTATGAGATTATCGGAGCCGCTTCATGGAACTGGAAGGAACATAGTGGCTGACAACTGGTTCTCACGTGTACCTCTTGTCCAAGAACTAAAGAAGAAGAAATTATCGTTTGTTGGCACCATGAAGAAAAACAAGAAGGAACTACCAACACATTTTATTGCTGGGAAAAATCGCAAAGTATGTAGCTCAGTTTTCGGGTTCAATGAAGATGGAACTTTAGTGTCCTATGTTCCGAAAAAAAACAAATGCGTTATTTTGATATCAAGCATGCATTATGATGACAGGATAGATGAGAGCAGTGGAGAAAGTATGAAACCCGATATTATCACTCATTACAACATGCACAAAGGAGGAGTTGACACTCTTGATGAAATGATTGCGTTTTACAGTGTTGCAAGATGTACTAGGAGATGGCCCATGGTCATATTCTACACTATCCTTAACATTTCAGCAATTAATGGTCACATTATATATTTGGGTAATAAAAATAAAATTATGAACAGAAGGAATTTCATCAAAGAGTTGGTACAGTCCCTTACCAAAGAAGAACTACAAAGGAGAGCTCAAAAGTCAAGGGGCATTCCTACAGCACTTCAGGTAGGCAATATTATTTTCTCCCTTGTCTATAACAAGTGACAATTTAGAAAATACAATCATATGTTCTCTCTAGGACCGATTGTCGCAATTTGTTCCCAAAGAAACAGCAGATGTGCAGGAGACGTCTGTAGGAAAAAGAAGAAAATGTGAGCCTTGCAAAAAGGAAAAAAGACAAAGATTATCTAAATATTTTTGTCAAAAATGTAACATTTATGTTTGTTTGGAACATGCAAAAATCATTTGTAATAATTGCATTTAATATTATTAAAATACATTAATATGATTAATTATTTCGAAGTGTATTTCGTCAAATTTCACTTTTCCTACCGTAATTATTTTTACAAGTTGTAAGAAGTGTAGGATTCATTAAAAATAGCTTTGGAGGGAATGTACAAACTAAATAAAATACATATTTTAGTTAATAGAGCTTTAGATCACTCGAAATCAACAGACGTTTCCGCTGTATCTGTGAGATACATTGCGAGCACTGGCGTGAGTCAACCTATTGCGAGCACTCCCGGGTTAAAGATGAGAGAGATCTTTCAAACAATTTACATTTATATAATTTTTGAAAAAAACAAAAAAACTCAAAATAAACTTCACGCTAAAATAATGAGTGTAATTAGCACTATCCGTTACAAAAGTTTCAAGAAAAATATTGCAGCCATATACGAGAAAATGACGTTTGAGCATTTCTGAAAATGCCGAAATTTGAGCTACTTTTCACAGAAAACGGTAGTGTTTTCGAGAAACTTTACTTGACATTATTTAAAGCATATATACTCGTAAATATAATAATGTAAAAACATCGCCGATAATGTAAATATTAACGACGTGAGAGACAAGTAAACAAATTTACATTTTTGTAATTTTTGAAAAAACCAACCGATAGACCAAAATGGCTTTTATGTCATTGATAGAGTACATTTACCACTATCCCTACCGAAAGTTTAAAGAAAAAATTTGGAGCCGTTTTTGAGAAAATTTTGTTTTTGTAATTTTTTAAAATTGCACATATTGCACGCAATATTGCACGAACACTACCAAAATTGTGAAAAACATTTACATGACCTTTATTAAAGAACTCAATATGCAGAACAAATTTTATTTGAAGAAAAAATCTCTATCTTCAATTTTGTAGTTGCAGAAAGACGCTGAAAAAATTCAAACTTTCCCAATTTTCGAAAATTCAGAGCTGTACGTGAAAATCGGACCTATGCCATGTTAAAAAGTGTATTTTCCTCTATTCATACAAGAAATTTAAAGAAAAAATTTGGAGCCGTTTTTGAGAAAATGTTGAAAATCCCCGGGGGGCTTCATACAAAGTACCTCCAAATTTTAAAGAATCTTTTTCAAAATCACAAAGCTTCGACTAGAATCAGATCGACTGGGGAATATCAATTTTGAAGAAAATCGACCGAACGGTTTAGGCGCTAGCGTTGACCACAGACGGACAGACGGACGGAATGCCGTCAATCGATTTTTAAGTATGAAGAAGCAACAAATCATGGATTTTGACCACACCACGTGTTAGGGGATTTTTTTTCTTAATTTAGCAACTGGTTTTATCCGTTTTCAAGGCCCGGCAATTAATTTTTTCCGCCGAAAATTGGCCATTTTTTCGCGCAGCATTACATAACTTTCCCTATACTACGTATATCACTCCGTGTATACGTACGTATACGGGAAAGTAAAACTCTACAACAGCGACAGTCATCTTGTCAGCATATAGAAGCAAGTATAAGTGCGTGTGTATTTCCAGTGAAAATTGGATTTCAATTCGAGGAAGTTGGCAATGAGCAACAATTTCTAAGAAGTTATAGCTGCTTCCCGCAAACAATATTGCATCGTATAGTGTCTCAGGGTCCATTAATCAAAAAAGTGCAAAAACGGCTTTTCTCCGCGCCCAGAACAGGTAAAATGTATTTCAAGCTTAAAACAATCTATTCAATAATCACTGATTTTTTTGTATAAATGTTTTAACAGTCGTGATTTCTCTCGTGTTTCAGAACTCCTGCGAGAGAATTAAAAAACACAATTCTAAATCCGGTCAGCAGCTTTCACAGGAAATTATTCGAAGCTATGTTTCGCTGCCTTTATACCGGTGTTTATATAAAGTGACTACTTAGTAACTAAGGTCCGATTAAATTAAGAAGGTGATTGACAGTTCTGTGTGACGTCAGGACGCCACTCCCGTTTCCATGGCAGCTGCCAACCACAGAGACAAAATGTGACGTGTCAGGTCGCTCAGTTGCCACTGCCGAACAAGGGGAACGTTTGAGCATCGCACAGAGACTTCCCTGCCGCCGCGCCGCCCGCGTTTCTGTCTGTGCTGCGCGCACAATGTGTACTGTGTTGTGATGAGTTGCGTTGAGGTTAGGCTTTTTTACACTTTTACACTATTTTTTTGAAGTGTTTGTTTTCGTGTCCCGGTAACACGTGCTCAGTGGTTTGCGACCTGGCAACGTCACTCCCCTCCACTCACAAATGTCAATCACCTTCTTAATTTAATCGGACCTTAACTTTAACAATTCTTAAGTTATACAGTTTGCATCTTTCCAAGTTTCGTTGTTATAGCATTGATTTTGCGCTGCCGAGTTACACCGAAACACGAAAACACAGATATACATAACCATAATTTTTTTTGGTACTAAAATTAATCTTACTACTTGAATATGACAACTTCTGTAAATATTCACAATACGATCTGCCCACATTGGTCAGCTGTTGAAATGAACCTATAATTCCGAGAAACATTCATTACTTAAATTAATTTAATCTTTCCATATAATTGAAACATTTGCTA
The DNA here is from genome assembly GCA_031308135.1 of Acheta domesticus. NCBI lineage: Eukaryota > Metazoa > Arthropoda > Insecta > Orthoptera > Gryllidae > Acheta > Acheta domesticus. The sequence goes on along the minus strand of JAHLJT010002406.1, from coordinate 123,857,669 downwards.
TCAATGTTAATATTTATCCATATACAGTATTTGAGTAAACTCGTATACCGTGCGAGTGTGGAGATTTCCGTGTCTCACGGCTAGACCACTTCCCGTGCACCAATCGAGACATATGAAGTGTCATTGAACGCGCCTCGGTCCCCTGTAGGGGTACCGATAATTTGTTTTCCGATCCGGATATAAGCCAAGAAATTGTCAAAAACGGGTTTTTTCGTGTTTTGAATCTACGACCTTTGTGAGTATGATGGGAATTAAACGAACGCCACCTAAATAGATCTATGCAGGTGGCGTTGATTAAACCCGATTATTCCGTTGTTATTTTTAGTCCACGACACCATACTTTTCTTCCGTGACGATGGCAACACTGATTCTTGCCTTCGAGAAAAAAGTAAATGAATATCGCCCGGCAGAATGTGTTGTAAATTCTTAAGTATTTTAGTTGTCGTGAAGTGTGTTTCATGTGTATTTTGATTAAATAATTTGTAACTTGCCTTGGAACATTAAATTTGAAGAACGTAAAGTGAATACCAAGGAAACAAGAATTCTAAACAATACATTTCTTAAGCGTGCAAAAATAAATTTTCAATTTAATGTGACTTACAACGTATACACAAACAAAATAGTAACCTTTCAATGCTCATATACAGCATGAGTCACGTAACTTTAGCACCGCCTGTAACTTTTGAACGGGTGAAGTTATTGCAATGCAGTTTTCACAGAAATGCATGAGGGAATGGGGCTAATTGATACGTGAACTCATTTCTGTTTTATCACTTGTATGTTACGAGATATTTGAGGTAACTTTGTTTTTTCAAATGGAGCTATACATATTTTTTCAGTATATTATGACGAGCGAAAAAAGACAAATCCAATGATATGCATATTCTCATATGTTAAATAGGCATTTTTTTGAGTACTTTTGATTTTTGGAGACTAGGGCTTAACGGATATTTTGAATGTACTCGTGACAGTCCGCCACACAGGGTCACGCAGCCCTCCACCGGCAAACGCGCGCTCCGGGAAGGAAAGGGGGTTTAGTACTTGAAGATACGAAAATATCCCAAATATTCACAAAACTGTTGCAGTTTTTCCTGAGCTCTCCTTTCAGTCCTTCCCCATTTTCATAAGTAATGTGTATTAAAATACGTTTGTTTCCATCCCCAAGTTATTACAATACATAGTTATGACAAATCCTTATTTTCAATCCTTCAATTCCTTCAACCAAAGAAAGACAAAAAAAATATGCCGAAGGATGGAAAGCGGATTTCAGGGGAAAACCTACCACAGTTTTGTGAATATTTGGAATACATACTCTTCGTATATTTGGAATACATACTCACCCTGTATATTCGCATTCAGAACAAAAATCAGACCGAGTTTATGAAGTTTTAAAATCTTAAAATAGGGGGAAAAAATATGGAAGTGATAAGCAACTCAGGGGAATCAAATGTAGTTTTAGAAGATTTTGAATCAGAATTTTCCGAGCTAATGGAGGATTATATTATATTAGCATTGAGAATAACGCAGAACAAGGTGATCAGGTTACAGGTGATCAGTTATGTTCATATTAGAAAACAAAACGTAAAAAATATAGCTGTGCTGTCACATCATTCATTTACCTGAGAGTATTTTTTTACAGCGATTATATTTTTGAAATTGCGATATGACCAGTTCATTTCCCGTTTGGAGTTAATATACAAGGCCATTGAGTGTTGGGAATTTTTGAACTGGAGTGTAACATTAATAGATACTACGATTCATTGGTAAGTCCAATGCCAGATACTCTAAGAACATATTTGAACAAAGCTACACATGAAACAAATGAAGTACGAAAGAAATTTTCAACACATGAATATACATTTAAAACAGTTTACAGCGTCGGCGACGCTACACTCAACTAGTGCCCTGCTCTGCTTACGTCCTTATTTTATAATCAGAGATTTTATTAACATTACTTTTTTCTTTTTTAATAATATTTAATTTCAGGAAGTTCTGTTTATATTTGGATTCTTTGGTTGATGGCAACTAACTACAAACTATCAGCTTTATTTTCAAATAATAAATAAAATATTCATTCATAATTCAAACATTAACAATTTGTAATGAGCTCATTTCTTAATTATTGTGTCGATAATTATTTTTCCTGTACAAATCAACTTAAATAATCAGGGCTTACTTAACATCGCGTGTATTCGAAGGCATCTCTTCTGAATTCCGGATGAAGAACGTCCACTACGTCTTCTCTCTGCGATCGCCGCGTTGATGCATATACTTTCGTCCTACTTAATGTGATATTACCCGATGTCAATTACTAACTTAAAAAGTATCAGCTGCAACTATGCCAATGTATTGCCGGTTCGTCGAATAATTATTGTTGTTACGCGTACGCGAAACTTCACTGTACTTCGCCTCGGGTGGGCGCCTCGTCGCGACACTTCCCAATAATTGTTCAGACTGAAAAATTTACGACTTCTTCCCTATTCTAATGGCGTTCGCAGTTTCAAGTCCGTTTTTCATTCAGTTGACAATTAGTTAACATAATTTCATGCTACCCCTGTCCTCTCCTACGTACCTCTCCTGTCTTAACTAAAAAATTCAATATCACCCACAACGCGCCCCATCTAATGAAAACCGCAACGTACCAAATTCGATGTTGACGGTCAGTGGTCGGACGTTAAAAGAGCCCAAACCCATTTCTCTATACCTTATTATGTCTCCTACTCATATCTTCTTTTTATTACAAGGGATTTTGCTTCCCTCTTCCACTATGTCGCCACACATTGTCCTTCCCGCGCTGTTTATTTACCTGTCGCCCTGATAACCAGTATGCATTGACTTTACCTCCCCCCTGGATGCATGTAATAAAATTTATCACCAAGAGATATAAAGAAAGACCCGAAAAAAATCAGAAAAATACCGTTTTTTCTGGTCTCACAGAATTTGCAGAGGTTCTAAGAGGTCGAAAATTGGGGTTATAACGGATGTCTGCGGTCATACAACATAAAAAAAGCTTTGTGGCATTTTCCAGGTAAAATGTACCTACTGTATAGATAATAAACAATTTAGTAAGATCAGGCTTGTTTAAAATTAATTAATAGATTTTTGCCTCCAAATATTGTAGGACGGAGAAACAGTTTTTGTTGTTGCATTTTATGTTCATGTGTGTTTGTGCGTTTGTGTATATGGAAATATATTAAGGGAAACATTGTTATTTGTAAATGTGCAGATTTCCCAGAAATATTACTCTTGTTTTTTAATGAAACATTTAAAATGTAAAGAAGGTCCATATTCATCTGCAAGCCACTAAAATTTTCTCGCAGTCATACATTATCCGCAGACCGTCGACCGTCGGTCGGTACGTGTGCTGCAGACAACGGACTACGGCGGTCGCGAATCAGAGCCTTGTGCCTCAAGTGGCCTGAAGTCACGACCGCGGAAGGCTCTGTCCCAGCAGGACACGTCCCCAAAGCACCCTAATTAGGCTGGAGCTAACTTCATCATTACGGAAGAACGACAGATTATTACACTGGAATCCCTGTTTAATTGCAAAATGGCAGTCCTACAAGGTTAGTATTACTGAATCGAACTGTCATTTAATAAGATTTTAATATGTTTTTATATGAACGTCAATGTTGTTCTCTCGCTGTCAGTGTGTATGCTTATTACGGTATTTACAATCACATGATTCAGTCCAAGCAGGCAGATCAAAGTACTTATTTCGTATTAATTATGGAAAAATTATTGTCAGAAAATAATACGAAATTTAAAAGACAACAGGAAACTTACATTTATTTCACGGAATGAAAAAGAGTCCACGTTGTTACGACATGAATACCCCTCAAAAATCTTTTTTGCACCCAGAATTTAATTCATAAAGTCAATCAATATTGTTTTGGAATACGGATAATATTTGAAAATTTGTTGTTGATGAAATATAGCTACGTCACTCGCGTAGTGATAAGGTTTTAAAAAAAAATTAGACTTCTGATGTTAATCACTACCACTATCAACATTTCATATTTTTCCATAGTCAAAGACAATATTTCAGAAATCAAATTATCTCGTAAACTAATTAAATATAACACTTATCTCAGCATACGGCCTTCTGTGACGACCATAACGCTTACGTAATTAATATATTTCCCTACCCAATCCCTCTGATTTATTCAAATGTGATTAATAATTCATTTTTATTAATTTTTTCGATGTTTTCTGGAAAACAATTTTCAGTTACTCTTCTAAAGCTACTTTCAATATTTGTTTGTTATAACGAATAGAATATTATTTTTACTTTTCCTCCCTGTATAGGGAGGAAAAAGTATTGGAATCACCTCCACCAAACGATGTCGCAATTTCCTTCATAAAATCCATGGTGGAGGTTCTTTTGAGCTCTTAATTATTCACGCACGTCCGGATTAAGGTTTATTAGTTCTGTTCCAAAGATTGTTAATATTATTGTATATGACGAGGAGATACATGCTATTTTGTATCCAAAAATCCTGATACTGTCACGCATAATTCTATCCGGATTAGAAGCTTTTGAGATGAAGCTTGGTAAATACTCAGTCATACATGAAGACATACATGAGATGTACATGAAGACCATATCACATTTTCAAAATTTTCTGGACAATGGCGAAATTTGTTTCTTGATTTTTTCTTGAATAAAGTGCATTTATAATTATTAAAACCTTTGATAGTTTGAAAAGTACAGAAATCATAATACACTAAGATTTTTCACTAAAAAATAAATTTGAACATTCTATTCAAATAAATTCCCTGCTCTTGTTTTAAGGTGAGATTCCACCCGAAAAATGAGAAAAATATTGAATTTTGGTTTTTAATTTTAAAATTACCTACAGATTTTCTCAACATCTTCACATATTATTTATTTATAGAAATACATTTTATTTTATATATATTATTTATTTATAGAAATTTATTGAAAATTTGATGTTTTTTGTTTATTTTATTGTGTTTTGAATGTGCACCAGAACAGACAGGCTGACGTTTCAAAAGTTCCATGGTTTCACATAAAGAAACGTAGTTCTTCTCTCTCTCCTCTCCCTCTCGCTCTCCTCTCCCTCTCTCTTTCTCTCTCTCCCTCTCTCTCCCTCTCTCTCTCTCCCACTCACTCTCCCCCTCTCCTCTCTCTCCCTCTCTCTTGGTAATCGGTAGCAGACCGTGGTGCGTGAAAATGCCAAAAGTCAAGTAGTTGGACTAAAATGACAAAGCAGAAACCGTGTTTTTAAAAAGCTTTTGAACAAAGGAAGTATATTCAATCATGAAGATTGTTGGCGTTAACAATGTGCGTAATGCCAAAAGTACGTTGTGTATGAAAATCTTAACTGCAGAAGTGATCCAGTGAAGCTTCCTTCCATCAAAGGAGAGATCTTAGATTAGAAAATGAACAAAAAAGCCAGAAAAAAAGAGGTGACAGCTTCTAGATATTAGCAATAAAAATCGTTATCAACAATATGAACCAAGATGCTTTTAAGTAAAATAATTCAACAAATATGATAGGTAATTTCTGGTAAAAAACTTTGGGAGTGTTTTTTTCTCAAAACACAGTTTTTCGTTATAAAAGCCCAGTTTTCTCATAAATTACACTAGGGATTAAAAATGTCTTTTTCATACCTCTAGAATGAAAGTATGTGATTTCAAAGGAAACAATCACGCTGATTTCGAAAGTCATTATAAACCGTTTCTATCTCGCAAGCTTCAAAAGATATAAACATATTTAGTATTTGAAGTAAACAAAATTCTATACTACTTTCCACATTGTAATTCCGGTTATATTACTACAAAATTTTATGAGCATGCTTTATGTAAGTAAGATCATGTTACGCAAGTTAAGATCAATACGCATATTCATGCAAAAATATGTAGACATTAAAATGGTTTGTTGGTATTCTCCACAACATTGGTAGAGCAAACGATTCAGTGTGAAATGATTTGCATTTTATGGAACAGATTCAATCCTACAGATCGTGTGGCGAATTTCACTTGATAAAAGACACAGAACTATAATGTATTTTAGGCACACGCAAACCATGCACTGCGGTTACAGTTCCGCAAGAATATGACTGACTCAGTGTACGCCACCCAAACAGTTAGATACTTATGTACTTGCGATAAGGCAAGGGGATAAAATAATTCCTTTCTATGACTGATGCGCAATAGGAAAGATGAGGGTGCACGTGACATGTTTTCAATACTAAAACCACTAAGTCCTATTCTTAACTGAGCGCGACTACCAAATGCAATCATGAAGCAAAACACCCACGAAAATCCTAATTTTGGTGATATTTCATGAAAGTGGCATGGACTAACTGAACAAATATTTTATTTTTAAATAGATTTATGCGCACTGATTCTACTAATCTTACAGAAGCAATTTAAATGTATTTGCATTAATAGCAAAATACGGTATGATACGGTATTAAGATACGCAGTATTTAAAAACTTGACGAGATGTGACGTTTTTATTGTGACATTCAGTAATTTACGTATAAAATTGAGTATGTTACGCACACTACTTCCTGGAAGTAAAAATCGTGTTCCTGGTGTTATTTAACCCATTTTATTGATTCATTTAAAGACTACTTTGCTGGACAATGTAAAGCTGTGGATATACTTTTGCAAAGTTAGCATTATGTTTTTGTAATTTTATAAATAAATTTGTTATTAAATTTTTGAAAAAGTGGAGGTCGGAGAAAAAAATTTCAGTTTCCTACCAAGCAATTCTTTTGAATGTAGATGCTCAACAATAGTACAAATAATGTACAGTAAAAAATTCTAATCGTTATCTTCAATAGTTTCTGAGATATTAGGAATTTAACATAGGTACCATAAAGAGGGAAGAATATGACCTTAATTGAACGGTAGACTCCAGTTTTTTATCGTTTGCTATTATTGATTGATTTTATTGTATAAATACTTAATTGTAATAATATCTTAAAAGTAATAGAATGGACGATTATCTTCGTCGTTCGTTCTTGGCTTCGTTTGTTAACTGTCGTTGTGTGAGTTGTTATATATTTCTGGAACGTATTTGATGTTTCATTATTTAGAGCGAGCAAGACTATACTCGTAATCATATTAAATATTATATATCACATTCAAATGTTGATACATTAAGTTTTAAATCAAGGTGGATAGCAGCGTATTTCAAACAGGATACTAAATGACATGAAACAATGACTTAAAGGAGGTTTCCATTTTTCCTAAAATGACTACGTTGTACTGTTCATTTGTGATTTTTCTACAATTCTTTTGTGCGATGTAATCGCAAGGATAGCTAGTTCAAATTTATTTTCGAATCTGTCTGACATCTCCAATATTAAATACAGATATTTATTGCATATCCTCATTAAAAGGCTGTACGCCGGGATGGTCCCTTGTCTTGCACTCCCAGTCTTAAATGTACAGTTGTCCCCCCTTTTAGTCTCTCTACTTTCTTCTTTCTCTTTCGGCCTTTCTTCTTCATCTCCATATGTGTTTCCCCTCTCTTTCACTTCTCTCTTTGTTTTTAAAATGTTCGGCCTTTAGCCGCCACTCTGATTGAGGTTTTCCTGGGTTTACTCAATCGCTTAAGGCGTATGCCGGTGTGGTCCCTAGTTTTACTCTCCCAGATGTAAATGTACAGCTGGCCCTCCCCCTCTTAAAATATTACTACTCTGTATTAATGTAGATTGAGTGGTTAGGCGGAAGAGCAGGCCATATGGCCTGAGCCTTGCCATTAATAAAGACATTATTATTATTATTATTATTATTATTATTATTATTATTATTATTATTATTAAATTGAATACTCTCAAAGGATGATGTCACGCCCTTTTTTGAGTAATTGATGAGCAATAATATTAAGACGGTCGGGCCCGTGGCCGAGATCGCTAAAGTGCCGAGTAGTGCCGAGTGATCTTGAACCGTGGGGTTACGGGGTCGAGTTCCGCCTCGGGTATGGTTGTCTGTGTTCATCCTTTCACCCCGTATCATCACCATATCGTTTCATCCTCATACCATAACGTTACATCCTAGAGTGGTTACTAATGATCTAGTAGCTGATGCGACCTTAAATAATCAAAAAAATATGAAAGATGAAAGTTTCGGTATGCTGCGCATTCCCACTAGATTCCATTGTACATATTCCTTTAAATGAATTGCAATTGTGTAGAACAGAAAAGTGGTGTATCCATGTGCTCCATTATCCCAGAGAATTGCCTTGGAGTCTTCCACAAAAGACACATCAACGCTGAAGAGATTCTCCTCAAGAAAAAAACCGGAACCGAACGAACTTGACCTCTGCGAACTAGACGCTGTTGCGCGCAGCCAATTGCGCAAACCAATTAACCCCGTTTCGTCTCGGCCAGCGACCATCCGGTAGCGCCACGCCCATGACGGACCCCTTTTCTATTCCGGCGGACAGAGGAGTGTGCTCCGCCATTAATCATAATCAGCTCTGGCCACACGGACAGCGCGTTGGGCGGCGGGCTTTAAAACTATAATGTGTTAGTTACGGCCGTCATCTCGCCACAGACAGTATGTGTGTGTGTGTGTGTGACTGGGTTCTGAGAAGGTGAGTTAATAACTGGGGACGTCTGTAATGGATTTGAAACGCATTTGGTATTCAGATCACGTTACTGAAGCGGAAATGCATCCATTTTTCACACCGAGGCAGTGGGAGCAGAAATTATGCAAATTACGTTTCATTGGAAAAGTTTGTGGGGCTCGGAATTTGCCGCTCTTACTGATAATGAATCAATCCATTGTAGCTGGATCAATCTGAAATGTAAGATTAGGTGGCAAATGAGTTACTAACATTACTTATTTTCTTCGATGTTTCAAATACACTATCACAAAATTTATATTCGACTCGAGTTGGGTGCCATTGGGACAATCCGCATACTTACACCAAAATATATTTCTATGTTTGTTACTCCCTATTTATGTTGTTTTTTTAGGCTAAACGGACTCTCCATATTTTTTTAACTTTATCGCAATCGCTTGCATAGTAAAGAGAAAGTTATGTAATGCTGTGCGCAAAAAAGGCAAATTTTCGCATAGAAAACACTTATTACAGGGCGCTGGCAACGAAAATGTGAATAAATTCAGTTGCTAAATTTAGAAAAAAATCCTCTATTCCATCCTGTGTATCCACAATCCGTGTATTGTGGAGTCCTTGATACCGATAAATCGAATGACGGCAAAATGACCGTCCGTCTGTGAACAACGCTAGCGACTAAAACATTCTGTCTGATGTCGAGACCGTTTGAATTTGAAGCAGATATTTTAATTTTGGGAAGTACTATACATGAATCCCTTGGGATATTTTCAAAAGTTTCAAAAAGATGGCCCATTCTTTTTACTTTCTCGCCTTACGAATTCTTCGTAAGGAAGAGAAAGTTATGTAATCGTGCGGCGCGGAAACGGAGAATTTTCGCCAGAAAATCTCTTCATAGCAGGGGTCTGGTGACAGAAAAGTGGATAAAATCTGTTGCTAAATTAAGAAAAAAAATCCTCTATCTCCTGGTGTAATCAAAATCCATGATTTGTTGCTTCTTCATACTTCAAAATCGATTGACGGCATTCCGTCCGTCTGTCCGTCTGTCCGTCTGTGGTCAACGCTAGCGCCTAAACCGTTCGGTCCGATTTTCTTCAAAATTGATATTCCCCGATGGTTTTGACTCGTCTCAAGGCCTCTTGAATTTGAAACCGTTATCTTAGTATTTGAGGATACTTTACATGAAGCCCATTTTGAGATTTTATGAATTAAAAAAATGGCTCCAAATTTTTTGATTATATTTTGTTGTTGAATAGTGCGAAGAACGTTGAAGGGAAATGACGTAGACATCATTTTCGTTGATAGGCCATTTTTTTCGAAAATTGCAAAAAACTGTTTAAAAACTCCAAAATCGAAGATAGAGATTTTCTCTTCAGACAAAGTCGGTTGTACAAAATAGCACTTCAAATAAGGTCATGTACCATTTTTGGGAGAAACGAATAGTTTTTGCGTAAATTGCGATTCAAATTGACAAAAAAATTTTTTCTCAAAAACCGCTCCAAATTTTTTCTTTAAATTTTCTGCACGTGTGTAAGAAGGGAAGGTAAATATATAAATAAACTAGTGGTGCTATAGAATAGCACATACTTTCTCGCAGTCGTTATTTTCCAAATACCGAGAATCCGATAAATTATGTGGAGTAAACAGTTCACCGCTGCCTTTCTTGGTCATGTTTTTTGTAAAGACATGTTTTTCGCATGTTGACAATTACCTTCTTTCTAATGATAGAACTGATTCAAGATCGTTTTGACTGAAATATTAGGAGTTGATCCGCAAGTCGCTGTCGTAGCGCGATTGGTTAATGCACGTTGGGGTTGAGATCTTCAATAATGAAGGTACCGAGTTCGATCCCCCATGGGGAATTTTCATTTGATGAATGTGATGTTTCAGGAAAAAAACACTGAAGAGTGTAGATACTTTATTGAAAATCATTTGAAGTACTTCTACTCACGAATAGATTCAATATAGAAAAATAGACAGGATTTGTCTGTGTTTTCCCTAACTGCGTCTTTTAAACTATTTTTCAACTCTGTTATTCGATTTCTGAAGCGTATGACATGTCAAATCAACTGTTGTCTAGTATATATCTGTATGAACCAATTTAAGTAAAATTATGAGCATTTTAACGCTAAATTGTAATACAATATAACCAGAAGGCATGCGATGAACTTACATATACCTAACTGTTCCAAAAATGGTTATTACTGTCTAGCCTTACGAATACTTCGTAATGCGGTTTATCGCTGCCTTGCTTGGTCATGCTGTAAAGACACGTTTTTCGCATGTTGAAAATTACCGGCCTCTAATGATAAAAGCGATAGAATTACGTTTTGACTAAAATATAAGTAATTGCGATAAATGTCCTGGAAATGTCTGTATATATTTGTTCAAATAATTAACTTTTAACAATTTTTTACTTCTCTTGTATTTGTAAAGCGTTTTGCCATCCTATCAATTGTTTCTTAATCATGCATTTACCATTTTATAGGTCGGTTCTATTCTTTCATGGTTCTGTTCGACAGAGACGGTGTTGGTGTTGCGTAGTGGTGTAAGTGCCGGTTCGTTGAATTTGAGTTTCGGTTGTCTGGTCTTGGTACCGAAATGTTTGCTGGTATTATACACTTTTTCTGGTTTATGAAGTAGTGGAATAGCAAAAAGGACCGTATAGAAGCAGAGTGAGAAAGTATGTGCGTTGGAAGCACCACTAGTTTATTAAACTTTGTTGTTGGATACTGTAACGGACGTTGAAGAGAATGGTGCAGGTCTCATTTTTGTTGAAAACAATTTTTTTTCGTCGTCTTCCTACAACTACAATTATGAAGGTAGAGATTTTTTCTTAATAAAATCTGTTCCTTATGGTTAGATATTAAAATAAGGTCATGTATAATGTTTCTAAAATTTTACTACTTTTCGCACAATTTTGCGCAAAATTACGGGGGAGAAAGCACGTTCTGTTTTAGCACTATTTGTTTCATCTTGCCTCAATGATCCCTTCGTCTAACACAGATTCTCGAAGGATTTAATAATTATATTAATATCAAAAACGACTAGGATATGCTATTAATGCAATAGCAAGTCAACCCTTTTACTTTCTCATATACATACGTTTATACGGAGTAATATACGTAGTATACAGAATGTTAAATAATGTCACGGAAAATCGATTTAGATATTTCAACGGAAGTACATGTTTTGGGGTCCCTTGACACCGAAAAAGTGTTTTTTAAACGTCTGTTCATCCGTCTGTGAACACCGAATGTCCGTCCTGTGTCTGTAAACACCACTAGCTCTTATATAATGCGTTGAATTTTTTCAAAATTGGATATTCCTTGGTTGCTCTGGCTCAACTGGAAGCTTTGCAATTTTGAAAAGCATTTTTTAAAATGTCTGGTTCTTTACATGAAGCCCCTAGGACATTTTCAATTTTTTTTCAACAATTGCTCTAAACTTTATCTTTAAATTTCTTGTAATAATTGAGTAAAATACACGTATAAATATTCTAGATCCGATTTTGACTGTTAACTCTGAATTTTCGAAATTCAACAGTTTGAAATTTTTCGGCACCTTCCTACAACAACAAATTGAAGATAGAGATTTTTCTTTCAAATGAAATTGTTTTTTTCTTAATTAGTTCTTTCACATACGTAATTTTCATTTTTTTAAATTAATAGTTTTCGCGCAATATTGCATGCAATATTAAAAAATAACAAAAGGACCTTTTTTCTTGAAAATGTATTTACAGTAAAGCTTAACAGACTTTTCTGAAAAATGGATGCAAATTTTTCAGTCAAAATGTTCTTTTAGAACGAGGGTTTACTCTTCTATAATATTCTTAAAGTAATATTTCGGTTCTACCATTAAGCAACCGAACAATTGAGAAAATTTCGTAAAATATACTTCGGGTGGGGACAGATGGCACCTGGCAAGATTATGTGGGAATAATAAAAAGCTAGCCCAGAACAAAGAAATTAGAAAACTAACTTGTATGAGAAACTCTATGCTATTGTGTAGCACCACTAGTTTGTATAATAGCTTACGCAAAGAAATTTCAAATATTTTTAATTGGAAATATTTTAATGAATACTTGAAATGTAGCGTCAAACTTCATAATTACACAGAATCTCAACTTTCAAGTTATAAAATGTAACTCATATGCTAAATCCTGGAGTCCATAATTCACTAAATCCTGGAGTCTTTTGATACTAACCATGTAACAATATGTGAAAATTAATAATTAAACACAAGTATCCTTGATCTTTTTTGATAATCAATTAATTTTGTTGACTCTATATTTCAAACTAATCACATTACTTCGCCTTGGTGATGTGGAGACAGTTCCATCAGTTTAATACACGCGTTTAAATTGGAAATACATTAACGGAATACATTTTCCTGGACTTCAGTAGCTTTATATATATATATATATATATATATATATATATATATATATATATATATATATATATATATATATTACTTCGATGTAGTTCGCCACACACATCCCCACACCGTCCCCACAAAGCTTCCAACAATCTATAGCCTAAAATATAAAAGTTCTGAGTCTTATCTTGTCAGTTTCCATCTTTCTTTTCTTCTTCTCCCGAGACATTGCCTTTCCCATTGTTCAGCGTTTTACGTTCAAAGATCGGTGCATTTCATACACGGCGAGGTCAATTGACGTTCAGTATAAGTCATGCGCACCTTATTACAAAATGCTGAACAAAATTTTCCCAAAGGTATGGCATATTTCACTATTCTATTTCCATGAATAAGCTTAGTGTTTAAATATCCTAAAATTAACCGAGAAGTAGAATATTAAGGATTGGAAAAAAATGAGTATGTATTTTAATCTGTTATCATGTTTGCGTGTTATTTATTGACACGGAATACGGGTTTACATTAAGTTTCGAACTTAAAATTCGTATAATTTGAATGGTATTTTTTAACTAGTTTCGTAGTTGTCGGTGATATACAGTGATGGCTCATGTCTGCGGTATATGCTATTTTCTTTCCGTCTGCATTCCGGTTTCTGCTTAACATACACGGTATGGATCGTGATTTTTTCTCTACAGGTCCTATCTACGCTTACCTTCAGTACTGACTCACAGATCCGAGCAAACCATCATCGCCTACATTCTTGTAAGCTCTTGCCATGAAAACATTACGATCTTGCCCGATGTTTAATCGACAATTACCGAAACAACGATTGACCGAATTCGTTCTTCACTTCTGCTGAAATACATCCAGAATGTTAAAAATATTAAATTTAACATGATAAAAGTTAAAAAGATAATCCAATCCAAGTGGAGACTCTGTTTTAGGTGATCTTATGAACTTATTATCGTGCATGACGATTGAAAACGTTGTATCTGAAACGAATATCATTCTTTTTTTGGCAAAAAAATTGTATTCGAGTGGAATTACTTTTCACACCGCTCATTATTACAGCTCAAGGCGTAACTTGGATCCAATAACCGCTCCAAGAGCCAGGAATTTTTGCATGAAATAACACTATAAAGTATTCCACTCTATTGGGTTCCTGCAACGCGGGCACATCGCGTCGGCCTAAATGAAAATCAGACACACGTATCAGCATGGAAATATAAATCGGGTGTACACATTTTCAAAGGGAAATCGCTCGACAGCACATTGCAGAGCGGGCTTCACCGGCTCTCCCATTGAACGCCATTGTGGCAGATAACGGGCGTGTGGAAGGGAATGGGCAGCGGTATTGTAGAGAGAGCGATGAGCAGTAGACGAGGGTAGGCGATACTACACAAGCAGGGGAGAGCACAGTCAGTTTAGAAGAACGTCCTATGAAGAGGCAGTTCAGGAACTGCTTCTGCAGTTAGCGTTACCCCAGAAAAGTAGTACGAAATGAAAAGTTGTTGTTCTGTAGAAAAAAGGTGTGTCGCTGAACCGCAAATATGCTACGAGTTGTGATAACTAAAGACCGGGTTTTATGTAATTTTTTTCTGTCTTTTTACTTACTTACCCTTTTCAAAATTGTAATCTTGGCAAATCGTTGCTCTCCTAACACAATATCTAATTTTTTCGATACATATTTTTACATATTTAGTAGTATATTATATATTTTACATATTTTGCTATTTTCACAAAATATTTTTTATTCTGTCAGTTTTCTTGAATTTTATAAAAAAAGACGTATTTTCAAAAAAAATCAGCATTTTTCCTTCTTTATTGGTGAAATCTAGGTGTGCAAGGTATCATTGTCGCCACGTTTCGTGACCTTTAACCTTAATTTCTAAGACATTTCTGCGATCACCGACGTGTAACACTTCGATAAGAATGTTGCACGCTGCAGTGACTACTAATAGTAGATATTACCATGGTTTCTATTACGTCTAGGCTGGCTCAAGGTGCATTGCTTATATGCACCTTGGTCTGGCTGCTAAACTACGGACCTGAATAACAATAGATGAATATTTTAGTACTAACGGAAAAGTTGTGTGGTGTAAAGTGTGTTCACCTTCTACTGTCAAAGTTATTTTTAAAACTTTTGTATTATTTTTCAATTTGGTTTAGGAATTTTTTTATAAATGTAATTTCTATTTAAAAATAGTATTTTACTATTACACATTGTATTCCATTTTACATATTTTTACTGTTTTCATTACAAATTTATGTACATATTTTAACGTTTCATACTACATATTTTTCCGGTCCCTAGTGTTAACAGGGGTGTTAGGAAGGGGTGATGAATGAAGAGGGGGAGAGGCATCTTGGGCGATGGCAAGGGAGGCTGCAAAGGTGAAGTGATGAGTGTCTGTCGGGACAGGAAATGCCGGCCACCGGGAAACCTGACTGCGGGAGACAGTCGGCTGGAGATTAGGAAAAGGGTTGATGGGAGCGAGACCTCAGTGTTAGCTCAGAGCAATAACTGTTGGTACTGCGGTGTCTCTGTATGGGAGATCCTAAGAATCCAGTCCCAATGATGAATAAATTTCGGTACTAGCTAGAGAGTTAGGCCGAATTCAGACGCTAATTGGAAGAGAATTCTAGTGAACGGCTGCTCTCATCAATAGTTTTCCGTAGTTTGTCGGATCAAAACAAAGGAAATGCCAGAGCAGTGCTCTAAACAAACGAGCCAGGAACATGCGCGATAGTTCCTTCCTCATCATCGCCCTTCCTGTTTTATAACACACACTTCCACTTGCATGCACTACACAATCAAACACGTCGGAAGTTTATGGCTTGCCCCGGCTAGGGAAGTTCCCCGATCTCTCTCGCCGGGAGGACCCACGCTACCTTCCGTAATGAATAAAGAACACACCTTCGGGACAAAAGACTATCACAGTTATTGCATCCGTAAACAAAATAATCAAAAATCAAACGGGATTGTGATGGAGGGAACTAACTACTAAGACGTTGAATAGCAATGAGTGAGGCGGTGAACACAGAGGAGAATTTCCATAGCACAATTGGGAGGTTCAGACGAGGTGGGTGAGGTAGCTGGGTAGGGGGTAGTGGCGGACAGATGACATGCAAAGAAGAAGCTTCTATAGTCAGGACGTGCAGCTGGAGTGGCACGAATGTGGAACTGAACAAGTTTCTGGGATGCGGGATGCAGAGAGAAGTAGGTAGGGAATGGCAAAAGAGAACAGAAAGACTGAAACAAGGCGGGGAAGATGAGACGGTGGCGTTGTGAAGGAACCGGATGGATTGGTTGCGGTTGGGTGGCGGAGTGATTTGATGGGAGAGAATTTCGGAGCGGGGAGAGGGAATGCTACAGAGAAGGGCTCAGGTGGGGCTGCAGAAAGGGACGGAAGGGAAAGAATGGGCTATGAAACAGGGTTGAAGCAATAGAGCAAACTAGGCGTGAGTACGAAGTCGAGTATTAAAAGGGTCGGCGATTCAGGGATAGAGTGAGGGGGGATGGAAGCGAGACGGAGATAGCGCAATGGGTGGAATAAGAGATGGGGATGGGTGGCGAGGCGAGAATGGAGCGATTATTCGGGATCAGGTGGCGGGAGGGGAATGTGGTGCCGAGACAGAAATTGAGGGATTGAAATTGACGGGATAAAGATCGGAGACTGGGCTGCAGTTTGGGACAGGGAGACGGAGTGGAAATAGAGATGCGAGTTGGAGATGAGCGGTGGGATGGCAATGGGGCAACCGGGCGGGAATTAAAATGTGGGGCGGGCTGGAGTGGCGAGGGAACGGTTAGTTAGTAAGTTTTAGTTTTAGTTTTAGTTTTAGTTTAGCCTTATTTTACGTGGCATGACTCGGGCCATCAAGCCCTATCTTCCGTTTGACCACGCAAATTTCGCTACGCTCCTTTCACCATCTAGAGGAGAAAAAAAGTATGATGTTGGGCGATGAAACAGGAGAATTTGAATTGAGCTGAGAGGCTTCTTTTAAACTTCAGGATATTTTACATGCAGTAAATATACTACATGGGACAACCGGCTCTACTTCCCCATCCGAAGGACGGCATACGAAGAATGTTTTCGCCCTTAAAAAATTCACGGCTTCGATCGGATTTGAACCCCGCAAACTTGGGGTACAACAGCCCGATACGCTGACCGTTATACCACCGAATCCGCGGTTTGTCGGGGAAACGGCAATGGTGTGGCGGTGCGGAGGTAGGCTGGCGAGGCTGAGAGGATGGCGGGAGATGGAAAAGAGGTGTGGGTGGGGCCGGAGCGATGAGAGTGGGGAGGCGGGTGGAGGAATGTTTGACGGTCTCTTTAGAGCGCCGCTGCCGCTTGGCTCTCGAAAGCTCTAAAAACAAAGTCGGACGTGCATTAACACTCGGAAATGACCGCGTGAAATTTTAATGCGGCGCAAACCGCATCCCTCGCGCCCCAGGCGACGCTCGCCGCAGCAGACCGCGTCGCATTGTTGTCTGTGGCCATTGGTGACTCAGTAGACCAGGTCAATGGACGCGCGTTGCTCAATTAACGGCCAATTGCGACACGTCAATGCAGCGTTTAGGTGAGAGTCGCGAAATGTGGTTGGTGGATATCTCTCCTTTCTAAGTGCATGCAACATGTTCTTGCTTAGAATGATTGATTATTTCATGTTTCTGGGCGCCCAAATGCTAAGGTCTGTAGTCCCGTCAGTGAAGTGCATTTTTTTGGGAAGGTAAATGTGATCTTCCCCAATTGCATGGTGATATCTGGCGACAACCTACAATTCGGCCAGAGGAGTTTCCTCCAACCAGGTTTCTCCTAGCTCTAAAGTCTCGTCTGGTTTCCCGATGTGTGTTGTAGTGTAGCATATGTAAGTATAAGTGTGTATAAGTAAGGTGTGAGTCTATGACAAGGAAGAAGAAGGAAAGATCGCGCGCAATCTGTTTTTAGGGCAACTACTCCAGTATTCACCTGGTGGTGTTTGAAGAAACTACGGAAAACTACCGATCACAGCCGTCAGCTAAAATTCTCCTTCCGACAACGGCTGAATTAGATCTAGCTACCTAGCTAGTGTCGAAAATCCTGCTACCGTCGGGTGTCGGAACTCTAGGACCTCGTGGTCAGAGGCACTGCAGTGACATCAATCGGTGCTCTCGTGCAACCTAGGTGGGTTTCTCACTGAAGAAGATGTATTATTTAAAAGAAGAAAAATTAAGTTATCCGAAATTTTTAGAAAAATCGCGTCTACTTGTAGATGTTGCAGTGCCGTGCGATCGAAACGTTGTAACAATGGATGCAAAGAAACTTATACAAGAATTTGGAAATCGAGATCAGCCGAATGTGAGGGTAAAGCACAGGTCGTTCCGATAGTTATCAGAGCTTTGGGATTTGTTTTGAACAATTTGTGTAAGAAGTTGACTAAGCTCACAGGTCATTCAAAAGACTGGGAAATGCAAGATATTGCTTTGTTGGGAACAGGCCACATTTTGCGCAAAATATTATAGATGCGCCGACAATCATTATTATTGCCTTTTGGGAACCTGGTTGCCATCTGGAGGACATTTTATATTCAACCGACTAATGACATCTTCAATCAAGAATTAGAGATTCCTAATAATATTAATAATAATAAAACAGTTGCTTTAGTAAATATATTACATTTTATTTAATGTGATTAGAAAGATAAAATCTACGAAATGCAAATTAATTTGAATTTTCCATTAATAATGATGCAATTTGAAGATTTGGTTGAAGACAATTTGGAAAAATTCTCTGACTGTGTTTATTGATACTTAGCGAATCTTCCCAGCTTGGTAGAAGGTGCATGATTGACACAAAAATGATATTGAAATCTGCGTACATACATACATATGCATTCAAAATATATACTAGAGTTGCATTTGCGCCATTCAACTCCCCTCACCCCACCCTCTCCCTCTACTCACGACGCGAGGAGGGTGCGGGCGAGGAATGACAGCCGGAGGCGAAGTGGCCAGGAGTGGGACCCTGAGGGACACCGCCTCCGGGGCTCACGCCTGATTACCGGGAGCGGCGAGGGTGTGTTTGCGCTTGGCACCCCCACGGGCAGCCCAAGGCTCTTAGCACTGACACGCGCCACGCCTGTTTCCAGGAGTGCACGACAACCAGTGCCCTCCTCGCGTCCACAGAGCTTTTTACGAAGAGACCAATATCTTTGCAACTGTATCGAAATAATCAATTGTAGGATTTCAATGCTCAGAATTCAATACCTAACAACACTTGTAAATAGATCAAGTTTCGAGTTAATACCAATCCCCTAAATAGCATTTTTGGTAGCGATATGAGCATCTTAATGAGAGTAAAGAAGCAAAAATAAAATACAAGACAAAGTCAGAATTTTTTAAATGTATCGACCTTACGAAGTGACCAATATTGTGATTTGCTCTAAAAAGAATGCACGTAGGTAAGTCAATAAGTATCTGCAATTTGACTCTAGTTGCCTTTAAGTTGGCTATATGGCTTTGTGTGCTTACCAATCGCTAGATGGGGCCTTTGTCTTTGTCTGTAGAAGGTTTCAGCGTTATCTGATCAGTCTATCTTGTGTTGTTGCCACATAAAGATGACTGCGGCACTCTGTTTGCACCAAAGAAGAAGAGCGTTCCTCAATCCGTTTTTATGGTTTGAAGGTATACCAGGAACGATAATCTATAGAAGGTTTTCAGCACAATAAGAGGACAATGTTTTATCAGAGAAGTGTTTACCAGTTACCAGAATAGTTTAAAAGTGGTCGAACGAGCGTGAAGAATGTGGAAAGAACGGAGGGTCCAACTGCAGTCGCAAATGATTCCAATATTGAACAATTGCATGCCTTGATTCTGCATAACAGACGAGTAAGTGTTGACAAAATGGCAAACCATGTGCATTCAAAATCTCGCCCCGTCGGATTACCATCGTTTTGTCCGTGGATTATTGCTCTGAACAACAATTTAAAAAAGTGGTGCATACGTGTCTTGCTGCACAATCAAAAATCTTTTTTCAGAAGGTATCAGAAAGCTTATGCAATGGTGGACGAAGTCAATTGAAAAGAAGGATGACTATGTTAAAAAATGATATTAATAAAAATTGTGTATCCTTCCTGCAATAAATTATAAAAACTGATTGCATATACTTATTCACTTACCCTCGTACTTACAAATTCGTGAATATGTCAGTGAAAGGTTTGTAAGGTAAGTATGTGGTGTACGAATCAACATTGAGTAGCTGATTGATTGTTATCTACTACTCAAGTATACGACAAATATACATTTCTCAGATTCAGGTAGCAAAGCTATTAGAAAGTAACCTTACTCCCGGTGTAATAATTGCCGACTCAACTTCACAAAACGAATTTCCAGTGTTTCGCCATACGTCCTACACTTTCTTTAACATTTGCGACCGTTCTCTCAGAAGCATGTGAGCGATCGCGGGCCATGATTAATGCGAGTTGCTGCTAAGATGGATCTAATCCTGAGGGAGACCGGATAAGGCCGCGGGAGGCGGCAGAATGTGTTTAGACCACGAAGGCCCGCGGAAGATACGGACTCCATCTCGCGTGACAGCCCGCCATTCGTCTGCGTCGCGCGCAGATTAGCATCGCGTTATCGCCCCTCCAACGCAGCGCGGCCCGACGCAGCGCACTGAGCGGTCGCCGCCGCCGCCGCCGTCTTTGCCTTCCCCGCCACCTCCAATTCCATCGCCACCTCGACCGTCACCCGTCTCCGCGCAGACTTTACCGTCACCGTCACCACCATTTCCATCGCCACCTCGACCGTCACTTACATAGTCTTTGCCACCGTCGCCGTCGCCCGTCTGCGCGTAGACTTTACCTTCACCGCCCCCTCCATTTCCATCGCCATCTCAACCGTCACCTACACAATTTTCGCGACCGTCGCCCGTCTTCGCGCAGACTTTACCTTTACCGCCACCTCCATTTCCATCGCCGGAGTCATCGCCATCTCAACCGTCACCAGCACAGTCAGCATCACCACCACTACCACCATCAGTGTCACCGCCACCGTCCCCGGCACTGCCATCACCACTGCCTCCGGCAACGTCACCTCCAACACTACCCACCTCCACCGCCACCTGATTCCGACTCAACCGTAGCCATTCCCACTGTCTCTGGCGTTTTGTCTCCGCGAGTCTTAGCTTTCGCCACCATCACCACTGCCACCGACAGTCATCGCCACCTCACTCACCAGCAGGACCATCGCCACGGTGCCACAAGTGCCACCGCCGCCGACAACCACCTCCGCGCCGTTTTTCCGTTCGCCGCCACCTCCACTTCCGTCGCCGTAGTCATAGCCACCGTCACAGAGTTAGCCGCTGCCACCGCAACCCATCCGTCACCGCCAACGGCAACCCCATCGCCGCCACAGCCGTCACCGTTGCCTCCGCAGCCACCGCCGTTACGGGAGGCTTTTTGCCTGTCCTCGGGCCCACCATGTTTTTGCTACTTGATTTGCACTTACACCACTCTTCTCCTTTTTTTGCGATATTTATCTCGTTCGTCATCATCGTCTTTCCTGACTTACTTCATCAATTTTCCTCTACGTTATTTTACTTCAATGTTTATCTTATTATGTTTTTCTTTTTTTCCTTCTAGCATATCCAAAAGAATGGCATTCCAATTTTTTTATTGTTACTTGATTCACTGTTTTCTTAATAATTTTCTAAGTACACACATTTAAATTTTATTAAAGCTATACGTAGTATTGCAGAAATCTATGGAATTTGATCCAAAAAGTTCATGTCAAGATTTCGGTAGTACCAGCGTAATTCAGTTTGAGGGACTCTGAGACGAAATTTGTGCTTTTGGCCCTTGATGTTTGTATGTATGTGTGTTAGTGTCTGTGGGTATGAGTGACCGCAATTCTAATAGTTTAGAGGCTTTTGAGTGACTCTACGAATAAGACCTGTTGCTGCCATTCCGAAGATCATAAACCAGTGCAGGTGGCAAAGAGACATATGCAATATAGTACTACAAAAAAGTGCAAAAACATAATAATTCTGCCGAATTTCCACCATACGGTGTCTAAAATAGTTATAAGGAAACAATAGAGACAGGAATACGAAGTGAAAAACAACCGAGAAGCGAAAAAGTAAAATTCTTTGATTTCACCTAAGATAGGCGGAGCAGTGACATACAACAGCCATCAACCCTACTCTTACAACTCCACTGCCCATTCAACCAAGCACCACGATTTATTTTGGTGACATGTATGGGGAATTATATACTCGTGTCTCGTAATAAATGTTGCGAACTTCTAGAGGATGTAGAGGGGTCGAAAACCTTTTCTGTCAATTAACATGCAGTGAGAAATTTCATTTTACAAAGCCACATATATTTGCCCTCTGAATGTTTAACGAACCCCTTATGCACAAGCGTTCGGAAGTTACATAAAATGACGTTGGCAGCGTCAAAACCTGACCTGCAGAACACCTATGCTTAAGGAGTTGCATAAATATCAATTCACATCGGTGGTTTCATCTACGGATAGCTAGATATTTTGGCCGGTAATAGTCATTCGTATTTTGTGGAGCACAAGGAAAAATAGTGTTTCTCAGCACACACGAGCACTCAGTAAAAGGGTAGAGTTTTCTCAGTGTTGATTCATCTGGAAATAAATGTGTTGTGTACTTTATTAAGATCTGTGTGAATTTGTGGCTTCCCTCTCCAGCTTCTCCAATGGGACCATCTTCATCATGACACCATCATCAGCTTGACACCATCATCATCATCATTTGAAGTTCAACAATTGTATGATTGAGGATGAACCAGTACTCAAATAACTTCTTCTTTGTGCGGACCTTTCTAGCATTTATCTTCATACAGTGTCTGTGTTTAGCGGTACTACAGTGTTGTTGCACACTCAATGGTTTTACTGCGCTAATTTTAACCTCGCACAGACTAGTAAACAATATTTACTAGTCAGTGCTGATGATCTCTCCAAAGTCACGAAAACAAACCTCGCAACTTCATGCTGTTGAAACTCATTATTTTCGGCATGTTGAACCACACAGTTAGGGTTGGAAGCAAATAGCGTGTCTGCGTGGGCGATGTTTACGTTGGAATCCTCTTTTGTCGACTTCGAGAGCATTGAAATTCAGCTCTGCGCAATAATACGTTAACATCATTTTACGTCAGCGACCCGACTAATGCAGTGTTCCGACTGAAACTAGGAACGTTCCGATTTTACCGATTTGATTCCAGAATTGAATATTTTTTTCCGATTTCTACGGTATCAATATGTGATTCCATTGCTTGCGATTCTTGCTGAATCGGTTCCACAAGTTCGGTATCGAATCAAATTAATACCTTCAATTTTTTGTGCACGGTTTACTGACGAAATATGAGTACATGTTATCGTCTATTTTTTGAGAAAATATGTTGATGACATTATAAAATATTAACTTTAGGGAATGTCTTGACTTCATTCAGAGTGTAATATATATCGTGATTTTATGTAAGTGCAGAAGCGATCTACTATCGATGTACGATATCCGTACATAAGTTTAACACAAGGCATATTTTTTTACCATACTCATAGTTACGTAGTTTATCATAATCAGCCTAACCATAATATAAAGAAGAATTATGCAGAAGAGCAATTTTAAATGTTTGATTCCGCCATCGACACTTGCGATGGATACTTTCATTTCTATTATGAAAGTAGATAGTACAGTAAAAGAAAAGATCGTTTTAAAAAGTTTCCCTCGGGAATTGATTCTTTTCTTGTGATTTGATTCCAGTACCGAGTTCAGAATCTGGTCTTTTACAGAAATAGAATGTTCTTATACCCAAGTGTCGCCGAGCCAACGCGGTCACAGACACCGACTGCACTTATTACTCTTCGCGGGCGAAACCTAAGTCTTCGGGCGGTGATTTATTCAAAGAAACAACCGTAATAGCCTAATCTGGGAACACTGAACCTTATGGAATTGAGTGATACCTTATTGAGTGGCAGGAATATTTCGACAACAAAGCAAAGCAACTGTTGGGGTTAAAACAGCATGTACTTTCTCGCCCATATTTTCACGCGGAAAGTACTCAAATTTTCAAAACATTGTACATGACTTTCTTTCAAAATCTATCATTAAGGAACAGATTTTATTAAGGGACAAAGTATCTATCTCTAATATTGTAGTTGAAGGAAGACGCCAAAAAAATTTGAACTTCGCAATTTTCAAAAAATCAGAGTTTGCAACGAATATGAGAACTGCACAATCTTATTACTTGTCCCTTAAGTCCTTTACACTACCCAACAACAAAATTTCATAAAAAACGATGGAGCCAATTTTTTGAAAATTTTGAAAATGTCCCCTGGTCTTCAAGTAAAGTACCCCCTAAAATTAAAATATCGGTAAAATTAAAATTCAAGAGGTTGCAACATTAACCAGATCGATTAGGGAATATCAATTTTGGAGAAAATCAGCTGAACTGTTTAGCCGCTAGCGTTGTTCACAGACAGACAAAGGGATAGACGGACATTTTGCCGTCATTCTTTTCTTCGGTACCAAGAATCCACAAAACATGGATTCTGCTACACCACGTGTTAGAGGAGTTTTTTCAAATGGATTTATTCACTTTTTCCTTAACAGAGCCCTCTAATAAGAGTTTTTTCTGCCGAAAATCCACCGTCTTTTAACGTAGCATTACATAGCTTTCTCTACTCCGTAGCGAGAAAGTAAAAAAGAGAAAACGTGCTTCCTTCGTTCAGCCAAACGTAAGCAGATACGCAACTTTCACCACCCCTTCCCAGTTCACAGAACGCCCGTGGAAGATGTGCCCTTAACCCCTGAGCACAGAGGAAGCTGGATGGAATACAGGTGTATCCCAGCCAGTAATTTTATCAAATGGAATTGCTCCTACCATCCAGCCTGCTTCTCAGCTTTTCATAACAACCACCTTTTAAAGTCGGTTTTCCTACAATTGTACCCCGCGCGAGCACTACTATTGTCATTATAGAAAGTTTACATGCAGGAAATCCGAACGACGGTATAGTATTGTCAGAGTCATAAACTACGTATATAACTTAACGTGTATATACTATAGTGATTTACTATTGCCAAGGTTGCGGAATGAATCATGATGAATTATCGATGGAGAAACAATTTCGTATGTTTATACATGTCGTTTATCCCCATTTTTCATTCGGGAGACATCATAGCTAGATTTATATTGCACATATTTGGATCACTTTCTTGAGATATTCAAACAAATATTTTAAAATAAAAATGTAGCTGTTCAAAATGTTTTTATGAAACTCATAAAAACTCTGGTTAAAAAATGTAAATTTAATTGAAGCCCATGCAATCACTTGCGTTACCAAAGAGAAGAGAGAACGGCAATATAATAGACTGAGTTGAAAGAACCAGAACTAATGGTCGTCTACTTTTTAAATAAAGTTTAAAAATACTGTGTGTTTATTTATCCAATCTCTTTCGCAACTCAGATTCGGGCAGACAATCAACTAATCGATGCCATGACTCGCATCTGATCTTCCTTTTCATCTCGTTTCCCTCAAAGTGGGCGTGTACCGCTTCCTCTACGCTTACGGTTCTCCTTGACCAACTAAACCATGAACTGGACAAGTTAAGAGAACCTATAACTTGCTATTCCTTTGAAGAGATCGTGAAAGAAAAAAAACATTAAAGGGTATTAGACCCAAAAATAGATAACAATTAAATATCTTCCCTAAATAATTTCCTAGGGATGAACAGCCTTGTTTTATTTCCATGGCATTTAACAATAAGTAAATGTCGCTCGTTAGACATATTTCTAAGACAGTCTTCTGAAGTTATCTCCATGGCATTCATCGTTTTGCCTGTGCAAGTTGTTTCCTAGAACATAGAATTACGTGTTTATAGCGACAGAATCATAGAGTAAATCTCTAGAATCATTCTCCGTGCCATGACGAATATGGTTTTCGTCTCTTCATAACACGTATACTTTAATTTATCACTCACTTTATGCTTTTCTAGACCTGTCTCCCCATACATCACTTCAAAGCAGACAAGCGATGCAAAGAAGCCTCCGCCCACCGAGACATGCAGGACGCGTCACCAAGGCGTAAATCTTCACAAAGCGCACCTTGAGATCCGGCTAAGTGGCCTGCGCCCGTCCTCGTGTACGCTGCAATGGCGCAGGTGTTACTCGCTCCGCCCCAGAGCGCGTTATAAACGACTCGTCCGAATATTAAAGGTTGCACGCGTCACCCGGAGGTGAATGCGAGGCGGCCGCGGCCAGGTGCGTCGCCGGTCGCTCGCGCGCCAGACGCCGCCGCAGATGGATTATTCGCGTCCGAGACCCGCAGTGGGCCCAAACGCACTGTGATACACGTACGATTAATTGATTTATGTGCGTTTTCGCGCACGTCAACTACTAAGGTCATTAATTTCATTATTTTAGAGCAGTGTTGTCAAGGTCGATGCCACGAGCGGGAATCCGTGGTACGAGTGCCATGACGAAATCGCCCCTCGATGTAGTTCCTTACCCCGCCACAAGCGTCACCGCCATCACTATTGTAAAACGGAAGGCTTACCAATAATGTCCTTTCCCGACGCTAGTTACGTAGAGACGCTCGTGGCATGCTACGATGCCAAGACGCGTGCCATTTCCACCAGCAGAAGACCTTGACACCACTGATGTACGTTTTCGCGCACGTCAACTACTAAGGTCATGAATACCATTAGTTTAGAGATTTTTTCTTTGGGAAGTGATATTGTTTCTCCTTCGCTGGAAGGTGGAGGAGAAACACTATCCGGTGCCGACCTACTCGTCGGACGACCGGACTCTTTCCCTTCCATGAATCTCTCCGAGCGGGACGCCGCCCCAGTCGAGATAATCCGACTGGTCGCCGACATGTATGTGGTGGTGTGGTGCGTGACAGTGTGGGAGAGTATAGTACATGACAGTGTATTTGTATGAGAAGGAAGAGGGAAGGACAAGGAAGAAGAAGGAAAGATCGCGCATGGCTCAATTTTTATGCTTCTGCTCCGACATTCTACTTGTATTGATATAATAAACATTGGAAAACAGTTTCATCAATCAAAGCAGCAGGCCGATAGAATTCTCTTCCATACACCGGTTGAATTCAACCTAGCTATCTAACTAGTACCTAAACTCCGCCTCCGTCGGCCTTGGACCTCTCGGTCAGAGTCGCTACAGAGAGAGCGGCAATGCTGACTTTGAACTAAATTAGTCGATGATATCACATACGAAATTGCGAATAAACACACACGGTATCGTCTTGCCGAACTGGGTAGACAACATCACTGGGAAGGTAAACGCGCTGGGGCAGCCAACATGTAGGTCGACACCGGATCTTATTTTCCAAAGGGATAGGAGCACTGTCACTTCTCTGTATGTAACGTTCACTGCAGGGTATTCGAGAGCATAAGCGTATTCGATGATATAACGGTCAACGTATCGGGCTGTTGCATCCAAGATGTACCCGGGTTCAAAACCAAGGGCGAAAAAATCCTTGGTACGCCTTCCTTCGGAGGGGAAGTAAAGCCGGCTGTTTCATGAAGTAGGTTTACTCCTGAAGCCTAAAAGAATCTTCTGAGCTAAATTAATGTCGCCTGTTTCGTCGCCCGACATAATACCTTCTTTCTCCGATAGATGAAAAAAAGGAGCGTAGCGAAATTTGCGTGGTCAGACGGAAGAGCGGGCCTAATGGCCCGAATCTCGCCACGTAAAATAAGGCATTAACTTAAGTTAACTACACACACGGGATTAATGAAGCCAGTTGTATACGCAACCGGAACGAGAATGAACACCCATTCACTCACTCTTGCTCTGCGAGCTTTGGATATTTCTGGCCCACTGTGCAGGGTGAGAAATGCACTGGTGTCCCCACAGCGGCCGCGTCAGATTTTAAAGCTCTCTCGTGTATTCAAACTCGTCTCGTCCGTCGTTTTGAGTGCCGAGCGAGGAGTGATGTGTGAGGGAGGATTGGTTTCGCAAGTTGGGGAGGGGTGGGGGTGGGATTTCTGTGGGAAAGCGGTTGCGTTGCGATGCTTGTCAGTTACCTTGCGGGTGGGTGTGGAGTATTGAAAGCTTTGCAATTTTAAAGCCTCGCTGACTGCGGAGTACAGCTG
Organism: Acheta domesticus; assembly: GCA_031308135.1. Classification (NCBI taxonomy): domain Eukaryota; kingdom Metazoa; phylum Arthropoda; class Insecta; order Orthoptera; family Gryllidae; genus Acheta; species Acheta domesticus. The sequence continues at coordinate 123,829,607 of JAHLJT010002406.1, read as the reverse complement.
TAGAACCCTTTCAAAAGCAATCCTCCTTCCGTATCTGAAGGAACTTGTCCATTTTTCGCGCCATTTTGGATGTGCGTGAGTGTGTGTGCGTGTGTTGTATATACAACCAGTTACAAACGTCTCTAGAAGTTTATTGCAACAGTTAATAGGATAAGCGTTCCTTGTAACAAAATATGTTTACGTCAAAATAGTTCAAAATCAACTCCAATATGTTTAACTAATATTTTTTATCTAATGGACGATACGGCAAATATTCATGACACAAGTGAATATGAAAAGAAAATTGATATATAATAATAATAGTAATAATAATAATAATAATAATAATAATAATAATAATAATAATAATAAGTGTGAGGCCATGACGAATGACACAATGGAAGGGAGAATTCGTAGGGAGTATTACAGAAGAGTGAGACTGGTCCTGCAGTCTGCTCTGAATTCCAGGAATAAAATATCAGCAATTGGTAGTTTGGCAGTGCCTGTAGCCGAATACAGTTTCGGACTAGTGGACTGGACTGAGCACGAAATTCGCATCATGGATCAAAAAACCAGAAAACTTTTTACAATGCATTATGTCGCCCACCCTCGAGCTGATGTACATAGATTTTGTGTGTTACATGAGGAAGGAGGAAGAGGCCGCACACAAATTGAAGCCTCCTGGCACAATGCAATAGTCAGGATGGGAATCGGAAGCACTTGCAATAGCTGTCCAAGATGAGGCCTTGAGAACACGGTATTATGATAGAGCGGTTCTCAAAATTTCCCAAGATGATAAATGCCACATTTGCCAGGAACACGTAGAAACCATTGATCATATTGTCTCAGCTTGTCCAATCTAAGCAGAGACCGAATGTTTGAAAAGACACGACAGGGCGTGTAGCTAACTCCAATGGCAGATCTGTTCCGCCCTCGAAGTTCCAAACACATTCCCTAAGTGGTACGAACACTCACCAAAGCCGGTGACGTTTGTTGGATTCTGTACAATAGTATAACCAACAAATCCAAACTGATCGCACGATAGTGGCAAACAACCCGGATATAGTTATCCGGGATTTGGAGAAAAAATCGTGTCTACTTCTCGATATTGCTGTACCTTGCGATCAAAACGTCGTTACCAAGGAGACAGAGAAATGGCTTAAATACCAGAGTTTGGAAATCGAGATCAGCCGAATGTGGAGCGTAAAAGCACAGGTCGTATCGATAATGATCGGAGCTCTGCGGAGTTGTGCGGGAATGCGAATACCGTTGGATATTTACTCTACTCTCTACACTTTACAGTTCGCTGATGACCAAGTAATCGTGGCGCATGACCAAGATGATATAGAAGTTATGCTGATAAGGAGCAGAGGTGAGCACGCAAAGTGGGGACTGACAATGAACTTAGAAAAAAAATGTACTGGGCATTTAAATACTAATAATGAATATATAACTATGTACACAGGAAACAAAATTAAGAAAACTGAAGAAATAAAATACCTACGGGTGAAAATTGGGAAGCAGGGACTTTATGAAGCAGAGGTTTTGAAATGGATTAAATAAGGCAGAAAACGCATTAGTTCTCTGAATTCTATCCTGTAGGAAAGAACATAAGTAAACAAAACTCATGATATATAGAGTAATAATCGAAAGTATTGTGCTGTATGGTGCTGAGATATGGCAACTTTCAGAACAATTGAGAACACAGTTGAGGGTAATGAAATGGACTTTGTTAGAAGAACAGCTGGCATCTCAAGAAGAGAGAAAATACAAAATGAAAGAATTAAAGAGATCATGGGTTTGAAGCAGGATATACTGTACGAAATTGAAAGTAAACAACTGTTATAGTTTGGACATGTGCAGAGAATGCAGCGCAATATACTTCCAAAGAAGCTTTTGGTTCGCAACTGCAAGAAAGAAGGAAAAGAGGCCGGCCGCGACCTGGTAGGACTGACAACGTCGAGAAGAAAATGGCTGGATGGCTGATACCTCCTGGGACTTGGAACAATAGAGAAGAGTGGAAGAAGAAGTTAGGCGCCGTAAGACCCACCTGATGGTCAACCAAACGGCTAAGAAGAAGAAGGACAGTACATATGTATTATTCTAAAATATTTTTCCCAATGCTAAAGACATTTCACGTTAGCTAATGTCTCATTTATTTCTATTTTTTGTTTCTCTAGACTTTTTGTCCGTCACAATCAACGATACTAAGTCACACTCGTACTATATTTTATATAATATAAAACGTCTTGTATACGACACAGTAGCATATATACGAGCGTTCTTAAAGACCTTCATGTCCCACCTGCAGGCAACACTCCGAGAAATTACACTAAATTATTATCTGGCTTTCAAGGCAAAAGCTGTCACGCAGAAGCGATGGAGGTCATGCAACACTATTGTACTACTTTATTTTATTCCTTTCTTTGTGCTGATGCTAGACTTTGTCGAATGTTAGCAAGTGGGGCAACGCAAAATCATTGAAATTCATCGAAATTTCTGTAAACATGCAATTTGTTTCTACATCTGTCCAAATACATTAAGTAAACTACTGTTGATTATCAAATAAAGAATAAACAAAAGCACATTTTCCAGGTTCGACAAACGTACAGGTGAACAGGTTTGATTAGTATAAGGTGACCGGAGAGATAAAACGTCTACTATGGATATTAGGCAAACGGAAAGAGGAAAGTACGATGGATGGAAAGACAAAAAAGAAACTGATTTTAAAAAATGAGGCAGTCTTAGTCGAAGCACAAAAGTGTTTTATATCCAAAGTGGTAATAAATACTTCTCACAATTTGTGTCTTTTTTGAAACATACGGAATGGGCGTATGTGATGACTAAATAATTAAGTATGCCAGATAAAATTGGCTTCAGAAATCGAGGCTCAAAAGCCTTGGTTAAGTGGAAAAGCTGAAGATGAAAACTAAAATTCAACAAGAAAATATATAAATTTGCAAATAAATATATTTTAATGTATTCACTTAATATACCAGGCGAGGTATGAAAATGTAAAAAATGTTATAATATAAACGTGAACTTTGTAAAACAAATTGCTCTAAATCCAATATTATTGGGAAGCCTGGCACAATATTTTTTCAGTTTAGCCTGCAATGGCCAGCTAAATAAATTGCTAACATGTTCCAACATCATGTTTATCATGATCCTTGCTATTGCTTTGGAAGAATCGGTTGACCCACAGGTTTTGGTTAAACTGCACACCAACAAATTATCCTACTCTATATGGTCCTGCATTCCAACTCCTATAGAAACATGGAGCATCTGTGTTGCCACCTTGGTAACATCGGCTATACTAAACATCATGTATTTCCTTTTTATATATCAAATTCTTCATTAGATCATCATTATATCAGGATAAATATACACTACGTAAATGATTAGACAAATTTATTTACACTGCAATTAGGTATAATCCGGTGGCAGCTAATTACATAAATAAGGTAATATAACTATCATGCAAATTAAACAATAATGATAAATAATAAAAATAATAGAATAATAATGATAAAACAAAAAATAAAAATAATAATAATATTAACAATAATCTAAAAACAGACTGATTCATAAAATATTCAGTTACATTAAGAAAAAGAAACTTCTATAATCTAACTCTGACTCAATATTTGTACAATTAACACCCACACTGACACACCACTACACTTCACTTCACTTCACTATAATCCCTTAAATCACTTCCTTTGCTATTTCTCTGCTCAGCACTGCAGGACACCTCACTTCACAATACAACACATATGCATCGCTATATGTCTTACTATTCTTAGTTAACTCCCTTATTTACTAAGTAATACCCTAAATTAATTTCCTAAAATGATGAACGCTTCGAGGAAAGGGTTCAAAGGTTTTGCACGCAATCATTTCCATTCCGTTAACGTTCGATTTGTGAAAGAAATTTTCCTGACATCCGTTCTCAGCAATCTTAAATTTATATTGTGCCTGTGATCCCCTGTACTGATGTTGGAATGTATGTTGGAATATTTAGCCGCCGATTAATTTCTTTCCAGGCTGGATGACCTCTATAAGCACTGTACTAAGCGCAGAGTCTTGCTGCTAGACGCCTGTTTTTGAGTGAATCCCACCCTGCCTTTTTCTTGTCCCTGAAAGTACATTTAGCTGTCCTACAGTGAATCCTTTCCAAATTTTTACACTGCATAATTCTGTGCGGATCCCAACAAATTGTTCCATATTCCGTTATTGGACGAACATGCAGTAAATAGGCAATTTCCTTCGAGTTTGCCATACTCTTTTTCAAGACGCGAATTACCAAGTGAAGAGATCTCCAGGCTTTCCCTACAACAAAATCTATGTGACTTTTCCAGCGTAATTTACTATCTAAATGTATTCCTAGGTACTTGCACGAAGAAACTCTCGAAATAATGTCGTTATTTAAGTGGTAATTTGTTTCTCTGTAATTATGACCCCTGCCAAAAGTGATAGATTTGCTTTTAGAGCTATTTATGGTCATTCCATTATTTTCCGGCCAAAAATATAACGAATCGAGATCTCGGTGCAGCATTTCCTCATCTTCTTTCGAATTCATACTACGAAATATTATGCAATCGTCTGCAAATAGAAGAACATTTGAGCTTAAGTGCTCTGGTAGATCATTGACGAACGCTAGAAATAGAAGAGGACCAATGACACTCCCATTCGGTATTCCTATCGTAACGCTTGCCCCGGATGATAACTCTTGCCCAATTCGGACTTTCTGTTTTCTGTCTCGTAGAAACTCGCTAATCCACGCCACTACCCTGGCCTGAATTTGCTTGAATTTGTTGATTTTTGTGCAAGCCGATCATGTGGAACGACATCAAACGCTTTGGCAAAATCTATAACTAGTGCGTCTACTCTTTCGCTCGCATCAAGTTCATCTGCCACATCCTGGAATAGCGTGGCTACCTGACATTCGCACGAGTAACCATTCCGGAACCCGTTTTGGCCATCACAGAGCCATTTTTTGATTTCCTATTCTTGCTTGATACATTACTCCAAATGATTTGTTGTGAAACAAATAATCTAAACTTGAGAGGAAAGAATAGATTGAAGGCTCTTCGTTAAATAACAACTTTAATGCAAAGATGCCACCCTAACCTACAACGCTTGGAGACGAAGTGTGAGGGCACTACCATGTTAGCCGAATTGGAAACCATTTTACATTTATTCATACATATAGATGCATTTATACTGCAGTGCAGAAAGGAAAAGTATTGGAAACACCTCAACAATTCGATCTCCTACTGATGATCCTAAAATATGTGGCTAAGGTTATTTTGATTGATTGGTGATTCCAGGTGCGTCAACAGCAAATGTGACTAGTCCCGTAAGTTTAGTGGATAATTGTATTGCGGTAGGTAGTAGTGATCTTCCCTCGCTGAATAGCGAGATTCGGCGCCGACCTACAGTCGGCTTACGGAGTTTTTCGTTAAACAGGATCTCCCACCAGGAGGGCAACCCATAGAACCTCTGAGCTCCCGACTGAACTCCCTACATGTGTGCTTGTAAGTGTAAGTGTACGTAAGTAAGATGTGGGGATAAGACAAGGGGGAGGAAGGAAAGATCGCGCGCGGTCCGTGGCCCGTTGGTTAGGGTACTGTTGTGACATTCGCCAATTTTTGTAAAACTTTCCTCCTTTTGTTATATTTTTGTCTCATTAGTTCTTTTCGCATTATTTTCCTAGTTTCTTTTTAATTTCAATTCTTCTCTCAATTTCATGTTTTTTCCATATCTTTTTTTAAAAAAACATTATCGGTGACCTTCTGGTATCGATCGCCTGGAGGTGTATTGCGCGCGGACACACGTGGGTGCGTGCGCGCCGCGTCGCCGCGGGAGGGAAAGAGGGCGTTGCCTCGTGGCGACGGGCGTCCAGCTGTCTGCGTCGCGTGTGGCGGACGCGCCGTCAGCGCCTCTGGCGGCGCGCCTCGGCGGCCGCCAAGCATTCCGCGTAAACGCGCGTTTCCCACCGCCCCGCCCGAGCGCCGTCCCGCGCCGCGCCGCGCCGCGCCGCGCCGCGCCGCGCGCAGCCGTTCCATGCGCCGGAAGGCGGCCCTGGGGGTCCCTCCGGCTGCGGCACCTCAGCGTTAACATTTCCTCTGAAGCTTCGTTGAGCAGACAGAGGGGCTGAGATGGCTCAGGGCATCAACGTACGTCGCTGCAGTGCCTCTGACCGGGAAGTTCTAGCGTCGAGTCCCGAGGGTGGCAGGATATTCGACACTAGCTAGATAGCTAGGTCGAATTCAGTCGCTTACCGAAGGAGAATTCTAGCGACCGGCTGCTTTCCGCAATTTACCCAATAAACATCAGGCGAATGCTGGAGCAGTACCCTATCAAACAGGCGGCGGACCGCTCGCGATCGTTTCTTCCTCTTCCTTCCCCTATCCTCGCCCCTTACTTACACTCACACACATGCACTCATACTAACATGCACTACACTACCACACAAGCCGAGAGACTGTTCGGAAGCTTTAGAGCATGTCTCAGCTGGGGCGGTGCCCCGAAGGTGGGAGATACCTGGTTGGGTAGAACCCCGCTAGCCGACGTTAGGTCGGAGCCGGATCTCACTATCCAACGGCGGAAGACCACGGTCATCTACCGAGGAAAAAAACATACACTTATTAATAAAAAGAGGATACATCCGAGTGTGTTCTGTCTTCGCTGGAGAACTATGAATTATTTTTATAGAAACGTACGAGAAGTAAAAGTCCCTTTTCTTCTCGTACGTTCTGAAACTAAATCATGGAGGGGAAAGTAGAATAATGTAAGTTTGGTTAAAAATAGATCAGAAACCCACATTCCCATCGTTTTTTACACTTCGTCGAGTTGAAATCTTAAACATTTTCCATTATATACACATTATCCATAATACAAATCAGCTATTGAACTAATGTGTATTTCTTTTGATCTTTCATTAAGTGTGTTCGCGTTCTTCTTTCAATTTCTTCTTAATTTCGATTTATTTTTCAATTCTATTGCACTTTTCCTATTACAAAATATTGTGCGCTACTTAATGTGCCTGTTACTTGTATTTGAATATGAATATTTACCCCTTATATTTGTACTCGATATTTATTTATTCACAAATTTCATATTTCTGTCTTAACCACCTTGCTTTCTTCTTTCCACTTTTCCTTCCCATCCTTCCCCCTTTTCCGTTTCTATTTTCTACCACTCATAAAAAAATGTATCCACATCACCAGCGTAATATTAATGGCTGTTAATTGTAATTTAAATGCTCAATAATTTAAGCCAACATTTCATTTTGAATTTGACCTAATTTCAAATTCATTTTACCGCAGTTTCGAGAGAACCCCAAGTGTATTTTATTTGTCTTTCTTTAAACTGCTAAAGACGTTCGTTATATTCTTCAATTTAATTTTTTCATCCCCTTAGCTCACATATGACGTACGATAAATTATCTACAGCATTTTATTTATTTTACATTGCAAAGCTTTATAACTATTGTTTACAATCTTTGAATTTAAATTCTTTGAATAGCGCTTCTTTTTTGTCAGTACTTGTTTTTATTATATTCAACTCTATCGTTCACCTAGATTTTCTTCCCTCTTCCCTTCAACTTCATTTCCATTCTTTTATCTCGCCCTGTAGCCCCATACCACTGCACTGCCACCCCTGCCTCGACACCACCGTCCTCCTCGCCCCCGCCACATCGCCTCGTCCTTTCGCCCCTGCTTCATCGCCAACTCCCCGTCACCCCGCTCTACCGCTCCCCCTTTCCCGTCACATGAACCTCGTCGCCCCCGCCTTGTCACCCCCGTCTCGTCGCTCCCGCCCCCTGCCATCCCTCGCCTCCACACCCCCGCCCCGTCGCCTCTGCTCCGTTGCCCTCATCTCGTCGCTCCCACCCCCGCCCCGTCGCCCAAGCCTCGTCGCTCTCGCACCACCGCCCTCTCCGTCACCTCTGCTCTGTCGCCACTACCCCGTCGCCCTGCCCCGTCACCCCTGCCTCGCTGTTCCTCCCCGCCCCGTGGCCCCCGCGTCGTCGCTCCCGCCCACACCTCCCAGGCTAATGGCGGCGCAGGTGGCAGCGCGGTGTCCGGCGCGTAATTACTAGCATTGAGCGCCCGAGAGGACGTGTAAGGCCATCGAACGGTGGCGGTGCGGAAGAGGCCCGGGGGCGGCCGCCCGGCGTCTATTTACTTCCTGCCCGTGGCCCCCGCGGCCGCTCCGCCTTCGAGGAATTCATTTGCGCGCGCGCTTTTTACCCGTCGCGCACAAAATTACGGTTATCTTTTTCACTGTGAATTTTCAGATTTCCTTCACACATATCTTTCCAGTGGCGCTCTATATCTTTATAAGTGGATCCTCAATTGTTCAATATTGTTAGAGACGTGGTTACTGGATTTTGTGAAGTTTTAAAAGACAAGAAATTTCACAACGCGTTTTTATTAATTTACTCTCCTTTATCCTGATATTACGATTTTTTCACAATGATAAATATTCGTATTGTTTTGGTGGATAAAGGCATAGTAATCCACGGTGAATAATAGTGTAATAAGTGTAATAGTGTAATAAGTGTAGTAAATAATGAATATAATAGCAATCGTTAGTATCGTAATAATAATCTCTAATTTTAATATAATGCTTGGATATGACTAAATTTAGAATTATTTTTGTATGAAATCATATTCTCAAACTTAAGAATTTTAGGTGGTAGGTGAAGGCATAGACATTGCGATGTTAGTTATTAGTTATTTTGACTATTGATAGGGGAAGTTGAATTGTTCTTGTGAGATATTTTACATGCGGGTGTCTCAGAATAATTGTTTCAAACTTAAGGCATGTAGAAGAATCAAAAATGAAAACTATTAGCCACCGAACATAACGAATTGTGTGAGAGTACAAAAAACGGAGTTACATTCATTTATACACTGGCATTTGTCCCTTATCTTAGGTCACCCCTTACACCCATGTATTGGATACGTAATTGAAATCTGCATCAGTGCGACAAAACGTGGCCTGTCAATCATATGTGTATAATAAATTGCCCAAATATTATGAGGACATGTCACACGCATTACTCCCTTACACGAAATTTCCCACGATTTCCCATGGCGCGCCCCCCATGATAACTTCGTCAGCGGCGTCAACAACCAGCCGAACTGCTCAACGCCGCTTCAAACCTTAACATCAACTTTATTCCCCACAAAGCAATCCTTGGACCAAACAATTCCACATCAGAAAACCCTTTACTCCGTTCATGACTTCAAGAACAACCAATCACAACCCAATTAACCCCAGCGCGCCCCCCATGAGAACTTCATCAGCGGCGTCAACAACCAGCCAAATTGCTCAACGCCGCCTCAAACAATTGAATAGTTCATTCTTTTCCTATTATATAATTATTTTACAAACCCCCCATAAATTTTATTAATTCAACAATTTAAAAGAAAACATCCCTACTAATTTTTCCTTTTTTTCTTACAAAAACGGAAAAATTTTTGGGAACAGCTTATAATGTATACATCAGAAGTTAATACAATAAAGAGCTATACGCTTACCCATTATGCTTTAATTAACAACAAGCAATTTGGTAACGAGGGGAATAATATATATTTAATAATATATAAGCATTTATTTAATAGCTATATATATATATATATATATATATATATATATATATATATATTGCCACGTCACTTGCGGTATCCGCGAATGACAGTGAAGGTGGGTCGCCTTACCTTCTAGATAGCTCAGGTGGCAGAAAAGTGGCCTGAAACAAATGGGATGGCGAGTGGACGTTGTTTCAGCAAGAAAGATCATATCTGAATGAGGTTAACGTAAAAAATTTAATGATTCAAAAAGAGATTAACCTAGATTTACACTACCATGCACGAGCTCGTCAGTTTTCCCCGTAATGCAAACCAAAATAAGCGAAACAAGAGAAATTAAAATTAAATTATTACAATCAACAACAGACAAAATGCATTACACAAAAAATTCTATGACTAATTTTACTAACGGCCAATGCGCAGCCTGAAATATTTCCTTCCCTGCTTGTTTTGAGCTAACTGCAAAAGTTCATTCCGTAGCACCTGATGGGCATTTGAGTGCTTTCCGCGAAGCTCTCGTACACATCACCGCCTGGAGATTTTCGTGGTCATTGCCACATTCAGCGGGGCGACGTCTCAGAAAGGGGGCGCTTCTCCCTAGCGGCCCGGCGGCGGAGGAGGTGGAGGCGGGTGGCGGCGGTCAGGTCGTCTGCGCCACGCGGTTTTGCGTGCCGCTCCGAGTGAGGGTGTGCGGGCGGGAACAATGATCCACTCAGCTGGTCGAGCAGGCGCCTTCAGGTAGCACTTTCGACGGGCATTGACGTAAGCGGTGGCGATCTTGATGATTAACGCAGTCACTTCCGCGTGCTTATGCCAAAGATAGACTAATAATTACGTCTACTTCAACAAAATCAATTGTTTTGGTTCATCGAATCGTGGCCAAGCACGGCACATTAAATAACTCGAACCGATAAAACTTTGATTCAGAAAATTGATCAAGTCCGAAAGAGAAACTTTCTCTCGAAAAGTCTCGCCACAAAATAAATCAAGTGAAGACCCCGAAGGGTAGTCACAGAGTGTCTTCACGAAATCTTATTAACAAGCGCCGCAGTCGAAAGCAGAGCGATACTCAGCCAAAAGCCGAAAACAGAATGCTACTCAGTCAAACGTCGCAAGCGGAATGCCCCTTCGGATGTTACTTTCTTTCTGCTCGCTGCCTCGGTCCCCCTCCAAAAAAATCTCTAAATTTCGAGAATGTTCTACTACAATTTTGAACCCGTTCGGCGATAGGCTACAGGAAATTGTGCAGTGAAATTGCTTCGTCCAATCACTGAAGGCGTTTGAACAGGGATCTTTAACGGACAATTTCCAGTATCTTCTGTCTCAAGTCTCTCTGTCTTACATTGTTTACTTGGACGCACGTGCAAGCCTAGACATGCGTCCTAGTAGTGAGCCAGGGCAAGCCTAATTTTGTTGACGTCCACTGGGTGGCGACCCAGAGGCTGGAAGGGGGTGGGTGCGTTCTCTTCAGGAACGCTTCCCGGAAGACACACACGCGGAGGGTAGTCGGGCACGAAGAACGGGAGCGGCGGCAGCGGCCGGCGCAACTGCGCATGACGAATTAGAGCGGGGGGAGTTCCATCAAAAATTCCCCCGTGCCAGCGGAGACGCCTTTCGCAGACTGTTGTCAGAGAAATGTAGAAATTAATGCTAATTTAATGAATTTGATACTCGGTAACGCTACAATATACTGCATATAATACATTTTAACTATAAGTATTCTAAAATTTACTTCTATATGCATACGAGATCTTAGAAGTTTGTAAAATTAGTCAGGTTTTGAGTTATCCTGTACAACGTAAAGTCCAAATAATGGACATACAGAAGATATAAAACAGAAATAGAAAATGTTGTACAAATAAAAGATAAATAATATAAATTGAGTCCTGTTGTGAAATGCAAACTGTAGAATAAAATCAATCACAATCAGGTCGAATAAAATTACCCTCTTAAATTCTCTGCATTTAGTACGAGTGAGACGACTCTGTCATCTCAACAATAAACGAATCAGCGATAAATTGATATTCTTATAAATAAAAGAGTATCACGTGTCTTCAAGTGGAAGAAAAAGTTTCGTCTGAAAAATGTGCCTTAATTGAGAAAATAACAAAAGAATTATCGTCTCCTGTATTATTTCAGTAGTATACCTTTCCATTGCGGCCCTCGCACTCTTTATAAATAAGGTCTCTAAAGAAAGATAATTTCACGGAAGCATGACGAGTTGCACTTTGACTTCAAAAATATGAAGGATTTGTTTAATAAAACGCATCTAAATATTCATTTCTAATACAATCCACAACGCACGTCAGAGATTTTTAATCGATAACTCTTAAACAAAGCATTCTAGGGCCTTAAAAACTAAACTTTTGAGGCCAAAGGCCTCAAGGAAACGTTTCCCACATCTTAATCTATAAGATTAGGTATTTTTGAACATTCTTTTTCATTTTTGCTGGTTCAGCGCTTATTACATGTATTATGCTTATACATGTATGTTACATGCTTATACATGTATCCAATGCCAACTATATTCCAAACCTCGGCTCTGAAGGCCGTTACTGTTTGTTACGTCACGCTTAGAAGGCTTAGATTCCTCAATCTTAAATGTATGCTTTCTGTGTACACCGTTGTTTGTGCCGACTGATAAGTTTATTTGCAAATTAATTGAAGATTATGCAAATAAACCTAAATGCTTCCACAGCAACAACTAGAAGTATTGATAGTTGATTGATACCAATTAAGATTGCTTTTTTTAAAGTGTATAGTGCATCCGTTCATTTATCGTTTTGCCATGGCCTGCAAGTGCTGTGTACCTTTTAGAGGTAACTATGATGGAAATGGTCCGCATGTTTCCATGTTTCAATTTTTCTGCTCTTCATCGGCAGGATTTCGTTCCCCGCCACACAGGAATATAAGTATTGACATTCTTGTTTCATTAACACGTTTGTGACAGCCTACAGTACTCATGCACTTGATGTGGTATCACATCACATCACTAAATTCTCATTTTATTCTTATTCAAAATATTTTAGCATTATTTTTATCGCTCACCCCTCAAATTTCAAATTTTGCTAATTTAATTCAATATGCAACTACATTTATGAACAAGTTCAAAAGGGGGAAATATATTTTTTTGAAATCATGAATTAACTAATGGTACTACAACAGTATTAGTTGTTTCTATTTTACCTGTGCCAGTATTTTCGTTATCAACAGTGAAATTTCCAAGTCAGTGTGTTCAGTCATGATATTGAATTGAAAATGTTGGGAAAATAATAATTTCCTTACAGTGGTTAGTAATTCCAAGAAATTAAATTATATCTTGGACAACTTGAAGCATTTATAAGGAAACTACATTTATTATTAAACAGCTCTGTTTATTAATCATTGGCAATAGGTGGAAATATAGTTGGTACCGCATATGAAAGTACAGATGCTGCTACTTTATCTCATGTTTTATTGTTAGTAATGTATGAAATCATCTCCTATATTATTTCAGTAGTGAGTTTGGCCCACCCGCAACAGATCTTACATAAGGTCTCTAAAGAAAGAACTTCACGGAGACGTGACGATTTGCACGGTAACTTTAAAAACATGAAAAATTTGTTGAAAATGCAGCTTTATTAAAATTAGTTGAATAACTCCGAATCGAAACGTTCTAGGGCCTTAAAATTGGGAAATATTAGGCAGAAGGCATGAAAAAAATGAAACACGAGGCAAAGTAACGTTCCTCGCACCATAAATCTATCGGAGGAGAGCTTCTGCGACATTCTATTAGATTTTGCTGGTTTGGCGCGTCTCGATTGTACCCCATCTGTTCGGAGACGTGCAGAATCTGCAACTGTACGTGAAATTAAACTATACTTGATATTTTAGGCAATTAAATTACACGGAACTATCTTTCAGTTCGGTAATAAAGTTAAATAATATTCTAAAGCGTATGATTGTGTTTGTTCGAACATGTTTTTTCGTATGGACAAATTAACGTAGCTTTCTCCAGAGTAAAAAGCATTTGGAATATTTTTGGGACTATCAAGGAAAGCGAAAAGCTGTCAAGGAAGATTGTATAATTACTTGAAATGTTTTAAGGAAATGTTGTGAATTGTTCCCAAGAACATGTCTGTTATAATAAACCTTTATTCAAAATTTGTTTCAAACCAATTTCATTGTTCTTTTTTATTTTAATTTTTTTAATTATATTGAAAGTTACCTTTTAATAATTTTAAACAAATAAACACGTTTCGTTAATAACTTCCTCTCTTAACATGGAAAAGGAAAGATAAGGAAGAGAGTGAAATTTAACATGCGAGAGTTCTCGCACGGGTACGCTAGGAATTGATATTAAAGTTAACTTTCAAAAAATCTTCAAAATGAGAAAAAAATTTTTTTCTACCCAACTACCATTGCTTAAGTGAGCACTCAAATATTAAATTATCAAAATGTTAAGCATTCAAACAGAAAGACAGATTTTCATACGCCAGTACTTCATTATCTCCCTCCGGTATAATGGGTGAATATGAACTCGAGAATAAATGCGATTTGTTTATTCTGTCTTTCATAAAATAAAACGACCAAATATGATAACTATATTATCTGAAATTAACAGTAATATTAATGTACAATAGCAAACATTCCTATGAATAATGTAATTCGTGATTTTACTCCTGCTCATGATGTTTTATGCTCCTCTATTTACTGTAATAATCAAAGTACGATTATTTAACTTTCGTCAATTGAAGTCAATTTTCTAAATTTGCTTATTTTATTATCTTCAAAAGTTGATGTTTCTGTTGTTCACAAAAGTGGGCTAATGAAATATATTGAATCATGTCTTTAGAAACCCATCAATTTTAAAATAATTGGTATATTTTATATTCAAAAATTAACATTTCAATATTTACAATTTTCATTGAATGAAAAGTGAAACAACTTTTTCTTAGTTTATAAAAAGCATGAATTTAATTTATTTTCCAATATTATATACAGTACTACAAAAATATATATTGTGTTCATATTCAGTTGATTTCACCTTCTAGAGGTTTTCAATGTATGGTGTTACTGAAATACTGACATTTTATTGGCCTTCTAAGAAGGCATATTCACAACCTGACACAAAAAACTCAACATACCGCCGATTAAAACTATGTAATTGCTAATTAATTGTGCAAAAATAATTTAATTGCACTTCCTTATTTTGTGAGAATTGAATGAAAATTAATGAATGACTTAGAAGTTTAGGATAGTGTACAATTTTGAATTTTTTATTTACGCTTCGTTTTGTGTGATTCAATGTTCGTATTTTCATGCAAATTTCTTGTCCAATAACACTAAATATTTAACAGAAATATTATTTTCATCCAAGGAACTACGGTGTCATTACTTATAAAGAACGGATGATCAACAGGGCATCGTACCGAAAATATTTTAGTCCTCGCCTTCACCGCCTTCCAGTTTTCAATTAATATGGCGAGGTCATATTATAAATCGTCGTAAGATACTAGAGTGTTACTATTTCAGATAAATGGAATTATCATCTGCATACACTGAAGTGATGGAATTAGATGGTCTTTCTCATAAACAGTCGTAGTAAAATTAAATTCAACTGCTTCCTTGAATTTCTCACTAATTAGTTTTCTCGCAAATGCCTTTTTTATGAAATTAAAGTAAATTATATTTTATGTTCACAGTTTATACTTTAGTGTGTTTCTTCATTTTCAGGAAAAGGGAAACCTAGAGCATTGTTGTAAAGTGCCTGCTTAGTTTACGTTTCACTTACACAATACTGTATTTTTATTAGCATTCCTTCTTTTGAAGAGGCTTTTAGCGACTTTTGAAATCCTCCATCTACATTTTTCAGCGCCTTTTTATCTTTTGGAATGAAGACTCGTCCCTTTTACTACTTTTACGACAACTAAAACCGTCTCTAGCTTCAGTTAATGCCAAACACCGTCGTTGTCCTTTCTCCTATTTGTTGCCATGAACTATGAAGTCTGCCTCGACTGCTGATTCACTCTCGAAGCAAAATGTAATAAAGGCACTTAAATGTAACATAAAGCTATTATTGCGATATCGTTGAACTGAAGCTCTTAGAAATGCAGAGAAGATGAAATACTTACTTTTATGGATAAAAATTACATTGAAAGAGCTGCTCTCAGTTCCAGGTTGAATTGTTTAACGAAGCTATTAATAATTATCTCGACTTTCACTTGTAAAAGTATTTTTAAAATGACCAAAAGGTGTATATGCACACACTACAGATACTTACGCTGGATTGTTATAAAGTGAAGTTTTACTGAAATTAAGAGGCCTTATAGATCTTGTGACCTTGATAGATTTTGTGAAAAGTATGAAAAATAGTTTTCAGTGCATATAAAAATGTCGGGTAATAAATTGTGACGTGTCATATAGAAACATTAGGATGTCGCCACAAAACTCTATAAAATATCAAGTTTTATTAAGAAAGTGGCAAATGAACTACATAAGGGTCGAATCAATAGTGATTATTGAGAAAAATAAATAAAAGAGACGGAGGTTGCAACGTAATGTTTTAAAATATTTGTAGAAATAGTTCAGTTTCAAGTTAATATTTGAACAGAGGAAAAGTAGCAAAATGTAATAGGTAAAGTTTGGAGCGTAATTTCGAATTCAAAAATTAATTTCGAAAATTAGAACAAGAAAGACGCAAAATGGCGGGAAGAAGCCAAGCACAAAAATAGGAATGGTTTCTGCTTCCGGTGATCAAGACGGCAGACTGACTACAAAAGAGAAATGATAAACATTTAGATCACATTTTAGAAAGATGAAGTACCGTGCCATTTTGACGAGCAAAGAATTGAATGTAGTAAAAGAAACGTCGCGTCGTAAGTAAAACAATGGACATGAATGATGTGTTAGGGAAGGAAGGAATATGTGAAACATTTTAAATGTGTCAATGAAGTTAATGTTGCATTTTATCGAAAGCTATTTATCTATTTTGGGTATTGTGTTTATTATATTTTTTTACCAGTAACGCCGAGCGGCGGAGCAACATTAAATTGTAAACAAACTTGTGTATCATATTAGGATAAAAATCAAGGAAGTTTACGTCAAGTTGTAACTTAACGAATTTCGAATAATTATAAATGTTCATAACTTTCATATAAATGTTCATAATGTTCATTATAAATGTTCATGTTCATAAACGACTAAGTGTTATCATTTCGAAAGAGTACTTCGAACAAAATATCCTAGACAGAAATTTCAGTCCCTGAAATCCCGTATGGACGGGTTCAATTGACCTACGAATAAAAATTTCCTAAGACCTATCTGACGCGCATTTCGGCAAATATGTACTGCATTACTTGTTATTGAGATAAATGGACTAGGCATCAGCCAGTAAATTAAAGTATAATATTAACAATTTGATTTAATTAAGAAAGTGAGGTATTGCAGTTCCCGTCTTATACACACTAAACGTAAAACACAAGCAAAACTCACTTATTATTACTTCCTCTAAGAATTATTACTAACTAAACATTTAACAAAACAAGAAAAACGACACATGAAATAAAAATTTAGTACAATATATTTCTGTTGGAATTATATTTTAGAATTTAGTATCATTCTCTCATTGAATTTTATTAAGAGATGAAATAAATAAGTTAATAAGTAAACAATGATTAAGTTAATCATTGATTACTTACTAAGGCGTGCGATCTTCTGTGGCGCCCTTTGATTTCTGGTGTTGAGGCCAAAGACTGGAAGGAGAAGACTAACGTTCACGTCAGGAAATAAATAGTTTAGAAAATGTCTGGTAGATTAGCATGCACTCGTCTTCTTCCATCAGGTTTTCCCCCTTCAGGGATTTTTTTCCTGTCATACCTTATGGTCACTTTTCGATGCGAGGGACAGAATTTGGGACCAGAATATGAAAAGTTAGAACGCGATAGGAGTTAGGTATTCTAATGGTTGAAAGGCCTTCGGCCTAGACTCATAGTTAATAAGTAATGCAATTATATATGTAATAAAATTACTAATAATTACCTTGAAAATTATCACAAACTCACGGTCAATGAACGCTCAGTAAATTGATATCTGATATTATTTGCACTCTCTCGCCGCGGGCACAGGGAGGCTTACTATAGAGGGCGTGTCTGTGTTATTGTGCATAGAATCCCTAGATACATAGAGTAGGACATTCCATTGCACCACAGATCCTGCCATTTTATGTCCAGTTGTTAGGAACATTAGAATTGTGTGGTATTCTGTGTGTTGAGAACCATGAATCTACCTCAAACCAATATTAATATTCTTGAAAATTTTCCTAATGTCACCAATTTCTAAAATTTCCGTTCAGTTGCTGATTGGTGCCTGAAGGGGTTGACGGGTGAGTGGGCGGTTGCGCTACTCTCTGTATCTAGGGACTCTAATCGTGCGACCCTTCGCCTGGTGTAATCCGAACTCTACGGTTGTTGTGGAGCTCTTGTGTGCTGACCGTACAATTTACTTGTATATAATTAGCAGTATTAGTAGTATAATATATAGTAATATAATATATTTTTTACTTAAAAATTCAACAAACAATATTACGATTTAAAGTAAGGTTAGTGTTCTGTAATTGAAACGGGGAAAATATACTGTCGACTTAGGTATATCGTATTTGTCGCTATAGACTTTTTATTGTTTGAGAGAAAAGGATGTTGACAGGAGAAACAAATATGACGATCTAATGAAATGAGATGGATATTGTTTCCTCTTTATAAGAATTCATAGTTTTAGGAACGATTTAGATAATACATTCTATTGTTATATACCAAAACGTTCCATGTTTAAACCTTACCGTAGGACATACCATAGAAAATTCTGCACTAACTTTTTCTGTAATAGTAAATGGAAAGGTCATGGAACTGCAACATCCAGTCGACTCGACCTTGTTCGTTGAGGAATCTGCAGCGCCGCTCGACAAAAGTAGAAGTGGTCAGACTGGAAATCCTCCATCTCATTATCGACATGCTACAATTATGTTCGACGACGTGCTCCAGAATTCAGATCGCTGACAGTGAGTGTAACTGCTTTTGTAATGTTAAGAAAATAAGCCTCTGGCTCTAGAACCTTGAAGTACAGTAATGTTGGGTGCAATATTTCAGTTATTTAATAAAACATTTCAATTGTGAAGACACTCACTGAGTATTAAATTGCCTTATCCAAAATAATGGAGAATATTTTTTTTAGTTCTTACTACACGAAAAAAACAATGATGCTATATACAGGGTGGAACAGCTAAGTGTTAACACCCCTTGTATCTCCTCAACCGCGCAAGATACGAAGATGCCGATTGGACAGTCGATTGATTGAACAGGGGCTACTTGATTACAGTACACTTCGTCTTTGCGCTATTTTTTACTATGAAGTTATAAGGTCAACTTTGTTTTTTTTTAATGGAACCCTATGCTAAATTTTAGCGTATCGTAATGCGCTTAAAAAGACGATTTCAAATATGTGTATATCTTTGTATTTTAGCGAATAATTGTTTAGCAATTGATGTGCTTTTGTAACATATTTTTCCACTGATGCAGCGATTTTCTGTTCGACCTTCCTGCTAACTAAATGGGGAACTTCGCGAGTCCGTCCTTCAGACAAAGGCGCTCATTTACTGCAGCACAGTAACAACTACTTTCTTCGATACTAATTTTGCAGAAATATGACTTCGTACAAAGAAGACTCAAATGCTGCATTCAAGATTCAGGAAAGTTCTTGTTTTGCCACGCAATTACTATTCTGTTGTTTTGAAAACTGTGACAACACATTCTATTATCAATTGGGAGTAAATAATAC
The DNA here is from genome assembly GCA_031308135.1 of Acheta domesticus. Lineage (NCBI taxonomy): Eukaryota > Metazoa > Arthropoda > Insecta > Orthoptera > Gryllidae > Acheta > Acheta domesticus. The sequence continues at coordinate 123,810,210 of JAHLJT010002406.1, read as the reverse complement.
AAAAATAAATGAACAATATCTTATTAATCATTATTTATTCGTAACTAACCGTCACGTACAAAGAATACACATTGATCAAAATAGAAATAAAAACGTACCAAATACATTGTTACAGAACAATGCTTTACTTAAGCATGTGCTCGAAGTGTTGTCCATCTGCTGCAATGCACATTTGCAGTTGCCGTTCGAAGGACAAATGAACAGATGTGAGGGTGTCACTTGATATACTCGAAAGAGCTTCGGTGATACGTCGCTTCATATCCTCTGGCGTTGTTGGAACTTCTGCATAAACCTTATTTTTGACTGCCCCCCAAAGAAAAAAAATCAAGAGGAGTCAAATCAGGAGACCGGGCAGGCCACTTTACTTCAGCACGCCGTCCTATCCAACAATTCAAGAACTTCTCATTTAATACATCTGTTGCCACAGGTGAAGAGTGAGCTGGACAGCCGTCATGTTGAAACCATATGCACTGACGCGTATCTAGTGATATCTCTTCTAATAATGTGGGTAGAACATTTCGAAGAAAATGTTCGTACATAATACCATTTAACATGTCTGGAATGAAGTAAGATCGCACAATGAAATTTCCCACGATGCCTCACCACACGTTAACACTCCAAGGTTTCTGGTGTTGTACTTGCCGAATCCAGTGAGGTTTCTCTAATGCCCAGTAATGCATATTTCGTAAATTCACATTACCGTGGTTAGTGAAAGTCGCTTCATCCGTAAATAGCACTCGTTTAAAAAAATGGATCATCTTTCAGTTGTTGCAAGGCAAACCGACAAAATTCCATGCGCCGTTCGAAATCCCGACCTCCGAGTGCTTGATGTAATAACAAGTGATACGGATGGAATTTGTTTCTACGCAAAATGCGAAGGACACTCATGTGACTCACACCAGATTCCTGGGCTATATGTTGCGAACTAGCATCTGCATTGCACTGCGTCAATGCCAGAATAACCTCTTCATGTTTTTTGTCAGTTGAAGTTTTCTGCCTTGTCCTCTGTTTGGTGTCCAACTTCCCGATTCCAATAGTTTCGTGCACATACTTGCAAAAAGCTGGCGTGAAGGAAGCTGACGATCAGGATACAGCTCTCCATATCGTTGCTCTGCTCTAACGGCATTTCTTCTGCATTCACCATACACTAGTAGCATATCTAACTTCTCTTCATTGGTGTACATGGTGTGACTGCTCTAAGAAACTGGTAGAAGTGCGCTATCATAACCCCAGCGGCGCATTTTATACTTCTGGCCTCCGCCCTGTTATCTACGGAGTACATGGCCTTCGATCGTTTTCGGAAAGTATGCAAAACCATTCACGAGACATTTTCCTTTAGTTTCTCAGCGTAGAGCACGAAAGCTCGAGTGCAAAAGTGCCATTTCAGTACAAAAATATGTTACAAAAGCACATCAATTGCCAAAAAAGTATTCGCTAAAATACAAAGATATACACATATTTGAAATCATCTTTTTAAGCGCATTACGATACGCTAAAATTTAGCATAGGGTTCCATTTAAAAAACAAAGTTGACCTTATATCTTCATAGTAAAAAATAGCGCAAAGACGAAGTGTGCTGTAATCAAGTAGCCCCTGTTCATTCAATCGATTGTTCAATCGGCATCTTGGTATCGTGCGCAGTTGAGGAGATACAAGGGGTGTTAACTCTTAGCTTTTCCACCCTGTATATTAAGAAAAATGAAAACAGCATCATGAAACATTTTTTTTTATTATTCATTGGATTCATTGGAGGTGGGTAGATCTCAAATCTCATTTTCAATCTTTTGTAATCCTAAAACATTGATGAAGGAAGTACAGTAATTCTGTTTAACAAATGCTATAGGATAGTGTTGTCAAGGTCGATGCCACGTGGGAATCGTGCCACTCGTGTCGAGTGGGAGTCCGTGGCACGAGTGGCACGAGGAAATCGCCCCTCGACGCAGTTCCTTACCTCGCCACAAGAGAGATCGCCATCACTATTGTAAAACGGCGGAGTTACTAATAGTTTCTTTTCCCGACGCTAGTTGCACAGAGAAGCTCGTGGCATGCTACGATGCCACGAGGCATGCCACCGCCACCAGTAGAAGACCTTGACACCACTGCTATAGGGAGTGCGAGCATTCGTTAGTGCTCGCAAGCGGAAAAGCAAACGCTCGCATGTGCCCTTGAAGGGAGGCTCAAGCGCAGTTCACGGTGGCATCGTGAAAGCTTTCGCAGCAGTGGATCAGCAAACTTCTCTTCACAAATATGCAGTCAAAATTTTATATATACAGGGTGAGTCACGTAACTTTAGCACCTCCTGTAACTTTTGAACGGTTGAAGTTATTGCAATGCAATTTTCACGGAAGTGCATGAGGGGAAGGCGCTAATAGATACCTGCATTAATTTCTATTTTATCACTTGTATTTACGAGATTTTTTAGGTAACTTTGTTTTTTCAAATAGAACTATACATATTTTTTCAGTCCACCATGACGACCGTAAAAAGACGAATCCAATGATGTACATATTGTCATATGTTAGATAAGCATTTTTTTGATTAATTGTGATTTGTGCGACTGGGGTTTAACGGACATTTTGAATAGTCCACCACACAAGGTCACGCAGCGCTCCACCAGCAACGCGCGCCTGGGCAAGGGAAGGGAGATTTGAAGATACGAAACATTTCCCAAATATTCACAAAACCATTGCAGTTTTTTCCTGAACTGTGCTTTCCATCCTTCCGCATTTTCAGATTTTCGACTTTCTTTGATTGAAGGAATTAAAGGATGGAAAATAAGGATTTGTCATAAGTTTGTATCGTAATAAAATTGTTTATAACTTCAACTCCATTTAATGGGGTTTCATATGATACGTATTAATGGTATCTTGAAACAAAGCACAATAAGAATAAATAATTAAAACTGTACAAAAAATATTGCGTATTTTGAGCAAACAATTTCAATGTTAATAAGAATATAATACTATCTTAGGGATAGAAATAATCTTTTTTTCAATAAATGCTACTTAAGACAAATCCGTATTTTCAATCCCTAAGAAACCCAAATTACTGAAAATGGATTAAGATGAAAAGGAGAGTTCAGGAAAAAATGCAACAGTTTTGTGAATATTTTTCGTATCCTCAAGTACTAAAATCCCTTCCCTTTCCCGATGCCGCGTTTGCTGGGGGAGCGCTGCGTGACCTTGTGGGGCTGACAGTTACAATAAAAATATCCGTTAAACACTAGTCGCAAACAAATCACAATTACTGAAAAAAATGCTTATCTAACATATAACAATATTTATATCTTTGGATTTGTCTTTTTACGCTTGTCATGATAGACTGAAAAAATATGTAAAGTCCCATTAGAAAAAACAAAGTTACCTCTAATATCTCGTAAAATACAAGTGATAAAAGAGAAATCAATACACATCTCAATTAGCCCCATTCCCTCATTCACTTCCGTGAAAACTGCATTGCAATATCTTCAACCGTTCAAAAGTTACAGGAGGTGCTAAGTTACGTGACTCACCCTGTATGTATATATATATATATATATGTGTGTGTGTGTGTGTGTGTGTGTGTGTGTGTGTGTGTGTGTGTGTGAGTGTGTGTGTGTTTGGCTTCACATACTTCTTGTGTGAGCAAATCCCTTCCCTTATGAAGAGAATTAAGACCGCCCAGAGCAGCTCACTGACATGGTGGATGTAGTTGTGATGTTATTGTACTTTTTAAAATATTGGCTCATTAAGATGATTGATATGTGATAAGTAAATAAAAGACAACAAAAATTAATTTTCGCATGTTTAAAAGCATTGGAAAAGTAATTTTTCCCAATTTAAACGAATTTTGAGATATTTTCTAGTTGTAACTATAATTTCAAAATGAATGAATAAGCCAATAATACAAATGTACAGTTCAATAATAACTGAGCTCGGCGCTTGACATCATAAGGAAACAATAAATATTAAATAAGCAACTAGAGACGAGCATACGTTTGAGCAACTGTAATACCGCGTGAGTTATTCTGCAAAGGATCATTAAAAGACAGAAGAACTGAATTTATGAAAACAAACCAGTGTACAGAATGAAATAAAAAGAAAAGAAAAACATGGAATGTCAGGTAAAGAAGAAACAGCGGCAGCTGTGACAGCGAGTGCGGCAGAGAACGGCTCAAGAGATGGACGCGGCATTGAAGCGGTGGCGGTGGCAAAGGAATGGCAGAGAGCCGAGTTTTACGACTGTAGCAGCAGAATACGTAGTACGTGCCTTCTTCAGAGACGCCGCAGCGCGTTCTTGCACAAGTCCTCCTTACGGCGACGCGCTCTTGTACTTGTTTTGCGTAATGAGCTGCCCACGTTGATGACTCATAACACAGCCAGTGGAATCCCTGATCACATGTAGGATTACGTTTTAAAGAAATATATTTATCAAGATATCGTTCGAACAAAAACTGCGAATTTTTATGAGATGATAGGTCAATAAAATAAACTAAATAATTTTTTCAAATGTTCGATGTTTCTTATAATATAGAATGTACAATGAAGCTGTATATAATAAGTATTTTAAATAGAGCATCATTCGCAACTTCCATACAGTAACAACAATTGAACATATTGAGCAGAAAATGTTAGATCTTATAATTTGAGCAAAAATGTGTAATTTTGTAGATATGTAGGGTATAAACCCTTGTAATACGAAGCGAAGTAACCTACGAATCAATCAGTGGTTCCAGTCCCTAAGAAGACGGAATCTCGATACCATTTAATAGTTAGGTTGAACAGTTAGTATTGAATATAATGGCGTGCCCTTCGGGTGGCTAGCTTCCCTTGGGCCTATCCCGGTTCGATTTCCAATCGAGTAAAAATAGATCTGTACCTTTTTATTACAATCGTCTTAGTTTCTAAAGACGTGTGACGAAATAAAAGCTCGTACTGGCCAAGAATCCAAGATACGGTGAAGGGAATACGTCATGTTCGCCACGTGCCTCCCTTGCAATTAGCGATGGACAAAAAAACAGGTTCCAAGACGGGACATCGCTAGCTGTCAAAAGTCGTATTACTCCGGCATTAAAATGCCAACTAAATACACACATACAAATACAATGGCATTCCCAAGAGGAAAGGCTTAAAATAAACTTCCACTGGCTAGGTTGGACGCCCTCACATCCTTCCGAAGAATTCTTTAGAACGGTACTCTCTTCCGTCGTTTCCGTAGTTTCCTCTGTTCAAGATGATTGTATTAACAATAACTTGATCACAGGGCAAGGATCGTGTGCGATCTTTTCTTCCATATTCTGTCCCAACTCCAAACCTTACATTACAGCGATTGTCTGCACTTCGTTTTCGACATGGCTCTTTACCTAAGTTCTCGAAATACTCTGGCAGCACCGTGATTAACCACAGAATTCAAAACCCAAGAAGTGCTGTATCTGCAAAGAAATGGTAAGAAAGATCTAAATTACAGTGCATTGATACATTAATTTTTGAAAAGCAAATACGTCGGTTGAAATCTTTGAATACAATTTTTGAAATACCTAATTCAACAGAGTTGGTTTAGAAATAAGAAATGGTTTTTCAAAATGATGTAAATACTATCCCATTCCGAACACTCAAATGGACAGGAGTAGAAAGCGACATTAACAGACAAAGGTTGTTTAGAAAATGCGGTGCGCAGACGAGACGCAAGGAGCGTGCATGCACACTCATTTCTAAACGTAGGCTGCAACCGGACTGGAATTCCTTCCTTTCCGCGATTAACCACGTGACCAAACCCTCCAACTAATCGACCTTCTCCTATTCCGCAGACGCTTCAAACGAGAGATACCCTCGCAAACGCACCAACTGAAGCGGAAAGATGCCGCAGATAGATTGCATACTGCGCGAGCCGAGCGGCTTGCGGCCAGTGGCGATGGCTGCGATGGGGCGATGGCGTTGATGTGTCGGCGCGCGGAAGTACTCGAGGTACCGACGAGCAACGGCACGTGAGCCGCTGAGGCAAAAACACGCCGCTGCTTGGCGGGAGCGCTGGCGTCGGCGTGCTGCGGATACCTATGTGAGCGCTGGCGCGCAGGAGCCGGCAGCGAGCGGTCAAAGCATCCGGCCGGGGCGATCGGTTTCCTCGTGATATCTGTAATGGGTTGATGCGGAAGAGCAGAAACGCGTTTCTCGGTGGGAAGTGCAGTGCGTTGCCCGAGGGGTTGCACTGATTGTGATGAGGGTTTTGGGGGGTGTAGCAACCATTTCCTTCCATACGTTTCTTTTACTTCAATCTCTGTTGTTCATAAGGTTGTCCGAGAGTTTTCAGATTCATCGTAATATTCATTTGGTGGAAGGCGTTTGTGCTCATGTTAATACTAAGGTTGTTAGTTCTACTCATAGACAAACTCGTGCCCTTTAATACATTTGACGGGATCTTTTGAAACAAGATATTTCCGCCTTCACCAATTCGGCTACTCTCATTCGCCATTTCATAATTATTGTTATTAATTGTAGAGGGGCTAAACGATATAGCTCTAGCAATCAGGAATTTCATGTTTTTTCTCGGAAAGGGCTCTGTGTCCATACCGATGAAGAGCTGTAAAAGAAAAGTGTATTTTTAATTCAATTTATGAGTCAAGAGATGGTAGGTACAGATACTGCTTTTGAAATCAGAACTTTACCAAGGAGCCATTTTTCTCACATTCCCGGGGTAATGTTGTTTGGTAATTACATCGCTTATCCACTCTACTTTGCAATGTTTTTCCAAAAGTCGGTATACGACAGGTAAAACATATTGTGAAATATTCCATATATATGTAAAGTTATTGCCTACGTTCCGGCCAACTTCAGTGTACGGTAGTTGTGACACGGCATCAATAGGAAATAAATCAGCTTTTTCAGGGCTGGAAAGGAAAGCTGTATATTTTCATGCTCCCTCATTTCTTACAACCGAACACTTAATATGATCATAACACAAATGCGATGTGTATTAATAACACTTTGTGGTAAGACTATGATTTCTTGAACTTGTAAAGATACCATTGAAAACTTCTCTTCACTTCTTCGTAATAAACATAATGTTTTGTAACGAAATGATTGCCGATTTTTTATGAGACGTTGACTGTCGTTTCTAGCTGTTTTACAGATCAGTGATCTTTATACACTAATGTTAGGATATTTGCGATAACATGTAATAAATTAATGTGAAAGCTATAATTATATTACCATAAATCATCCACAATGGAAAATGTTTTATTGCTTACGTTCACGATATCTTGCAGGTACGAGGTAGAGTCAATTCACTACAGAGGATAGACGTGCTTCAGAAAGCTACCTCTACCCATTCGATGTGTGTGAAATGATTGTCTTGCAGAGGTTAATTAATGGGGTCTTCCAAAAAACGTTTCTTGCATTCACGCAGCAATCTCAACACCCACAGAATTCATAATAGCGAATCCCTCCACATCTACAAACAATTTATTACATGTCAATCCCATGTTCATTTCTATAAACACCTGTCATATCATATCAAACATTTTGCTGGGCATAAATAAATAGCAGTCATATTTTAGATTTCATCTAAAATATTTTCGGTTACATTTTAAAATAAATTTTGGTTGGCAATTAGGAAATTGTTAATTACGAAGCAAAAAATAGTTTCATAAATGTTTATCGGTTTAAATATGTTATTTAAACTTTATAAAAGAAATAAATGAGCAATGAATGGTTCATTTTCGAAAAAGTTTGAGAACATTTTTAATCAAATTGCACTAAGTAAAAAATTAAGATTTAAATTAAAACCTGATAATTAAGATATTTTCCAGTGTGTGCTGCATATATAACTTAATTGTTATAAATTACTTTTCCTTGTGCCTAATTTATTGCAGTACTTCATTTAATACGTCATAATACCATATATGAAAAGTCTTCCTAAAATGAATTTACGACTTAATCAATATAAATTTATAAACGCACAAAAAGTGCTGGTACATGAATGAAGATACAAGGTGTTGTAAGAAATATTAATCATAGCGAAGGTCGAAATTAGAAGAAGAATACTCTAGAATAGAATAGAATAGAATATTTCAAATTTTATAATTGTTGTGTGAATAACAATTAATACACATTGCGTGCCAATTATCGTATTTTAATTTGCTTGAGGGAACAATTCAGTCAGCCCTTTTCTTGGAAATAACTCGAAATATGATTTTCTGTAATAAAAGTTCTCATTTATTTTACTTAAGAATGAGTTATGAATTTTAATGTATTTCTCTACATTGAATACACGATGAAAAAATGAATATCAGTTATTTCAATTCCAAATAGTTTCTTTTCCACAATTTCTCAGTCTCATTCCTAGCATCGTAATATTTCGAGCAATCTCTCATTTTTTTCAGAGAAAATCTCTACCCTTCAATCAGCATTGTTTGGAGCTCCACAATGAGCGTTTCACGGGAATAATATTTCCAAGGCCAGAGCTGCTGTCAGTCATAGGAGCTAGGAAACCCGTAAATTTCCGCTCGCCTGCCGCCTAGGCCACCCGCATGACGCTGGCGAAGGCCGCACCGGAAGGAGGAGCCGAAAGCCTTTGGAGCGGCGGCGGCGCGGCAGCCGGTCTGTCCTAGTGGGCGCGCCACGCCCTGTGCGGCACGGCCCGTTGTTCACGTGTCGCTGGCCGGCTGCACGTGACTGGTCGGCCGACCGGAGGAATGCACACCGCTCACGTGCACGCGCATTCGCCGCCGCTCAGCGACCGCCGCAATCACCGCCACAACCACCTCCGCAACCACCGCCGCCTCTGCTGCCGCTGCCGTCACCACCACCGTCGTCCACGACACAGTCGCCGCCGCAGCTGCCACAGCCGCGGCCATCGCCGCCGCCACCACTGCCACCTCCGCGGCTATAGCCTTCGCTGCCATAGCCTCCGCCACCATAGCCTCCACCGCCATAGCCTCTGCCGCCACAGCCTCCGCCGCCATAGTCTTCGCCGCCATAGCCTCTGCCGCCACAGCCTCCGCCGCTACAACCTCCGCCGCCATAGTCTTCGCTGCCAAAACCTCTGACGCCAGAGCTTCCGCCGTTTGCAGCCTCCGCCCCCCATAGCCTCCGCTGCTATAGCCTTCGCCGCTACAGACATCACCGCCGTTGTTCACACAGCCTGCGCCACAGCTTCTGCGATCCCCGACACAGTCACCACCATTACCACCACCTCCGCCGCGCACAGACTCCCCGGCTGTCGCCACAGCCTTTGCCGCTATCGCTTCAGCTACATTCACCTCTACAGACGCCGCTAAATCCTCCGCCGCCCACAGAGGTTCCACCGCCGCCACCGCTACCGCCACATTCACCTCTACAACCACCACTGCCGTCGCCCACTGTCTTCACCGTTATCTACCACAGTCCCAGCAGTACCCGCCACAATCGCCTGACGCCTCCATACATTCTGCCGCTACCGACAGACCCTCCGCCGCCACCAGCACAGCCAGCACCGTAATCGTGAATTGGCTCCTTCATTGCCATGGCTACCAACGCCGAAAAAATGTTGAACCTCTGGCAATTTCAATTACGTTGAAATTAGGGATTTCAACGTAAATGAAAGACACGCTATTTTTTTCCATTACGCTATCTGAAGAAGAGGTTAAATAAAAAGAATTGGAACCTTTTTCAGAAAATTTTGAAAATGTTGACGCTTCATGTAGAGTCTTCCCAAAATTCAAAATATCAGTTTCAAATTCAGGGGACTTTGAGTTCGTTCAGATCAATTGGAGGATATCAATTTTGGAGAAAATCATTTGAATGGTTTAGGGGCTAGCGTTGACCACCGGAAGGCGGACCACAGGCAGGCAGGCAGACAGACTTTTGTGGTCAATAAATTTTTCGGCATCAGGGATCCACAATTGATACCGGATACGCACACGGTAATACCTCAGCCATCACCGCTATTGCTAGCACTGCAGACATAGCAACTTCCACCGCTTCCGTCACCATAGTCGCCCGCCTTGTAAGACCACAATTCTCGAGGTTGCTACCGATTCGAGAGCAAGAGTGACTCCGCCGATCTTGCCACCGTCGCTGCCGCGGTGAAGACTATTGTCTATTGTTCGAGAGACAAGGTAATTCACGTGGAAGAATATAACCTGTCATCTGCTTCATTGTGCTAATTCTTAAAGCAGAGGATAATAAGCAGATTTGTGAATAGATCTCCGCGACCTTCTTTCACCTTTGTCTCTGCGTGCATCCTGCGTTGTGCACTGCGCAACGCATTATGGCTGTTGCACTGTTTCTCTTTTTCTCTTTAACAAATACTTCAGTGAATTTCTTCTACGTATATGAGGTAAAAATACAATTGCTATTCCTGGAAATGTTTGCTTCGTATCTTCTCATCTTTCTTGTACTCATCATCTTCTAGGTATCTCTTTCCTCTGTGTTTCTCTTCAAAAGGACACATTTATGTAAAAAATATATTTATAAAAGTGCAAAAGTGTAATATATACATAAAACGCTCATTTTCTTTGATACTTTTTATCTTCATTATCATCTGTAATCTTGTGTACATGTAAAAAGTAAGAAATATACATAATAAAGTGAAATGCAAATGATCAATATTATTGTTTTCAACATGCGTAATATTACAAGATAAAATTGGGGATACTGCATTTCATGTTGTGGTTTCTTGCATTTTTTAAACTCAACAACAGAAAGAAGATGAATTTCCTGAATATTGAGTAGAACAGCTAACATAGTTGTACAGTTCATATTTATTTTGGAGGATCATTAATGTTTTCAAGAGCGTTACATTATATTAAGAACTGTACAAAAATGGAAGAAATACTAGATTCAGATTACATTGTATATTCTCCACTCCATCCTCTTCATCTTTAGTACTCCAAATTCTACTCCTGTAATCGTGTGTTGCCGTCGTCCTGTGTAACATCGACCAATGACACCTTATTTTACGCGGCGAGGCTCAGGCCGTCGGACGTGCGTTCGGCCTGACCATGAACATTTTGCCACGCTGTTTTCGCATATAAATCGGGCGACGAAACAGGCAATTACAATTTAACGCAGAGGGTTCGTTTAGGCTCGAGTATCTTTTTCTTACAGTAAATCTAAAACAAAGGACAGGCCACTTTACTGTCCCTTCTAAGGAAGCCTTATGAAGAAAGGCGTAAGGACTTTTTCGCCCTTCAAAAGACAAGTTTGGGATCGGGTTTGAACCCACGAACTTGGGCACAAAAGTCCGATACGCTGACCGTAACACCATCGATGCCTCACGTTACGCTCCCACATCTGTTAAAAACAACAAAGACGTAGGCACACGCGTTTAACTTGGGAGTCCCTCAGAAAGGCCACGGCGAAATGCCAGAGCACGCATGAAACCCGTTGGATTTTTCCAACGCCGCCTCAACCACCGGCTCCCCGTCACCGCCGTTTCTGCTCCCATCGACATTATCGCCTTCGCAGCGAACACTTCTTTTGTTTCTATTGCCTCCATCAAGGCCATCGTCACCAACGTACCGGCTTCACGGTCTCTACCTACAGGATCACCGACGTAACCGTTCATTCCACGTCTGTCAACGTTGTGGTCATCGTCATTACCACATCACTACGGCATTTTATGGTCTGCAATACGTCAATTTCACTGTTGACATTACCACGCTAGTACCACTATTCTCACCACCTCTGGTTTGACAGTTGCTCTCTTTTTGGGGGGAATCTTTAGAAGTCACCACTTTTTGTGAGACTGGGATTTCCACCGAGTAAAAAAACGACTTCCACCTGCATCCCGGTAATGCTTGAGGGTATTTCTTCAGAATGGTGCTGATAATTGTTCTCTGCTACTAGAACCTAGTACTTTAATATTAATCTTCTTCACGTGTACCTCAAGCTTTAATACAATCATCTTCAACAGCACCCTAACCTCAACCTAGTCATCAATGCCTCCTCCTATCACCTGCAGTGATAAGCCACTAACGCTTCTTTATTATCACCCTTGCCTCCACCTTAAATGTAGTCTCTAAGATACCGACGTAATCAGGGTCACCATTGTCGCTTGTCACTATTATCAAATCACCATGTCATCATTATTGCCATAAGAACTCTCTCTTTGTCAATATCTCGTCTATCTCTACTACCACCACTAAAATTATCACAGAAAAGCTAATATCGACACTACCTTGAGTATAATCGTTTACACAGTTACCAGACCTTCGCAATTTTACCACTAACGTTAGTATCCCTTATTGCTATCGTTACCACTACAACTACCGCCATTAATATGTTGAGTCCTGCAATCCCTACATCCTCATTATTAGTTCATTAGTTCTTTCATTCTCTCCGTCACCAACGTTGTCACTTCCGTCTGCAGTTTCTACAGTTACCTCCACCTTCGGCATCACGCTCGTGCTCGCGTCACTGCACGTCCGCCCACTCTTTTGTCAGCACCGCGGCGGACAAATGACTGCACGGCGGCGAGACTGCAGCGCAACAATTGTCTTCCATATTCTTTCTTCACTTTTTTCTCTCCGCCACCGTAGAAACAGAACGAACGGCATACAGCACGTTTCGTTGTCCCCTTGCTATTCCAGTTTACAACCATATTATATCACATCATTTCTTATCAACACTCAGACGACATTTGGCGAGTTTTGTAGATATCTCTGAAGATTTTTTCTCAATTTTGTGTTCATTCTTGAGCAACCTTCGAATGGAGAGAGGTTCCAATCGTCAGTTCACTCTTTCGCTTCAATGATAATGACGTGAGTTCATTTTTTTCAGTTCAAGGTGAAGAAAAGCGAGGTTAAAATATACAAATGATAATAAATTTTAAAGGTTTCTATCTCAGTGTAATTAGTCGAGAGGAAAGATAACACTTAACGATGTTATCAATGTTAAATATTAAGTGCTGAATATCGATGTTTTTCAAGGTGAGTCAAGATATAAATGAGGCTGTAAGCTACATTTTCATGAGGCGGGATCATTTCCATAAAATGAAAGGTAGTACCTGCAGAGCGCTAACGATCTTGGAAGTCTTTAATATTGCGAGAATTTGAAGGCGTTCTTCATAATATCAGCAGTAATGATAAATATAAATGACTTCATTCTTCAAAACCCTAAATCTTTGCTTAAACTATACGTCTACGTTTCAATAATCTGAAATTCCCTTTAATGTATCAATGCTTTGCCAGAATAAAACTGATATTACATTCCAAAAGTTTCAAACTCCAGACTTGTTCCTTGGAACTTTTAGCAAAAATACAAACATATTGGTAGGGGCTAATCTATGACAGCACAAATAACTTTTGTATTTCTTTTGCTTCTTCATTCATTAACTCATTAAAACATTACATGAGACTTGTTCGAGATTGATACAGCATAAGAGTTGTAAATTGACGTCTGATAACTTGGCTGTAGTGCGGCATATTTGCAAGGATAATATGATTATAGTGTCAGTCGTATTGCAGGACTTTGAACCACTGAAGAATGTTTTAGAATCCTCGAATTTGACACCTGCACTCCATTTGAAATATTTATCACACTCAAACTTAAGAGTCAATCAACGCAAGCCAATGTTAATTCTGTGAGCGATGATTTTTATCCACGTCAGTATTAATAATGCATCTCATTCGAAATTGAAAAGATGTTCTTTGGCTCAACACAATTGATTTTTTGATATTATTGTAAATGACCAGTAGTTAACAACGGTCGCAAAATGCGTAGTTGTCTATAGACTCGTGAATACAATTGAGATTAGATAAGAATAAGTTCTAAACATATGAAAAATGTATCATGAAATGAAGAAGTATTATTACTGTTACGAAAATATCTTACAATGATGATTTTATTTCAGCGTTCTCGTAAATTGGAAAAGAGTACATTGGAAAAGATTAGAGGCGCAATTTACTAATCTAAAAATTAAAGCGTATGAAAACAATTCTTCATTACATTTTACAAGCAAGGAATATTTCAGCGTTATTTATTATAATATTTCAGTATTAATTCAAAAGCCAGTGTTTCAGCAGTGTTATTTCAAAAGCACGCCACCTACGCGCTAGGCCATTGTGAACGTGCGAATCCCCGCACATCTATACTAGTCAGCGCGTCACGAAATGGCAAGCATGCCAAGGGTGGGCGTTGGAAAACAAACAACAAACATTTCAAAGTACGTATCTAACAGTGATTTTTTAGAATTAGCATTCAATTAGGCAACCATCCATTATTTGTTTCAGAAATATATTATTTAGTTACAAACACTTATACTATAATTCATGATCACAACATGGTGTTGTTTGCAAAATTTAAACATGCACAGAATGTCAAGTTCTTGTCCTTTGACTATACGCTAATGGGATTTTTAAGATATTGTGTGCCTTATGTTTGGTCCTATTTAAGTAATTTCTGGAATAATGACGCTGCTCGAATAAACATGTGATTATTACGGGCTCATTCGTCAGTGCCAAAATTCAAGGGTGTTACTACTGCTTCAGAACCACATTTATGATGACATAGTAGTCCAGACCGAGCAATTCACATACCTGCAAGGCTATTCGCATGTCCCTTACAGTCACAAGGTATCGATTTATTTCGAAAATTAATTTTCATTAAGCGCCATTGCTCTCAACATAGAGACCTGCTCCTGGACAGTAGGTCTACAGCAAGAGTTGTGATAAAAAGTAATGAGAATTTTCAAAAAGGTGTGTACCTTATGTTTGTACATATTTTTGCGATTCAATCTATCTGCACGAAAAGCATGTAATTATTATCATTCGGGCATCCTTCAAACCGTGAGGTGTTATTTTCCTTTTTAGAGGAAATTTACGTCCACGTGGGAACAATTCGTTCGCATTCAGAGCGAAGGTCGTTCGTGCCGCAGTCCGGCCCACCACAAACACGTGAGAAAAGAGGGACTTTTAAAAGATCGTAAGACCAATATTCATTAAACTTACTGATGCCAATACGATGTCTACTAAATCAGAGAAGACCTCCTATACCAGTGGAACTTACGGTATCAATGGTATTCACGTAGGTGTGTATCTGTCGCTGGTATATGTCTTTTCAATTATATATTACTTGCTTGAAGAAATAAGCAATTAACAAGTGAGTATCATCCACATTTTCCTCTTCAGAAAAAAAAGTTCAAGTTGAAATGATCGCTGAGTGTGGGCCATGCTTATTCGTGGGAAAGACCACGTGTGTGACAGACGCCTGCCTATGCAAGTGCTAGCGTCGAGAGAACGCCTCGAACACAGGTGAAACGAAGCAGAATCATCAGAATAGTGCACGTTATCTAACTCAAATTTCAATTATTTTAATTCTATATATTTTATGGAAGACCTAGATCCCTATACCTCTTTTCTTGAAGGTATAAAAATACATAAGATTCACTGACTAATCATGAACGGTACGACCATGAAGACTTTCTAAATTATAGAAGGGCGACTATCGCAGTTGAACTCATGGTAATGAAAGTTTTGAAGAAGTTCGTACCTTATCTTATTTTTTTTTCTGCACAACATTCTTAAATATTATATTGATGTAATATGTAGATAAATAGGTAGATAGATAGACACACACGTTACTTCGCATGAACGAATACGTAAATCTTGCACCCTCCGAATTCCGAGTGGAAACGATTCACGTCGAGAACGGGCGCTGCACATTCGCAGTCGGAGCGAAGGCCACACGTGCGGCAGACGCCCGCCCACGGCCGGCACGTGAAGTCGTCGGAGGGGGTTGCGGGCGTCCCACATCCGGTGCCACACCCGACGCAACAAAGGCGGTTTTCGCGCTCCAGAAGCGCCGGCGCGCGGGGCTCGCGTGATCGCGTCGCCGCGCACGTGAGCGCGCCAGGAGGAGGAGGAGGAGGTGCGTGGCGGGGCGGGGGCGCCGCGCGTGACGCGGGCGAGGCCGGCGCGGCCGAAAACGAAAAGTCAGTCGGCGCTCGCCACTGAGGGGGCGTGGCGGGAATGGCGACGATGGATGTGTGGCGGCGGCAAGGCGGAGGTGGCTGTGGTGGAATCTCCCGATTGCATTCCACGGCCAGTTTTCCCTTGCTCCCGCATGCCAGTTAATTCCCTTTCAAGTGTGGCTGTCTGAAAAGGCGTAGTCCGATTGCGTCCTGGTCGACGTTTTGGGAGGGGGAAGGAGGAAACAATTTAGTTAAATTTCCATTTTGAGTAACGTAAATTAATGTTCTTGAACCAATCGAAAGAATATCTCGAACGCGGCAGATCATCGGAACCGTACATGTTATCTAACTTAATCATAATTATTTTAATTTTCTACATATTTTGGAAGACAAAAACTCCCTTGATTCTCTTCATTGGAGCAGCACACAGTATAAGAAGAAAGCAGTTCCAATAAATTTAAAAAAATTCAATACCGTTTAATTCAAAACTAAGAAACATTCCTTCTTATTTTATCTGACCAAGACATTGCAAAAGTAAGACAAAAGGAACATTTATATTTTTTTCTGTTTCGTGTTCTTCAAATATGACAAGGAAAGCACGACGACTCCCCTCTTCGACACCCTCTAACCAACACCGACATCCTTATATTCACATACTTCAACATCCTTGTACTCATGAGGAAAAACAATTGGGGGTGCAATCGGGCTATGCTTTTTTGAGTAAAGAGGTAAGAAGCTTATGAAAAGTTGACCGCGGGATGTAGTCGGGATACGTCCGGCAGAGTGCGTTGCGGCGGCAAAGGATTTGGTAATTCGCCATTCGCTTCATTTTCCTCCCCCTCCCCATTCTCTTCCGGTTTCTCTCCCAACTATAAAAGGGTGTCTTCAGAAATTTTAGGTAGACGTTATTTTAAAAAAAATTATGGAAAACATTTTATAGAATTTATTTAGGATAATCACTAGCGAGTGGATTTTGATGACCTAAAACATTGCCAAATATGATCAATAAAATGCTTTTAAAATTAGTTTAAAAAGCCCTAAAAACAAAGTCATTGACGTTATAAAGTTGTCAAAACCGCTTCACATGAAAACGCAAGCTGTTGTTTATGATATGAATCTAATCGTGGTTTCTTCCTTTTGTTCAAGTGATTTCAGCTAGCAAATTTTGGGTTTGGACTGTTCTTTAAAAGAAAAGCCTTTATTTATCGCGAAATCGGCCGTACTGACAATGGCGCGGATAGACGTCATAGGAACCTTGGATTACATAGTACTCACAATGGATGACATTACAATACACGAGCGAAGAAATCGAATAGGATACTTAGGAATTTTGTGTTGAGCATTTGTAGCATCTCGTAAATACTGTTTGAATCAAGTACCATTAATGATATTAAAATCGATTCAATCAGTAGAAAATGCATTAAAATGACATAAAAAGGTACAAAATGACTTAGTCGTTGACGAAAAATGCAAAAACTGACAAAAATGGGCTATTGCGTTTTGTCATAACATAATATAAATTTCTTTACTAAACATCATCATTCTATAATTCAAAGAAAAGAAATGACATTTCATTAAAATACGCCCCCTAGTAATCATTATTTTATTTCAGAGTCCATAATAAATTAATGTTTTCATTTTAACAATATGAAAACGGTATTTTTTCATGTTAACTCAATGACGTTTAAAACATATTCAGAAAATACTTTAATTGCGAATTTTTAAAAATAAATTCACGGTTAATTTTTCATTTTGCAGCATATTTATATAAATTTACTTCCCGTATACATATGTATATACGGAGCAATATACGTAGTACAGGGAAAGTTACGTTATGCTACGCGAAAAAACGGCGAATTTTCAGCTGAAAAAATTCATTGCCGGGCCTGGTAGCGACAATGTGAATAGATCCAATTGCTAAATTAAGGGGGGAAATCTCTTAATACGTGGTGTAGCCAGAATCCCTATTTTGTGGTTCCTTGATACCGAAAAACAAATTGAAAATAAGACGTTCGTCTGTCCGTCCGCCTGGCTGGCTATCCGCCCGTCCGTCAATCTGTGAACACCACTAGCGCCTAATTTTTGAGAACCTCTCTTCAAAATGTGAGGGTACTTTACATGAAATTCTTCTGGAATATTTTTTTTAATTATACAAATGTGATTTTTTGGAAAGATTTCTCGCAGCGTTAATATTCAGATTTCCAGCAATTAGTAAACACTATTGTATTTGTGAGTTAATGTGCTCCAAATAACTTCCAATAAAGGTTTTCCAAATCCCAAAAGATTCCTGTGGAAATGAGCTTCCAATTTTACATTTACAGTAGCACTTAAACACCATTTTCTTAAAAACGGCTGGAAATGTTTCAAAGAAAATTGTCATTTAGGACAAGGTTTTACTGTTCTTTAATATTCTGAAAATAATATTTACCTTCTACTATTAGGAAATCAAAAAAATTTAAAAAACGTCCAAAAAATGTACTTTGGGCCACGATAGACGGCAGCTGGCAAGAGTACCTGACAAGCCCGAATAGCTAGCCGAGACCAAAGGAAATAGAAAACTAATAAGGAAAAGTCTGTGCCATTCTGTAGCACCACTAGTTTAAATCTTAATCTTTCGTGCTTATTTCAAGAGTCACTTCACGGTTTTAAGTACGACACCACTTCCCGTACCGAGTTACTGAAGTGAAACCAAAAATGTCTGCCAAAATTTGATATAGAACAAGCTGTGCGTACGATGCAGTATACAGCTATTTCTAAAAACACGGGCGAAAGAAAGTAATGTGTCGAGATAATTAACATGATTACTGAGAAAAATACATAAATCAAGTTGCTCTTAATAGTTTCATGAAGGTTCAGTACATCCAGTCAAACGATGCATGAGAGAATCGTCTCCTGTAATGAAAGGAATTTTGAAATGTTTCTGAACAACGAGTACTTAATCACTTGTCATCACTTGTCCCTTTACAACGCTTTAAGTGACAAGGAGAATGCGTTCGTAAAGGTCATCTCTATCTACCTGACGTAATAAAGATGATTCTGGAAGTGACATTTCAAATGAAGCAAGGACATTCGTTTACAGTGGCAGTAAGAAGCTTGCAAATCATCTGTCTAGGGGTGAGATAATGTAAGGATAGTTAGTATATTTCAAAGTGAGCTTCACCGTATATATCGTTATCTATGAGTATATTGTTATCGTTCAAATTTGTCAAAATAGGTTTATTTTCGCAAGAGACAGTATTCAGTCGATAATCACTAGAATTTAAAAACAAAAGTGTTTTTTCTAATATTTTTACTTTGCGACAAGAGTCTGGTTGCAGATGTGACTAGAAACAGTCAAACATAATTGTTTTCTTTAAAAAACTAAAATTTAATGTATAATATATAAATTTCAATTCAAATAACTGTTTTAATGAACTAACAAGTTAACTTTATTATCCAGTTTCTTTAATTTAATCCCGAAACCTGTTACATGCGAATTTACCCAAACTCAGTAAACTCAATAGCTCATGTAATAGTATGAATGATACATTTGTATAGTTACTAAGAATAACGTAATCATCATTATTCTTCAAAAATTAGTAGTATTTTATTTTCTTATTTTTGTTTTAACTTTTTTTAATTTGTTATAAAATTAGGATAAAACAATTTTATTGGGTGTTTATTTTATTGGAGAATAAAACATATCTTTTGATTATTTATTACATAATTCATTGGGATGGCATACCAAGAATGTATTTTGACAAGGTATTGTTGACTTCATGAGTGAATATAACGAAATTGACAAGTCCAATATAATAATTTATTGTTCATTTACGTCTGCAAAATTATAATGAAATTATCTTGAGGTCGCCGAATATAAATATTCATTGTACGTTTTTGTCTGCATCGTTACAATGATATCGTGCGTTTCACAGAGAGTATATAAAAACTTTTTGTAGAATAAACTTTAAAACTGAAAATTAACAAAACATACTGTCTGAAAACTAATTTGTATTTGCACAATATCATTAAGAAATAAGATTAGGTCTGTGTTTGTTAAGTAAATCATTATTAGTTCGTTAAATAAGTCAGATTTCCAATATTAAGTTAGATAATTCAGTTCGTTAATAAGTCAAATTTCCAATATGAAACTTGCTGCAGATTGAACGTTTCCCCTACGTCCCTGCACAAGTAGAGTGTGTCTTCTAAGGAGCCGCGTCACGCAAAGACTCGCTTCGTCCAGGCGACAGCGCGCAGGACTTAATTCGCTGTTATGGAACTCGCCACTCGGCAATTACCGCCTAATGCAAACTGCGCCTTCCGAGACTCCCGGCTAATTTACTGGATGAAAACGCAGGTCGTGTGTACAGAGAATGGATTACACGCTGTAAATAAATGTCTAATTACGTGCTCAGTTTGCAGGCGCCTCTCCCCCCCCCCGGCCCACCGCCCCACGTGGCTGCCACCCGCCGGGCGCGCATTCCCACCCCCAACGCTATCCACCTCTCCACCCCCACAATCACTCTGCCCCGCCTCTCCCTCGCCACTCTCCTCCCGTTCCAACACCTAGTGTTTATCATTACCCCGCCCTCGACACTACTCCACCCGCCCCCTCGCTACCACCCTGCTTCCGCCACATCCATCTCCTCGAAACCCCCATCCTCATCATCACCCCACCTCGCCACGATACCGCCCCGGCTACTTTCCTCACACCCAGCTCCACAACGTCACCCGCCCCACGTCCTCACCATCACCCCGCCTCCACCTCGCATCTGCCATCTCTCTGCAACACCACCATCGCCTCCCCTCTTCTACATCACCTCACTCCGCCACCTTTCCGCCCCGCCAACCTCCACTTCCGCCATCTCTCCCCACTTCAAACTCCACCCCACCGTCATCCCTCCCCTCAATCACCCAGTTCCCGCCACCACTCTCACCCGGTCCCCGCCATTCTTCTCTCCCGGGGAGGCATGCACAGCACCCAGCTTCCACACCAGCTCCCCACCCTCGTTCCCAGCCACCACCAACGCTATCGTCCCTCCTTTCGACCCCCGGCCCACAACCGTCGTTGCCCGCTCCGTTGCGGGGCCCCAGCCTCGCGCTCCCAGACTCACACCGTCTCCCTCCCCCAGCCGTGGCTCCGGATGCAAATTCCCCCCGGGGACCCATCCAGACGGAAGCTGCAGCCGAGTTTTCGCTAGCAGGCTCGCAGAGGTAATTGGCGGTAATGGCCACGTGATAGGGAACTCTATTATTTTCATACGCTATGAATTGCTGCATGAATTGTTGTAATTTCACGAAATGAATGAACAAATAAATGTAAGACAATTTTGATACACGAAATAATGTTTAACTGAAATTAAGATGATCTCTGTAAATGAGATTAATTATCTACGGAAAAATACAGAAAAAGGTTGAGACATTAGTTTTCTACAGTAAAAGAACATTACCCAACATAAAAACCAATGTAAGAGAGAAGAACTAAATTGTTCCTTTTCCAACATTAATTAGCGGTTGTTCGTTAAGAGAACTAATGTGTGTTAAAGCAAGATTTCCATCAACATCTGAAGTTCATTGCATAATGAGAAAGAGTTCGGATTTATTAAGTATTGCATTAAAAATAGCCCATCAGTTCCTATTTGTTTAAAACATGTTTAAATAGGATGATAGTACTGTTTAAGAATTGGGTCTAATAATTTACAAACATAAATGTCGCACGCCAGTTTATGTAACAATATAAAGATATCTCTAAAAATGATCATAATTATAAATCATGATCTATTATGATTATGTATGATATTTCTAATGTAAGTCGGTGCCTGTAAGTAAAACTAGTAATGTATATATATATATATATATATATATATATATATATATATATATATAGAGAGAGAGAGAGAGAGAGAGAGAGAGATAAGTAACTATTTATAACAAATTTAATATGCACACAATAATTCCCAATGTCTAAGAATAGAAACACCTAGAAATGTACGTATCCATAACTTCCAAACATCTTTCAAGGGAATGGTCTGGTGTGTCATTGTTTAACAACATTCGTTGTATAGCTCTAGTAGAACTTTCTTTAGAAAGTTATGTAAAAATTGCTGTCAAGCGTTTGTTGGAATCGGGCGTTTGTTGGAAATTTTGTTGCTCCCTGATACAAAAAGTGTTATTGTTTTGACATTTTTCAAAACGATCGCCCGTGTGTCTGTGAACACCGTAGTCGGTACCAGCCATACACAGAAATTTCCCAAAAATGAATATTCTCTCTCAGCCTGGCTGATCTGCGAATTAGAAACGGATCTTTTATATTTGGGGGCTTCTGTCAGATGAAGTCCGTAGAATTTTCTTAACAATAATCCATTTTGTTTATTTTTTACTTTTTTTACCAATTTTGCTAATAAATATGTTTATAATTATTTTTTAAAATCTCTTAATATTCGAAAATTGTACACGGGGGTTCAACTTTGTTTGACTTTCTCCTAGAGATTTATTATTTAATCTTCGTTCTTGAAGTTGGAGATTTTTTTCGCAATAAAATGTGTTCTTTAAAACTATTTCTTCAAATTATGCGTGTGATGAACTTTAAAGATTGGCGTCTGACGAAGGCCGGGTTCGAATTTAAAGCAGAGATTTTTCAATAAATATGAATTCGAATAGACGAAATGTGGTTATAAAAATTGTTTAAATTTTGAAGAAATAGCTGAAAAATTTGGGTAATACAAGTTGCAGCATTGTAAAAGTTCGTTACAAATAATACGAGAATGTAGGAGCTTCTACAGCACATCTAGCTATTTGTGTGATTACGATCACATGTGATTGCATAGGCTTCCGCGGCCGGAATTCATGTTGTCCAGGCTATCCAGGATGAGCCGCGTCGTCGATTTGGTGGCTGACGTTTCGGCCAACATATTGTGGCCTTCCTCAGAGTGTATTGCTGTACAGTGGTATTGCTGTACAGTAGTACGCTCTGAGGAAGGCCACAATATGTTGGCCGAAACGTCGGCCACCAAATCGATGACGCGGCTCATCCCGGATAGCCTGGATAACACGATCACATGTTATTTCGCCACATTTTAGCTGCTGAAACAAAATGCGAGTTATTCTAAAGACATACCGGGATTATTTCGAATGACGCGTTCGAGTCCCAACAGTGACAGGCTAGATAGCTACAACGAATTAATCCGTTTCATGGAGCGGCCGGCTGCTCAGCTCGGTAGTTTTCCGAACTATTCCAGGTGAATGCTGTAGAAAAGGCCTAACGATCTGGTCACGAACGGCGGGTGATCTTTCCTTCCTCTGCCTTGTCATACCCTCTCCTCTTACCTAAACACACTTACATCAGTTACCTACCACAGATATCGGGAGACTGGTCGGAAGCTTAGGGCTTGTAACGGCTTGGGCGGTGTACCGCTACACCGCGCTGGTGAGAGATTCCTGGACGAGGAAAATTCCTGCAAGCCGATATGTAAGTCAGCGCCGTATCTTCCCATGCAGCGGGATGGAAATCATCAGCACCTTCCGTGATTAAAAGAAGATACACTACGTGTACGGAACCAATGACAATAGCAGTTGACTTGTTTGGAAACAGCAAATAATCAATCAACCTTCCAATTGAATGAAGCGTGCAGTAAGGAATTAAGGAGCTCGCGGAAGGCATTCGCAGCTCATCGCTCACTTATTCAACAAATCTATGTTTATCTTATCTGATGACAGAGAGGGGCTGTACAGCTGTGACACAGTGCTTCAAAACGACTGTGCTACTACACAAACGGAGGTCTCACATTCGAAACCTACATGGAACATTATATATTTCATTTATTTTTCTTACTAACTTGCAGTTTCTTTAGACATCTAAAATTTTACGTATGAATTACATGCGACCCTAATGACCCCAAGTACCACTAAAAAAGAAATGAGTTTAGACCATAATCTTGTTAGAAACCATCAATTTAACACCAACAACGAACAATTTGCAGCCAAAAGCCTCACACGTTGTGTCGAACACGGGATTAGTTTTCCACATCGGCTTCCTGTCACTAGAATGAGCTTCGACCAGCCCGACTGGTCGTGGAAATTGGGCTTCTTTGCATACGCACTCTGCAATTAGGCAATTAACTACTTAATCCCCACTGCCGCGGGTTCGCTGGTGAGTGGTCGTGGCTCAGTGGTGAGCCGGATGCCGTTCGTATCACCTCGGGTGCGACAATTGGGCCAACTGCCGAAATATTTCGCACCTCGACTAGCGCCACGCACGCCCCTGAGGCAACGTTTGAGCGAACGGGAACGCGGAAAGAGACAACGTTGGACAGGTGTCGGAATTCTTTGTTGAACTTGTATTCTTTCTTTTTGCATACTTCTTATTCTTTTTCTTATTCTTATTCTTTCAACTCTTACAGTTTTGCATTGGCCTATCTCCGATACTATCTATATAGTTTTCAAAATCGGTATTGGATAGCCCCCTTGAAAGCGGATGATGATCCATCAGTCGGCCAATTTTACACTCATTTTTTTCATGATTTTTCTCTACAGTTCTAAAGGACGTTCCTTTCTTCGCGTTACTGTTTTGGTAACAAAACTGGAAGAACGAAATCTAGCGTTTTACACGGTCATTTTGTTTTCTACCCTTAATAGGTAGGGAAGGATTTTTTTCTTCCGGACGCTACAAATAGGGCTGAAGATCAAAAGATGAATACCGTATCTATTGTAACGAATTACGTTACTTTAGGACTGAGCACGGAACGATACGGTATTAAAATACAGTATATATTTAAATAACGACACACTAATCACTTGACATTACAAATTGATACATAAAAACGCCCTCAAAACTACACAAAGGAACAAATCGCACCAGATGCATAGCAAAAGAGAAAATGTTTTGGAAAGTAATACCACAAGCCAGGAAGTCAAGCAGAAAGAAATCTATATAGATAAATGGAGCAGGCGTCACTTTTCTGTACAAATTGCAATTCATTCGTCTTGTTCGTCTTTGTTGTACTGATGTAAAATGACCGTATAAAACGAAATAAGGATGGGGAATGGAGGCAGGCTAGGTAAAGATTATGCGCGCTCCATGGCCCGTATTCTAGGGAGTAGCTCCGGCATTCAGTTGAAAGCGATCAGTACAACCAAGGAAAACACTTATTAGAACGGTCGGTCTACGAGTTCAATTCCGGCAGGCGCCACAAAATCACCCGTGGTAAACGCATCACGCACATTTCAGACTCCTGAAGGGAATCGAACCCTCAACCTCCCTATGCACGAGCAATAAAACTTTGCCTTAACTTCTGACGAGTTGGTTGTTTTTTCAACTTACCTCTTGATAGCAATGTCCTTTGTTCGAATAGAACATGATCGAAAATATTAGTTATAGAGAATCCATATTAATATAATAAAAATCTGTGTATGAAGTTTTTGTGCCAACAATTTATCCGGATTTTATTATATTCCACTAATGATAATTCATGGAAATTCCATTCCATGATATTTATCGTTCATCAATAGGATATTGCGACCTATAGAGCATGTTCATTTGTGATCGTTTTCTAGATTTGTAATCTTTATAACAATCAAATTTTGTAAAATAATAATTGCCGTGCAACTCGATTGCTGAATTTCACATTCTTAATTGCCATTTATAACTGTATTTCGTTCTATTTCAAACTGTTTTCATATCATAAAAAGTAACTCTTAGTGAGAATTTCTACCACTACTCTGCTTTGAATTAGGTCCCTGTTATGCTTCTAAAAGATAATTTTTAAAACATCGAAAAAGGAGTGAAAACAATATTATTCAACGGAAAAAGATGCATGTTTTAATGTAATGCCTTAAAAAGAGAAAATTAGTCACAGTATCTTAAAATGAACAAATGTTTCATTCTGACTAAAAGTCCTATTGGATGTGGATATAATACTGTACCCTTTCCATGGAAAGTTCATTAACGAAAATGTATTATTACATTTCGTGATCTCGTATTCAATGAAACACATCATGGGACTGTTACTGATGAGTAATCAATTGGGCCTTTATTATTTGTACAAACTGTGATGCCATTTTATATTCACAACAGGGACACTAATTAACATTTGTTTACACCCGATAAATCAGTAACATTTTCATCTGGCAGGGTAGGGCCTTTTAACGGACCGATCAAGACTGAATTTTTCCATCAAAATGCTGAGGTAGAGCAGAATGAGATAATGAGTTGAGGTAGAGTGAGATAATAATATAAAGAGCTTGTGTACATTTCCCTTTCAATACAGATCTCAATTAATTTTTAAGCAGCTCAGGAAAGTTATTGAGAAAGAACATAGTATGAGTGAACTACGTGATAGAATTGTTTTGTTAATTGTCTTATAACAATGTTATTTTTCTGTAAAAATAAAATTAAAATAAATGCATCCGAAGAAATAAATATAAGCAATCAATAATAATTATATATATATATATATATATATATATATATATATATATGTGTGTGTGTGTGTGTGTGTGTGTATTTACTTGTATTTTTCGGATATTCAGTGTTACTTTTAGGATGAGTGAGGTATAAAAACTTCCGTATTTCATCAGTCAGAACAATTATTTATAAATAATATTATTTCCATACGTTTTCAGGTGAACGTTAAATAATTCGACTTTCATGAAACTTAGAGAGAACAATGTCAGAAAAGTTATGATTCACGAAGTACCAGTTATATAATAGAAACGTGTATGAAAGAACAATGTCTCACTACCTCATATCTGGAATCCTGGGCCGCCTGTTACACAAATGTTAACGAAGGGGATTTCTTTCGAATAAATCACGAAAAGTAGAGATGAAACAAATCATGATTCGTAACAGAAACCTTTTGATACGATCGAAGAAAAATTGTTTATATTTCGTGAGTGAAATTGTTGTTTTTTTGCTCAATGTCAAACTCGATCATTCAAAGAAAAATCACAATAACTTAAACACTAATAATTATAATATAATAACTTTTTCGTCTGTTAAATAATTCTAAGACAAGCAACTCTGATCGTTTTCCGTGGTTGCTTCGATTAATACCAAGCGAATGCCGGTGCAGCACCCTAGCAAATGGGCCACGAACCGCGGGTGACCGTTCCTTTTTCTTTCTTGTTCTGTCCTCTCCCCTTTCCTACAAACACACTTACACTTACATTCACTACATTGCTACACATGACGGGAGACAGGTCAAGAGATTAGATCTTGTGACGAGTGGGGCGGTGCCCAGCTGGAAAGAATATCTGGGGAGAGAATCTTTCGCAAACCGTCGTATAGGTCGGCACCAGTTCTCATCATTCATTGGCGAGCAAAATCACCATCTCCTGGGTTAGAAAATTTCACTACACTCACGTGACTAACGACCATAGCAGTTGACGTAACCAGAAACATTAATAAATCAATAAAACTTGCATCTGCTTCCAGAGAGAGCGAAAATCCCCGCATCACTCTTTAATACATACTTTGTGCCTGCGAGCAGAATCGTTTGCACCCTAGCATTTAGTTGGGCATCAGCTGTTTATTTTATGTTTCTAAAACGCAAAACTTCGCGGCGGAAGGGTTTAGGCTTGAAAAAGTACTTACAAAAATAAATTTATTAAAAAAATGGGATCCATCTTTTCTCGGAAAAACAACACGATTTGACGTTTATGCTTCTTGCCATCAGTACATGGTCATAACACACGCGATCTCAACGAGGGAAGGCATCGGTAAATCGTATATTTTTCAATTCACTATATTGATTTGGCATACTGATGTTTTTTATATACAGGCGTATTAATATTGGCCACTTGTACCAATGTGTTAAAATAAATTGAAATATTAACTTTAAATTAAAAAATAATTTCTTTTTCATTTCTCGTTGCGTTAAGTCTATGTACATCAACATTACAAAAAAGTTATCAGGGATTGTACATTTTAGAGGCCGAATGCATTATTGATTGGATTATCCGATATTGATTGTTTAAAAAAATGCCCTCCCAACTCGGAATCGTTCGGGCCTTGCGTTCTCACGGCCTTGCCCTGTGACGGCGGGCAGCGCGCCGCCGCCGTCTGGCGCCCATCTCGGCGGGAGATGCGCGCTCGAGCAGAAACCAGCGAAACTTTCCGGTCGGCGGTGCGGTCCAGCGCCAAACCAGTTTGCGGCTTGGGATAAACCGCGTTAATAGGCCAATACAGATGCCGGGCGCGCCGCGCACCGCGCAGCTTGAGAGACCTTGCCGCCCGGAAACGCCCCCTCGGCGGAGCGATGCATTCCCTGGTGCCCCTCTTGAGCCTCTGGCAAGACCCCTAATACTATTTACTAGGAAAAACCGGCAGACCTTGTTCTGCTCTTTTTTTAGTTTTTAAGGTCCCAAAACGCCTCGTTTAGGAATTATTTAACGATATAGATTCAAAATGCTACCGAGGATGTTGCGGGTTGCATTTGACCGGAATATTTAGTTTTGTTCTACAGCGTCATGTAGTGGAGTTACAACGGAATTAACAGCACATAAACCTTCTGGGTGAAATAACACTTAGAAGTGCCAACTTTCACGGAGATCGGTCGAACGGTGTCGGAATAAATTTACCAACATCCAGTTTATATATATATATATACATATATATATATATATATATATATATATATATATATATATATATATATATTGCGGGGAATCTTTCCATCTACCTGCCCTTTTTCTTTACCATCAATCAATCTGACCCTAATTGGGCTGCCAAAATGCGGGGAACCTCTTATTTACTACTGTCTCTTAACAATTGTTCAGCACTTTAAATTTATTTGAGCGTGGGAACGCGATTCCCTCTATACAGATAAGGACGCGCGCATGAGCCCCTTTGAAACACCCTTGCCCGGGGAGAATTTCATAAATGAGAATGGTTGTAATAACGTTACAAGACACAGCATTATGTAGATTTCAATAGAGAGACCAAATTCATCCCCCTTCTGTTTATTCACTTTTGCATGGAACACACAACATATTCGTACCACAATATTTGTCCGCCTCGGTCACACCGACGTAGCTGGACTGACCTGCCGTCTGTGGATAAGTTTTTGGTTCTGAAACATTTGCTTAAATATACATATCTATGGTTAAACTGTGCGCGAACTTTCGCGACACTTTATTGTTCTGAATTCTCATTAAACAAAATTATCAATTTTAAAAGATCTTTTTCTTAATTAAAATATCTAAATTCTTTGATCACTCACATTTTTTAAATTACTCTTTGAATATTTGATTGATTTATTCTTTGGATCCTTAAACCTTTCCTTTCGTTTTCTTTCGGACGAAAATAATTTAATTAAACATTAATCTTAGGTCTAAAAAAATACTTGATCTTCTTACAATTGAAACTATTCAGAATTTTCCAGGCCGATCTTTTCACGTTATGAATTATTTCTAATATCTCCTAGCTGTTGACGAGACGCAAGGCCGCCACCAGCTCGTTCGTGAAGTTGCCGTGATGTCTGCCATTTTGATCGCATTTCACCATTCGAATAAACACAACTTTATGTTAATGCAAACTATTTGCGCCGAAATAATGTCCGCCTATTTGTTATTCACCCAATTAATTTATGGTGCGAAAATTATATTCTAGTTACGTAAACTACAAAAGTCGCAAATAAAAATATTAATGGTTCACCATATTACTTTCACACGAAAACACATTTCCACGTAACAAAAATTCAAAATTAAAATACAAGTTCTCTCTCTGAAAAATCCACCGTCTAGCAATATACGCAACGCATGTTCACTCGCCTTCAAAATTACTATTCTAAATTCACACAAGTTTAAAATTGAAAAAAAATTATTCTTCCGCAAAATATTCTGCCTCGCGCAACACGTGAAACATGTCCTCTCGTGTTCAAAACTACTGTTCTGACTGCTATTGTTGTGGCGAGTTTTTATAAGTTTGTACAAATTGACAATCAACTCTGTTTGTATCGCTGTCAAAACAAATTGACGATCAACTCTGTTTGTATCGCTGTTTTATGTTTTATTTATTTATTGCGGCGTTCCTGGGCATTCGTCTTCCTCGTAATAATTATTATAAATTAATTTCGATATTTCCTATCCTTTAAGTCAGTCCAACACAGTTTTTATTTGTAAAATTTGCCTCTTGTTACAAACATAGCGTCAGTCACGTGACTTCGGCATGTTTGCATAAAAAACCTGTTTAATTCTTTAATGGGGCCTCTAAAATTCATGTCACTGTCTGCAAGCATTAGTTCATCTTCGGGTCTCTCTACTACACTAGTTTCTATAATTATATATCTTTTCAATTTATTTATATTCACGCCAAAAGGTTCCTTTTGCCACATATGACGTCACATTGTTCTCATATCAACACTTCATGCTCTTAATACACCAACTTTTATCACTCACTATTTCGAGTTTCCCTGGTTCAATTCTCGTCAAACAAGTTTCATTTTACGCAGAGTAATTAGCGCCGTCATATTTTGACGTGCTATTATTTCTCCCATTCGGATTTCGCGTTCTCACAAATCGCTGATTTTGTGCGGCCGCGAGCTTCAACTGTCTTTTCATTAAAAAGTTCTCATGCCCCACCTCATTATCGCGAGTGCGTCGGCCAATCGCGACGTCTCGTCCATTAATAGCTTGTCACTTGAAAGTTTTTGTACTTTTGTGTCGTTATGAACATTATCAAACGTGTACAAAATCGAATATTCAAGATGTTGGGGGGACCTCTAAAACTTGTAATTCATTAATATATATATATATATATATATATATATATATATATATATATACAGGATGTCCCACCAACTATGGACCACCCTCATAACTTCTAAACGGTTCAGGATATCGAAATGCAGTTTTCGCTGAATAATGCAGAATCATGGGGTAAGTAACATGTCGTAGAGAAATTGTCTATAATACTTTTAGTTTTCGATAAAATTAATAATCTTTGATTTTTTAAATGGAACTATATATTTTTCTCACCAGCAATGGATAGATCCTGAAAAGAGGAATAAAATGATGTATCATATGCTAGTATTTTGATAGTAATTTGCATATAATATTACTTTCTGATATGTGATTTTAAATGAAACGGACAATATTTCGTGTAGCAGCCCTTGCCATAATCGCCGTTGGTGGAAGACCTTAGCGGCGTCGAGACTGTTTCGTGGAGACAAGGAGTGTGAGAGGGGTGGCCGTGAGGGATAGAGGCGTAACTACAGCAATTCACGGTCTTGACACGAAGATCATATGAACAAACATCAATATTACCGATCAGAAAGACGTTTTTTCCCATTTGTTCATCTGAATTGAACTTTTCTTCTAATGAAATTCCAAAGCAACGTTCATCGAAAAGAACAAAATAAAAATAATTTGTCGCGGAAGGACGATAATAATAAAGGTTTTTTTCAAACTTGCAAAAATCGATCTGAGTGTGTTATGGCAGAAACCAGCAATCATTTTAAAACAAGGGAAGGGAATGAATGCTTAAAAATTTTTATTGTAATATCTTGATTAATTTATCAAATAGTAGAGAGATAGACGTTTTCTCTTTGCATTTACTCTTCATAAACGTCTTATTTAAACACGTACCAAAATAACAAAGCAATAAAACTTTTGAAACACACTTAACAGACTATTAGTGTCAATTTACTAAACTTTAACACAAATGTACATCTGTAGTCTCGATTGCTAATATTGATTGCAGAGTTTCTCACTTCATGACGACATGTGCTGCCTCAAACTTGAAAATCAACGGCAAAAGACGGAAGTGTACTGTTTTCTTTTTCATTTATGAAGAGCAGTAGAGGTATGATTGCGAAGTGGACGAATGATCATTTTAATTAAAAATTAAATTCACCAACGAACAGACGGTGGTTGCATTCTTCTCAAGTTTGAAAATGATATTTAATGCTAAAGAAGACAAGTTAAATGCAGATAAATCAATGGAAAAATTCTCTCATTCTTATCGTTAAAATTGGTAATTTTTAATGTAACTTTTGTGTTAAGACCCTGGATTGCCGTAGTTATACCTCTTATCTCTCATTGCCACCCCTTTCAGTCTTCTCTCTCCACGCAACAGTCTTGACGACGCGAAGGCCATTTTCCCCGAAGGCGACTATGGCAAGGGCTGCTACATGAAATATTGTCAGTTTCATTCAAAATCACATTTCAGAAAGTCTAATTTTATACGCAAATTACTATCAAAATACTAGCATATGATATATCATTTTATTCCTCTTTTCAGGATCTATCCATTGCTGGTGAGAAAAATATATAGTTCCATTTAAAAAATCAAAGATAATTAAATTTATCGAAAACTAAAAATATTATAGATAATTTCTCTATGGCATGTTACTTGCCTCATGATTCTACATTATTCAGCAAAAACTACATTTCGATATTCTGAACCGTTTCAAAGTTATGGGGGTGGTCCATAGTTGGTGGGACACCTGTATATATATATATATGAGTAGATTTATATATTTACTAAGATAGTTAGAAGAATGAAGATAGAGAAGGGGTAAAAAAGAGGAAGAGGAAACGGGGCGACCCCAAGAAAACCTGTCGAAATCTTTCGTTATCCACTACAAGTTCCACATGTATCAGCCGAGAATCGAACCCCAGCGTCAGCGACGTAAGATTTATGCGCTTGTCATTCTCTCCACCAGTAAGACCCCTAAGAGGCCCATACGTGACAATTTTATCCGTCTGTGTTAGTGAGTTTCATGTTTGTACGTATTCCAAAGGCGTCAGAGACGTTCCGTTTTGCCCGATGAGCTGTGGTGTCTCTGGTGTCTGTTTAGCAACCTTCTGACTGGGCTTCTCTCCCTTCTTCAGTACTACCCCCCGATCCATCCTTTACTTGGCTTTGTTCGTGTAATACTTAATTTTGTCTGTCGAACTATCACTACCAGCTCTGAGAGGATATACTAGAAACAAAGTTTCGAGCACACGGGGCAAGGAAGAGAAACAAAAGAACGCGCGCGGTCCGTGACCCGTTTGTCAGGTTACTGTTCAGGCATTCGCCTGGTGCTGATCGGAGAAATCAAAGATAACTACCAGTCAGCCGGCCACTAGACCTCTCCTCCAGACTAGAACTCTTCCGTCGGAATTCGAACCCTAGGACCTCGCGGTCAGAAGCAATGCAGTGACCTCAACTAATGTCACTGCAGTGTCTTCCGCGACCTCAGCCGGTGAAGCAATACGCAGTAGAAGAACGAATAGCGCTCTACATGGTAGAGGATACTCCTGCTATCAAGACGAAGTAGCTCTCTGAGTGTTGGAAGTAAGTTATTCGTACAGTGTCGATTTCTATAGTTCCTACGTCGGCGGTTATGGATACACTAAAATATTGCTCATTGACATTGAGAAAGCAATTAGCTTTGTAACATTTTTAAAAGATCCAATTCAAATTCCTAACCACTCAGGGAATAAAGTTTTTCTAAAATCTTCTACGCCCACGAACACAGATAGAATTTCTACAATATCAGCCACGTTGAAAACTAAAAATGAAATATTTATTTTCCTGCATGGTATACGTTCTCTTCGTTCCAATTCTTACAAAACAAATTAACAGTCCCATACGAGTGGTTCGATGGAGGGGGCCTGTTTCAACGACGGAGCACAGAATAGTGTTTTCTTTCTTTAATATCTTTATTTAGGTTACAACTTACTGTTTTAGGAATTTTATGACTTGAACCTTTATGGTTCTTTAGTGAGAGTTTTGCCTTTCAAAGCTTATCGGATAAAATGGGAAACCGTCGCCATGCGTAATAGCTTCGTGGAAATTATAGTGATTTCTTGCTTGTCCAGAATTACGTTAAAATGTTGTATTAGTATCTGTCAATGTAGAGAACAGCTGTGCAATCAGAGCAACATAGTGAATATTGAACTAGGTTGTCAAAAAGAGGGTTGTCGAATATTGAACTAGGTTGTCGAAACATGTGTTCCTGCGGAGAGGACTGCATGTGCAGAAAATGTTCAAAATACATATGCACTTGCAGAAACCTCAGTAAGCGAAAATATTTTACAACAAACATTCAGAAATTTTTGTAATATATTTCAAATATATGTATTACTTTTCTTCGGTATGAAAAATTCTTCAAATACATTGAAAATTATTCTCGAGTCGCCAGTTGCTCCCCCCATTTTACCATTAGCGTTCTCCGAGTTCCAGAATTGCATTGGATACAGCAGTCAACTGTCTGTACATTGATTACATAATCCTCTTTGCCTTAATACAGTAACAATTTAATTTTTGAGAGCAGTGTTGTCTATCTTCTCTACCGTCCTTTTATTTCATTACCTCGTGATACGTGTTTGGTTGCCTTGAGCTTCACAATCAAGTTCACTTGCTGAGACAAAATTATTCATTACCGATACGCCTACTTTTACTTTCTGAATGATGAAACATGCTGTTGGAACACTCAATTCTACAGAATTTATGGGCACTTATGAGTCGTGAATTAAAAGATTGTTATGAAATGATTAATTCAAAGATTTCTCACGAGAGATTTTGCTCGTCAATTTAGGAACGATTCTCCACATCATTTACGGACCTGACCATTTTTCATTTCATCTAACGCGTGACATACTTCTTGATATCGATATTTAATTTAAATTTGGAATGTTCATTAGTTCACTTCAAATTTGACTGTGTCAAGGTTTAATAAAAACGAGACGTTTTCATTTTAATAATGTTTAAATGTGGTCTAAACTCAAGAAAATTCCAAGAAGAAAACCCATCTAACTTTTACTTTCATGATTTGACCACAGATTTCTAGAGAGAAAAGGAAATACAGTAAGTATTAACAATATATTATGAGTAAAATCATATCGCAGAAATATATATCTACCGTGTAATTACAGAAATAAACAACTCAACTAATTCATTATTGGATATGGTAATAGTGATTGTTAATAGATTTCAATTAGTGGTAGGGATAAATTAGTAAAATTTATTAATTCTCTAAACCAAATGCAACTGATTATACTGATAATGTCAATGATATGATAGTGATGATATTGGTAGTGTTCAAAAATTAAAAGTTGAAAGTATTTAGGTAAATTATATTGCGTAATACAGACCCTTTCCTACTACAACCACTTCTGCTCTTGCAATGAGTAACATCCGGCTGAAAATATTGCAGGTTTGAAGGTCATCTACTTTCGGGGCTACTGAAGTCTTTGATTTCCTCTTTCGATACCACATTGTGGAGAATGATCATCCTCATAAAATCAGAGTTTATTATAAACAACTATCTCCCTAATATCTCATTTTGTCTCACTAGTGCTTATAACACGTTAAAATGCATGAAGAGATTCCTTGTATAATGCTGATGAGTATCAACTGTTTTACAGAAGCAGGTGGAGTTGTCAGGTGAATAAGCTCGTGTTGTGCACGTTAAGTTAATGAAGTGTTTCGTATCTCAAAATAATAATGTGCTTTAAATAATTATTAAAGAGTGATTCTATTGTCATAAACAGCATTAGCACGTAAAATATCAAATTATTCGTACAATACGCCAATTATTTCTAATATCTTAAGTTATTCTTTATAAATGTTCTTGTAATATGAGTCATATCCGTTGTAACTTTCGAACTGCTGCAGTAGTATCATACACATACGATGTTTTGATGGCTTATCAAACCTTCTTTTTAATGTTCTTTGACATGTACTTCTGATCACTCCTTCAATAAGAATAGAACATATTGCAAAACGTTTTATTACAGAATAAATAGCTTTGCAGACACTTGCACAGACATAGAAGTGAAGAAATTGGATTGCCCTTATAGTAGTCCCAATTCTATTCGTTTTATAATGAGCGTGCACCTTGACCCCAATTTATTGTACATAATATAAAGAGAGAAACGTATCCTTGTGAATAGTCATAAAGAAGAAATGTTTCAAGATCAGAGAAAAGCATATTCAGGTCATGTCATTCTTGACGATATAGAAATACTCACCAGGACATTCATGCGGAGATAGTTAATACACGGGATCACTTAGGTGAAGTAGTTGATGACCAGAGTGCTCTAAAATCTCATTTGTCTTAAACATGTTTCTTTCAAATGCTTCCAGAGAGGCACTTAGCTGTCCTACAGGAACAGACATACATTGAGAATACGACACTGAGTTAGATTGCCATTTAAGTAATTTTTTGTGTCCTCATGTGTATATTACCCCTTAGTATTTTAATATAATGAGATCAAAATGCAAACATGGTTGTGTTATTTTTAAAAAACAAATATTTATATTGTAATATTTATATTTTTGTAAATGATTTTGCGTGTACTTCAATTAACTAATCTTATATTCTTTTGTTTAAGGATTTCAGTTCCGTCATTATTGTTCTTCAATGAAGATTTTGAAGCAGTGCTTACATAAAATTTTTATTATAAATTACACATTTCGCATTTAACATAAAAATTAATTTTCAGGAAAACTGTAATACACGGAACATGTTAAAATTACATTCACAATTGGAAAAAAGCATAGAATAGAACAAAATTACTTGAAAATAGAGCTTGATTATAAAATCATAATACATAAATTATCTGTTACGGTAAGTTAATTTAAGCGTTGTTATTTTGTCAAAAATGTTTCAAAAACTGTCCGATCATTTTATTTTGTTTTACTACATGATGTTCGAAAGTATTCCAAGTATCACATAGGATGATTTTAGATTTTCAAGAATCATCACGATCATCAAAAACTGACAAAGATAAGCATTTTAAATTTTCAAGATTACAGTCCACCTTAAAATGGACTTAAAGGTAAAAATCGTTATGTAATTTAAAATAAAACTATCTTAAAAATACTCCTTTATTATCTTCATTTAAGAGTAACAATGATCTATTTGCCGTTACTTACAGTTTCCTTAATTTGTTAAAAGTAATGAAATATTAAGCATAATTATACGTTGTTGTTTACTTGTACAGTATTACTAAAAAAAAGTAATGAGAAAACAAACATGAAAAAATAGGTATATTTTCCTTTCCCAATCACTGATTTTTAGAGAAATTTCTTAGAAAACAAAAAAAACAAAACATTTTTCTATCTAAAGCGTTCCATCAGATATGTAAGATTTTAGAATCAAAGGATATATATAACAAAGGCATTTATTGCCGATGCGGTGGCTGAAATCGCTAAAGCAGTAGTGCTGTAGCGATCTCGGACCGAAGCATCGGGGGTTCGTTTCCCACCTCGGGCATGCTTGTATTTGTGTTCGTCCTTTCACCCTCTACCATCACCATTTCATCTTCACAGTTACCATAACCATAAATCCAATAATGATCGCTAATGACCTAGATGTTGATGCGACCTCACACAACAAAAAATGTGTTTGAACATTAGCAATACATGTTGCAATACGTTGCAATACCCTGTTCACGTTAGTTATATTTACGATTCGCATGACAAAGGAAATATTAAACCCACGCACTTAATTATAGCATACATTCAGCGTTGCATTATCCCTACATAAAAATGCACTAAAATGCTGTCAATCTTAATTTCTGTAAGTACCTAATAATCTTCCATAGCAGCTCTGCTTTTGTTCTTTGTGCCAACGTTCACATTAAAATAAACCAAAATGTTACGCTGCCCTTCACGTATTTGCCACAGACGTATTGCTCAAGGTCTAGTTAGCTAAAGTCGAAATGATCGTTAACGGCATGTAGTGTATGCAGTGCTAATGAAGCTGAGACGAACGTAAAAAGCAGCTTCCATAAAATCCACGACAAAGACTTCTTCCTTCTCCGGATGCCGAAGGGTGCGTCAAGGCCGCACAGGTGTGGCGGAGGACACTGCACAGCAGGCGGCGAGGAGACAGTGACAGTGATGAAGGGGACGGAGGCGTCCAGGCGAATACATTGAACGCATCGCAACTGCATTCCATGAATACCTTCTGGTGCATTCATTGAAGCGCATAAACAATTGAAGGGCTTGGGGCAATAACAAGGTACGTCACACCAACCACAGCACGCCTCCCGCTTTTCGTGAATGTTAATAGTATCTCGATTGTGATGAATGTGTGCATTATCTTGTTAATGTATCGTATGTTTGAATAGTTATGATGTGCCTGTGGCAGCGTAAAGATAGGACACACCTCATTATGTAATTTGTCTTTTTCACTGTTTCATTCTTATTTTTCCCATCTTTTTTCTTATTCCTTCTTTTATTGGCATC
This sequence comes from Acheta domesticus, assembly GCA_031308135.1. Classification (NCBI taxonomy): domain Eukaryota; kingdom Metazoa; phylum Arthropoda; class Insecta; order Orthoptera; family Gryllidae; genus Acheta; species Acheta domesticus. The sequence goes on along the minus strand of JAHLJT010002406.1, from coordinate 123,772,181 downwards.
TGATTCTTCTTTCATTGATTATTTACACCTTGTTTGAAATAATAGATCGCGGGGACTCACACTTACTGAGGAAAAGTAAAAGAATAGAACTATCAAATCAATTTCAATTTAAAATGTTTTATAAATTTGGTAATTATTGGGAAATAATTGAAATTCAAAATTGTAATAAATGCAGCAGCAGAAGGAGACATCAATATGTTACACAGTGCATGAAGATTACAAAAACGGATGAGAGCACTACAGAGAGAATACTCTTCTAATGCTAAAATATTCTACAAGCATTAACCCTTAACCCATTTTCTGATGTGTAAATAACTCAGAGCTAAATTAAATGAAGATTATAAGACAAACAATTGTGTCGTTATGTAAAATTTCCGGTACGTCCAGTTGTATTATTTAAAGCCAACTCCCCTGAAGAGTATAATTTAATTTTGGTCGAGTAATAATCGAAATATCAAATTGGATCTTTAATAAAATTATTCCATTCTATCCATTAATCCACACTGAAAGAGTGGTTATTTTATTCGTTTTGTTATTTTGAAAAAATAATATCTAAGCACATTGATATTGTACAGAATTGGAGGAAATGAATAAAATATGAAAAATGAAATGATTAAAATAGATATGTAAATGAATGTAGAAATATAAGTTGAGTTGATAAGGATCAGAAATCAAGAGTAAAAGGGATCGATTAGAAAAATTAGAAACTGAAGATCTGTGGGGAAATAGAGATTGACATCTGGTTGAAAGAACAAATGTAATATGTAACTGAGATAAACCACGCACGCCTTGAAATGCACAACCTGAGAAAAGCGCAACTTTCAAAAAGGCTCACCGAAGCTCCATGAATAATTTTTAATGAATTTATTTTCCATGGTTATAAACATAAATAACGAGGCGATGCGCGGCATACACAAAGTTATCCCATTGCTTTAGCTCCCGTACTTTAGGCTAAAGAGGCAATATGTAGGAATTTTGTACTATTTTTTTGTTCAAACAATGCGTATATCTCCACTCCTACTTCTCCTATCTTAAAGATATGTGAAACAACACGAGCAGACGTTTTTGAACAAACACATCAGTTGGTCAGCCTGGATAGCCGAGGTCGCTAATGCTGTAGGGACGTAACTGCCTTGGCTCGAAGGGTCGCGGGTTTAAATACCGCCCCAGGCATGAATGTTTGGGTGTGTTCGTGTTGTCCCTACGTGTCGTGTTGCCCCTACTGCTATCCCAATGTAAACAATCATAGCTGTCGCTACGTGACCTAATAGTTAAATAGCAACCTTAAAAGAAAAAAATATTATAACAAGTTATATATCAAAAGCTTTTAACCTGTCCGAGTAATGCGTGACACACACACACACACACACACACACACACACACACTCACACACACTCACACACACACACACACACACACACACACACACATCTATACAAACTTTGTGTCAAAACGGATTTTACCGCTGAAATCGCGACCTCCAAATATTGAACTTCCTCACGTACCACGTACAGCTGAGAAAACGTATGTCTTTCCAAAACTTTACAACTACAACAATGTGAGAAAAAGTAAAACATGTAATAAAATAATGTTTGTAGTCGAAATGTGGATAACATAATTTTATTAATAAATTACTAAAATGATTTTATCAATATTAAAAATATTTGTTTGCAAGCATGAGACCAACCCCTGCTTCCAATCGCTCCTTAAAGCTGATGACGCCAGAGCGACCGAAGGCGGCGGGCGGGGGCTGTGGGGGCGGGGCCACGCGCCGTCTGCGGCACGTGCTCACGTGCAGCGCACTGCTCCCCGCGCGCGAAGGCCGGGCGCCACGTGATCGCTCGGCCGAGGCATGCGTCTCCCGCTGCGCGGCTATTCCTATTGTCGCCGCAGATTCCAGCTCCCCCTCTCCCCGCTATCTCAATCCTTCTCTCCCTCCCTCACTCCGTCCGTCATCCCCGCCTCGCTCGCTCCCGTTCGTGGAAAACCGCTACGCAGCGGCCCCTGCCGCCGCGGGCGCGCAAAACCGATCGCCTCCAAGGGAAGAGGAGGAAAAACGGCTTCTGCGCCGCCACTTCTGACGCCGCGCCACCGCTTTTCCTGCACACCGCTCGTTCCGGGAATACGACGCCCAGCAGTGCTGGCCTTTTTAAGGTTTCCTTGATTTTTAACATTGGCTACATTATTATAATTATATTCAAAAGTAAAATAAAAGCATGCCCGGAAAACAGAAAGCCTTGGTAGAAACATATTACTTGCATTGCGTGATAATTCGTTTTCGATAATAAAATATTGTTTTACAATTACGTAATACAATAGCACTAATTTATTATTAATTTGTAACCCTTCTTATTCATCTTCTTCTTCTACTTCCTTTTCTTCTTCTTCTTCTTCTTCTCCTTATTATTATTATTATTATTATTATTATTATTATCACAGTATTATTATTAGTGATGATTTTCTAGAAAACAGATTAAATAATGACCTTATGCCATTGTCTTTACCTTGCAGGTAAACCAATAATTCAGATTACGGTTCGCATATTAATTATAATTTATATAGATTAAGATTAAAGGCGTGAGTTGCAAATCAATGTATGGTATAATTATGTTTTTGTGAGCATTTAGAAAGGTGAAGGTCAGCTGTCGCCGATCGTACCCCAACGAACTAAGCATTGATAGAAACTGTATCTGTACCTTCAACTACACCGACCTAAGAGAAGAAGTAGCTCCGAATTTCGTCATCACTTAAATTTCATTACATGCATCAATCTTATAAACACAATTAATTGCCTTCTGTATATTGATTCTAGTTACAGTTTTCGTCAATTTCGTCTTCTTATAATAGAACACGACCATCAAAACATGCGACAGCCCAAAACACATCTAAATTTCAATTTATGAAGTAATGAATACCCATTGAAACGCTTGGAATGAAGTCCCTTTCTCTTTATTTAAGGAAATGGGCGAGTACTTTGCACAATGTTACAGTTGGGATTTTTCTAATCGATTATGAACAATGTAATCGTCCATGCGTATACCAATAACTCGGGGGTCATGAAGTGAACATATTTCATTGGAGGTAGTTTTGCAACGAGAGCAGTTCATGCAAAACGGGTGGTGTTCTCGTGGCTACTTTCTCCTTCTCTTGCCTGAATTTCTTCATCTGGAAACAATTCTTCCAAGCGCAATATTGGCGAGGTAATTGATTATTCATATTGATCATATCTAGCATCTTCATTGGACCTATATATGAATATTTTGATTTAAACAAATTCTATTTAATTTAACAAATATTAAATGAAATTGATTGCCTAATATGTTTTGGATGGAAGAGACATATTTTTCTCCAACAACTGCGTTTTCAGGGATAATAAAATGTTATTTTCTTCGTCATTGACACTTCAATACAATTCGTTATTTATCAGAGGCTGATATTTTTAATAGTATTTAATATTATATATTACCCAAACTAACACTAATATTACATTCAATTGTATGTATGTGATGTTTATGATCACATTTAATTTATTAAAATAATTTTTTGAGTAAATTTGATTATCTACGCTGCAAGGCCTTTACAATAGAAGACATACCACCGACGATATAACGATGTTTATTTCATCCATTCATTTATTTAGGTTTCTTTGTGTGATGGAAGCGTGTGATGGATTCGCAGTGTGATGGAAACAAGCCTGTTGTCACAAAACCAATTGATAGCAAACGGTATCTGATGGTACTCAGGCGACAACGGTTTTAGAAATTTGCTCAGAAACGTCATTTATTTCTGAGACCCTTTTACATGCAGCAAATCTGCGACATGCGCAACCGGCTTCATTTCCCTTTCTTAGGAAAGCGTACGACTTGAAACTCCATGACTTCGACCGAAGAATTCACAAGCAGTTCCATATTTCAATTATTAACAGCAGCAGTTCCAATTATAAACAAAATTGAATTATTGGCCTATTCTTGTACATTTCGCCAGGATATTTTCTGATAGGGTTCGCTACGCCTGAGTTGTCATGTTTATGAAGAGATAATTTAAAATGAAATATGAGGTAAATAATGTACTGCTTCACAAATGTTTGCATAAAACGAAATAAAGTAAAAGGTAACCTTGTTGACCATTTCGAAGATAATGTGACGCATTCTGTCCACCACCTTCAACACTTGCTCTTGCTTCCTCCTCTATATCTCTTGGAGTCTGAAACAACATTGCAAGTTCCCTATTCATAGCTAACTCTGTGCACTGTGTTAAACAGGCATTACACCTGATTCAATCAGAGAACAACTACGAATATTAGTCACAAGAATTTGGTCTCCTTTCATCATCACTTACACAAAACATGGCTATTAATTCGTTACTGTGCATACTGCTGTATCATCCTTAGTTTGCATCACAATTACGTAACCTCGTTTGTTTTCACATTCTCCCGCTGGAAATTTGGTCATACAAGAAGATCTAAACACGAACCAGAGACAAGTGCGACTCTAACAAAACGGTTGGCGCTGAATGTTGACATTTTCACAGGACGTTGACGTAACAGAATACCTAACAAAGAGATCGATGTACTCAGAATGCAGCAGAAAATTAGAGCCCTCTATAGGAGAACACAATGCATGTGAAGGGATGTACTTAATACGTTCCAAGAGAAGGTTATTGAATTGAATTCCTCACTAGCTGTTGGGTGACGCTTTATCAATCATGAGCGAGAAAGAAGAATGTAAAGATTACATGATTCGTTAAGGAGACACAGAACAGATTATTGAGCTAAATCAAAACCCCTCTCTTCTTTCGCTCTTTCTTCTTCTTCCTCTTCTATTTGTTCTTCTTCCCTTCCTTTTACACTCGGTGTGCCAGTAAATAATAATGTCCCATGAGAATTCCGGAGGTCACTGGAATACGAAACGTGTAACACATAAACATCAAACAGGGTATCTAACTAAACAATCAACAGGACAGCGATTCGCGGTGCTGAGCTTATTATATTAACTGATAAACAGTGACTAACTTTTTGGGGACGAATATTTTCTGAAGTTGAGATTGTTTTGCATACCAATGATGTTTTATCAAATTTATAGCATTAAAAACAAGTATGTTTATTTCTCAATTACCAAATGTCTTGTGAGGTGTAATTAACTCACGAAAATGGTTTAATTAAAAAAATATTCAAAACCGTACGGATTGTGAGGCATCAAGCGTCAAAAAGGCAAATGTCCTTGCTTGTTTATCATATTGCATATGTCCACCTATACCCTTCTCTGCGGTGTAGAGGGAGACTTGTCTCAACAATTTTATTATATAGGAGCGAATATTTTGTCAACAAAACTCGAAAAAAACCTCTCTTTTCTATATTCAAAATTCGACTAGAATATGGTTTAGGATAGAGACCACAGAATTATGAAAACGTGCACAAAATTCACTTCTCCCCATAGCTCGTCACACGCAGTTTTTAACTGTTTTTGACGTAAATAAATAAATAAACAAGACAGCTTTTCGTTGCAGTAGTATGTGCGATCGCGTATGCATAGTTCCCTAAAATAAGACCCTGAACAACATTTGGATGACGCAGTGGAACCTGATAGGTGAGTTACCATACACACGACTGCTGCGACACGCATAACTAAATATTATAGGCAGCACAAGTAGAATATAAGAAGGACATTCCACTTTACCATAATGTACCCAAATTTTCTGAAACTAAAACCTCGGCCCCTTAAATAATGCAAAAAATGCTCCTTAACCAAAGGTATACAATCATATAGTTTGCTACTTTACAAAAGATAAAACATGACATTTAACGCTCTTCTATTGTCACTAAAAGTGCTTCTCTTGACATTTTATCTAACAGAAACAAACCATCATTACAAATGTTATTTCGTATACAAAAAAATCTGTTATTTCGTATAAATTTCTAACGGTTATGTTGTATAAAGAAACGGCGGACATATGCTATATGATAAACACTCTTAGGTTATGAACTTGGAAAAAATAAAATTTAAAAATATAACTGTACTTCACTTAAAAGCATACTTACCTTTCCCTAAACTTCAAGTAAAAGATTCTCAGAAATTATGTACTTCGTCTCCTGTAATGTAAATTCTTGGTAGTAACATACAAAAATGAGCATTGTAAAAAACTGGAGAAGCCACAGATGAACTAGATTCGTCAATTACATAAGCAATACGAGTTTCTCCAAACCACATAGGCAATCTTTCATCAACATTTTCTTTACTCTACAAGAAAAATAAAACTTGAGTAACCTCTGGAAGTTACTCAAGATTTGCGAGTAACATACACATGACTGCTGTGACCTTCATAACTAGATTTGTCGCTCAGTGCCTCCTCTCTCTCAAATTAAAAATAGTACAAATAAGTGATGTTGAAGGCTTCTGCAGCCAGGCATGCGAATACTGTTGGTTGTCGGGGTGACACCACGTTGAAGAGGGAGATGCAGACGAAAGTGCCTTCAGGCCCTCAAAATCTGTGGCAAACCACGAAATAATAGTAAAACCGTCGGCATCAAAGTCTTTAACGTAACGTCACCGGACAGCCAAAAGTACTTGAAAAAAAAAAACACGTGAGGGAATACAATGAGGTAGATTCATCTTCTTCGCTCTTTGCGCCTCCGATCGCCCAGGCCGATTTCGGGGCGAGCGGCTGGCGGGGGCCTGCTCCATGCAAGAGGCGAGCGGAATCTCGATGCCCGAGAGCTGCTTTGGGGGCCCGCGAGGGGCGTGCGCTCCGCTGGAGTCGAAGGGCCAGCGGCCCCTCGACGCGTGCCTGCCTTTGGCCGCCCCCGCTCCATCCCCTCCCCACCCCCTTCCCACCCCTCTCCCCACCCCGGTGCCTTTCATCCTCTCAGCTGAGGCCCCGTTCCTCCTCCCACACATTGTAGCCACCTCGCAGTAATTCGGTGAGCACTGATAGCGTGGCCAAGGCATTCCTTATCATTTTACAACGTTGTTCTCATTCCCGTGCAAATTGCATTGTAATTACAACTGCCTTTTACTTTCCCATATACTCGTAAATACGTATAAACGGAGTAATATACGTAGTATAGGGAAAGTTATGTAATGCTGCGCGAAAATACGGCGGAATTTCGGCAGAAAAAAATCATTGCCAGGCCCTCATAACAAAATTATGGATAAATCCAGTTTCTAAATTAAGAAAAAAATCTCCTAACACATGATGCAGCCAGAATCCCGGTTTTGTGCGTACTTGATACCAAAAACCAAATAAAAGTAAAACGTGTCTGCCCGTCCGTCTGTCTGTCTGCCCGTCAGTAAACACCACTACCGCCTAAAACATACGTAGGAATTTTTTAAATTGAAGGAACAACTCTCGATCTGGCTCGAGTGGAAGCTTTGAGATTTTGAAAAACATTCTACAAAATGTGTCGGTAAATTACAGGAAGCCCCCCGGACATTTCCAAAATTTTCTGAAAAACAGCTCCAAATTTTTTCTTTAAATTTCTTGTAAGCGTTGAGTAAAATAACTTATTAAGGTGGCATAGATCCGATTTTCACGGTTACTTCTGAATTTTCGAAAATTGCAAAAGTTAAAATTTTGTTCGGCGGATTCCTATTACAACTAAATTGAAGATAGAAATTCTTCTTTGAAATAAAATTTGTTCGCCATAGTGAGTTCCTTCATTAAAGTCATGTATATTTTTTCCCAAATTACGGTTTTCGCCCAGTATTGCGTGCAATATGTGCACTTTTTAAAAAAATTCAAAAACAAGATTTTCTCAAAAACGGCTTCAAATTTTTTCTTTAAAGTTTTGATAGGGATAGTGCTAAATGTGCTCTATGAGATAACATTAACGTCATAATGCTCCATTCTTTTGTTGATTTTTTAAGTTACAAAAATGTTTTTGACTTGTCTCTCACGTCGTTAATATTTACATTAGCAGCGATTTGTTCACATTATTATATTTATGAGTACATGTCTTTCAAATAATGTAGTACAAAGTTTCTCAAAAACTCAATAGTTTTCTGTGAAAACTACCTCAAAATTCCGCATTTCCATAAACGCTAAAAAGTCATTTTCTCATAAAACTTTTTTCTTCAAACTTTTTGAAAGAATAGTGCTCATTGAACTCTTTAAAATCACGTAAAGTTCATTTTGGGGTATTTGTTTGGTTTTTAAAAAATTGCACAAATGAATTATTTTATTTTAAAGGGTCTCTCAGGCCGTTAATATGCTCATTCCTAGCAATTTGAAAACACTATTGTATTTGTGACTTAAAGTGCTTCAAATTTTAATAACTTTTTTTTTCGAAAACTCAAAACTCTCCTGTGAAAAAGAGCTTCAAATTTCGAATTTACAGTAGCACTTTCTTAAAAGCGCCATTCTTCTTCTGCACTATTCGCTCTCTCTTGCAACTTAAGATAAACTACTTCATAAAGCGTTATCCATCCTCTCCCAACACCAGTTTAGCAATTCAGATCAGTATCCTCAGTACTGCAACCATGGAATTACTTCTTTATTACCCACCACTTGCGATAAATAATTTTTTTTTAAAGATTTCTGGCTCGTGCTTTCTTCAACAATGATTCTATCAAAGCAACTATTCTGTGAGGCTTTCCCCATTTCCCGCTAGAGTCCGTCATTCCCCGCGTTGCGCTCTTTCCCGCCCTTCCCCGCCCCGCCACGTCACGCCCCGCCACGCCCCACCACGCCCCGCCACGCCCCGCCACGCCACGCCACGCGCGCGCACGCACACACGTCCTGGCTCGGATCGATGCGAGCCGCGGCTGGCGGGCGGGCGGGCGGGCGGGCGGGCGGGCGCTCACGGGCGAACGAGCACGCTGACGCACGCCCGCGCGCTTTCGCCCGAGGGCGGCGGGCCGTGGCGCAGCAGAGGGCGAGGCGGGGAGAAGCGGGGAGAGGAAAAGCTAGCCGGAGCGGCGAAGAGTGAGGCGAGAAAAGGCTGGCTGGGGTGGAATGAGGCGAAGAGGGCGAGATGAGGAAAGCCAGACAGGACTTGAAGGGCTGGGCATGGCGGGGAGGGGATGGGCCTAGTGGGATAGGCTCGAGGGTGTAAAGCGGAGAGGGATGGGGCCAAGCAGAGCAGAGAGGAACGGGATTGGCAGAGAGGAGGCGAATGTAGATGGAGTGTTGCAAGACAGCGTGATAAGGAGAGGCGGGGAGAAACGAAATGGGACGGTGTGAAGCGGACGCGTGGCGGGGAATGGCAGGGGGAGGAGAAGTTGGCGTGGAAGACTGAGGAAGGACGGGACGGAGGGAGGTCGTGCGAGTGTGGAATGTATCGGAGCGAGGCGATATGAAACGAATTGGGATGGGTGGAGGGACGGATATGGAGGGGTGGAGCAGGTCGGGGACGGGAGGGTGGATAGGAAGGGATGGAGTGGGACGGGGCGAAGAAGTGTAATGCGGAGAGTAAATGAATCGAGCTGAGCGGGGATGGCGGCGGGGAATGGCAGGGTGGTGAGGTAAAAAGTACGGTGGGATGGGGCAGGTCACGCAGTGTGATGCAGAGAGGGGTGGGATCAAGCTCAGGGGGTGGATAGGCGTGCTTGGCAGGGTGGGGAATGGCAGGGAGTAGATTATCGTGGCAGAGTGAGGAATGGGTAAGCGTGGAAGGAAGGAGTGGAGAGGATAAACGGGGGCGGACTGCGAAGAGAGCAGGAGGAAGAGGACAGGGAGAAAGATGAACTGAGCGGGATGTGTCGGCGTGGTTGGCAGGGCGGGGAACATCAATGCATAGAGTGGGGAGGCGGAGCGTTGGAAGACAGGAGTGGAGAGGGACAGCGCTGGGTGCGGGGCGGGGAGGGCGATTCAGGGGTGGTGGGAGTGGACTGGGCAAAGCGGGGGGCAACGGAGCGAGCAGGAGGACGTGGATGGGTAGGGAGCCGAACAGAGCGGGGCGTGGCGGCGTGTGGAGGGGCGGGGAGGCCTCGGGGCGGGGAGGCCTCGGGGCGCAAGCGACGCACGGTCGCGCTCGAGCGGGTGCTCCCGTTAACGTTATTTCGGAGCCGCAACGTGCGAGCCGGCGCCCCGGGCGGGGCCCACTGGACGCAATATCCATCCAGCACAAGTGGCGGCGCGGCGCCTGCGTCGCGCACACGCACGCGGAAATCAACGCTGCTCACATCACGCGTTTTTATTTCACTACACGCGTTAAGACACGTTCTCACATTTGAACATGTTCCAAATTTACATCATAATTAGTAAATCAATTCACTTCCATGTGAGCATGGATTGAAATACGTGTAAGAGTATCCTCGACACTTTTATGAAGTTAATTCAAAACATGAATGCAGAACGTTTGGAAGGCTTTATGAAATTTACCCAATACATCATATTAAATGAATAATTTGCAAATTTCCTAAAGAAATTTCTTTCATATTAAATGTAATATCTGATATGTATTATTAATGAAGAACATTCAGTCACGAAACAAATATTCGATTCTAATTATACTATCCATTACCTAAAACGTTATGACAGTAAAACAGAAAATACGTTAACAAACATTCATTTTATATTTCTTGAAAGTAAATAATTCAATTTCAAGAAGAATCGACATAATTCAATAAGTAAATTGTTTTGATGACGGGTGCTTCCACTAGTCTCTTAAACGTCCTTCACACTATCCAACAACACAATTTAATGAAAAACGATGTAGCAATTTAAAAAGAATGAAATATCCTAGTGGATTCATAAGAAGTACCTCCCAATTTAAAATATCAGTTTAAAATTCAAGGCGCCGCGTCATCAACCAGGTCAATTAGAGAATATCAATATTGGAGAAAATCGGATGAACGGTTTAACCGCTAGCGTTGTTCACAGACCGTCCGGGCAGACAGACAAGACAGACAAATGTTTTGGTGTCTTTCTATTTTTCGGTATCAAGGACGCACAAAGCATGGTTTCTTCTACACCACGTGTTAAAGGACTTTTTTCTAAATGAAGCAACTGTATTTATTCACTTTTTCGTTACCATGGCCCTGTAATATGAGTTTTTTGCCGTAAATTCGCTGTTTTTTCGAGCAGCATTACTTAACTTTCTCTCTACTTCTTATCAAGAAAGTAAAAGTAGTTTGCTTACTTTATAAAATAAAGTACTCTATTTATTATACTACAATTAATTAAGTTGCAAATGAAAAGAATGCTTCGATATAATATTGGCGGTTCGTTAGTATTTGTAACTACCCAACATTTTACTTAATATTTAACATTGATTTTAAACACTTAGAAGATTGAATCAATGCATTCATTTGAAATAAACAATTTTTTCACTCATTGAGCATAAACAATAATTTTAAGATTTCGTAAATGGTTAATAGAAGTATTAAATCTCACTAGATCGCAAATGTAGTTATTGTGATCCACTTTCATGCTTCATGCTGCATCGTCATCACTAGAGCAAATGCAATTGGTCACTGGTCTCGAGGAGAACAGGCTCTGATCTGATATCCTGTAACGAGGGACTTCAGAGAGAACGCGGATCGACGAGAATAGACGTGGGAGCTGGGGTCGACCACATGAATCGACACATCGATGTGTCTGAATCCCGTGAGGACGCGGCGGCTGGACTCCGAGGTGGAGTGGACGATTGGTCTAGACGTATCCGGGGAGTTGCAGGAACCGACTGTTAAATGGAGAGAGACAAAGGGCTTAACAAGGGCGAGAGGGAATCTCCCAAGAGTTCCCCGTGCTACCCTCTGGCTTCCGTAAAGGTCCATGATTCGCAGTAATGGAGTTGTAATTACTACTCAGTGAGTAGCGCCAGAAAATGCGTGAAAGATATCTTAGATAGCTATGAATCATTTGTGTAATCAATTTATGTTTCTTGTACTGCTTTCCGACCTTATTTTATAGTAATGCGACAATTTCAGCAAGGTTGTCCTGATAGAGATTGGGGAAACTGTTATTTCCGACAAAAGCACATTGCAAATATGATGTAGTAGTTTTGCTACTTTCTTCATACTAAAAAAACATTCACATTACACAGTAATATTATAATGAAATATCGATAAGAAATTCGGAGAACCATTTGATTTTCATTTAGTTTTCCTTTTTTTTAATTTATTTATTTATTGTCGCATCAACTACATGGTCATTAGCGACAGGTATAAGGTTACAATTGTTTACATTGTAATACAGGGATACACAGTTCGTTGTATATACAGTTTAGATTCCAGAAAATTCAATGAGATTACAACACAAAATTATACAATAGAAAATATACCACGAAACAAAAAATGCAATGCAAAATACATAAATGCTATAGTAATTACAGAAGGTGCAGTGAAAAGTGTTTTCATTCTTTATTGTGTTATTGGTTTGTTTTTGTTTCATTGTACTTCCCACAATGTACTTTTCCTGGGTTGGAATACCTTGAGATTTGGTGCATTTAATACTTTTAATTCACATACTCTTATTTGGACTCTTAACATATTTATTTGGTAAATAGACTTGTTCACTCGGCAGACAATGTATTGCATCACCAAGGTATAAAACATGTTATATTGAACAGTTTACAAATTTTATATGTACATATATTTAAATATTGTTACGCTAAACACGTATAAATAAGTGTACACCCATATTTGCATATTCATTGATTGCTCCTTGTTGTATACACTATTCCATTTATATTTCGTCAGAAAGTTTGGTATGTTTGCAGAATTCTATAATTTTTTTTTGGTATGTAGGGGAGTCAAGGATTGAATCGAAATTCGTTCCTTGCAGATGTTTTTGTCTTTCTTGTGAGAATTGGGGGCATTCGACAATTAGGTGTTGTATGGTGTTTGGGATGCTGCAGATAGGGCAGATGGGAGGAGTATTCTTAGTTAACAGGTGAAGGTGGCTTAGTTTACAGTGCCCTGTTCTTATTCTTGATATGATGACTTGCTCTCACCTGCTTAATTTGCTGTTGAGTTTAAGGTTGTTGACATGCTCGATTTTCTTGTGAAGGATACTGGATTTTTGATCTCTCCATATTTTGTCCCATTTTTCAAGAGATATTTTGTTGATATATGTCCTTAAATCGTCAATTGTATTGGATATGGTCAATACACTGTTTGAGTCTCCAACTGCCCTATCATTGTCGGGGCATATACTGTTGTCATCTATTGTTTCTTCTGTTTGGATCGTTTCTATTGTGATGGATTTCCCTGATTTGGTGATGTTGTAGTATAATTCTTGTATGTTAATGGCCATTTCAGTTTTGAGATTTCTTTTAGATATAGTGTGTATGATACCGGGTGATTTTATGTAAATTATAAATTTGCTGCAGTTTGTTTGGTTAGCCAGTTTGAATGCTAACATTAGTGAGCACATATCTGCTGTAATCTTACTGCAGAAAGAGTGAAGTTGATGTTTAATTTTGGTTTCCTGCGTAGAGATAACTGAATAGGTTTCGTTTTCATTTTTTATTCCTTAGGCATATATTCGGAGAGGGTTGTAATTTCCACTGGTGGGTTCAACAGGTTGTAGATCCCGAGCTTTTGTTGTTAGGTTTGGATCCTCGACAGGAGTTGAAGCCGATTTGGTTAGTATTTCTGGTATTGTCCACGGAGGAATATTATGTATTCTTGTCTTTTCTGTTGGTGTTATCTGGAAGCCGAGTTCTTGCATGAGTGTTTTAATTTTTGCATATAGGGGAATGTATCTTGACTTTTCTTTGTGTTCAGCTTGAATCACTGGATAAACATCGTGAAGTATTATTGGGTTGACTGAAGCAGCAGCATTGATGGCATATTTCAACATTAATGTATTTCTGCGATGTGATAGATTTGGTTCGTTGGATTCAATTAGGATGCTTCCGATGGGGCTTGTGCGGTAGCAACCGGTACTGATTCTTAGGCCTTGGTTGTGTAACGTCTAGTTTCTTGAGGTCGTTCCATCGGGCAGAATCAAAAATTACAGATCCATAATCTAATTTAGCTCTTACTATGGTTTTATACGTTAGTAATAACAGATTTTTATCTGCGCCCCAGTTGTTGTGTGAAAGGCATTTTAGTATGTTGAGCCTTTTTTTACATTCGTCTGACAAGATCTGTATGTGACTCTTCCACGACATTTTTGCGTCAAAATGCATTCCCAATATTTTTGTTCTCTCTACGTACTTCAGATTGCGATCCCCGAGCCTAAGTGTAGGCAGATTCTCTTCATTGTGCTTGGCGAATAGTATGCATTCTGTTTTTTGGGCCGAGAATTTGAATCCTGTTCCTTGGGTCCATTCGTGGAGTCTGTTTAAGGAAGCTTGCATGATTTGTTGGCTTGAGGAGATAGATTTACCTTTGCAGAAAACGGTGATGTCATCTGCATATTTTCTTGTAAACACAGGAGCTTCGATATTTGCGTCTACATCGTTAACTGCAAGAAGAAAGAGTGTGACGCTCAATACGGATCCTTGGGGTACTCCGTTTTCTATTTTCATTTCTTCAGAGAGGCAGCCGTTGATTCTCACTTGTATGGTCCTGTCTTTCATAAGACTTTTGATAAATTGAAACATATTTCCTCCGATTCCAATCTGCTGTAATTTTCTTAGAATTCCGTGTATCCATACCATGTCGTAAGCTTTTTCAATGTCTAAGTTGATGGCTAGAACATGCTGATTGTTTGAGAATGCTTCTTGTATATGCGTGTGAATGCTTATCAGGTGAGCTAAGGTTGAGTGGTTTGATCTGAAGCCAAATTGGTTATTGGATACAATTTTTTGAAAGTCGAGAAACCACCTGAGTCGTGAGTTAATTATTTTTTCAAAAATTTTGCACATGTTGCACGTTAGTGCGATAGGTCTGTAATTTTCACTTTTTGATCTGTCCTTGCCCGGTTTGGGTATTGGAACTACTATTGCAGTTTTCCATACTTTAGGAAATATGTTCTTAGTCCAGATTAAGTTATATATTTTCAGAAGGGTTTCAGTTCCCTCTGTGGGTAATTGTTTAATGAGTATATTGGGGATTCCATCGGGGCCTGGCGATGAATTTTTGGTATTGTCAATAGTTGAGGTGAGTTCCTTTAGGGAGATGGGGTTGTTTAAATGATATTGAGAACCGGTGTCTTGATTGCTGTTAAATGTAATCTCTTCTTTTTCTTCTTCTGTTTTATACTGAAGAAAATCAGCAGTATAATTTTGAGAGCTGGAATTTTTTGTAAATTTATCGGCCAGTATGTTTGCGATGCAGTAAGGCTCTGTAATCATTTTGTTGTCATTCTGTAGGAATGGGATTGAATTGTACAATTTGCTTCCTTTTATGGCATTAATCTTATTCCGGGAGTCTTTAATGTTGTTTGATGCTGAAATAGATGAAACAAAGACAGTCCAAGATTTAGCTTTGCTTTCTTTGATGATCCTTCTTGCCTTCGCTCTCATTTTTTTGTACTCAATCTTGTTTTCTAAAGTGTTGTGTTTTTTGTACTTGTTAAAAGCTCTTTTGGATCTTTTTATTGCGTCATTGCATTCGTCGTTCCACCAGGGAACTGATCTTGTCTTATTTGTAGGCCTGGAGTATTTAATGGATTCATATGTGGCTATTGTTATGACATTTGAGAAGGACTGAATGATACGGTCGATATCGTCGTTTTCTTCAAATATATCTTGCTGATTTAAGAGCTTGCTGATACATTTCTTGTATTGTTTCCAATTTGCTTTGTCGTAATTCCATTTGAGAGATCCTGCAAAGCTGTTAGGAATACTGTGGGGACAGTCCACATACAGGAGTATTGTCATGTAGCTGTTCGAGAACACCCCAGTTGCATTTTGGGGCAATTGCAGTGGAACATAAGGTAAGGTCTATTGCACTAAGATGTCCGTTGCTCATGTTAAAATGAGTGGGTTGTCCGTTGTTCAAGATAATTAGGCCCTCTTCATCAATAATATTTTCCATGTGGCGTCCTCTTGTGTCGGATTTGTTTGATCCCCATATTGTATTATGGCTGTTGAAGTCACCAAGTAGGATAAAAGGTTTTGGAAGTTGTTTAATCAAACCTTTCATTTCATTAGCATCGAGAGAGTGGCTATTGGGAAGGTAAATATTACATACACTGATTGTCGCTGGGGCTTGGATTTTAATAGCTACAGCTTCAATCTCTGTTTGTATGTCAATTTGTTCTACAGGCAAGTATTCTTTTGCAAAAATGGCAACACCACCGCTAGCTATATTGGAGTAGTGACGGTTTTTGTTGTAGCATTTGAAACCTTTTAATTTACCTTTGCTGTTTGCCTTGAAGTTAGTTTCCTGAATGCAGATTATTTCCGGCTTGTGATTTTGGCATAGTAATTGTAGCCTTTCATATCGTGTGTAGAAACCATTTGCATTCCATTGTAGAATGTTCATTTTAGCTTTGAGAAGGGTTAGGTTCAGATATTTCTGTTGTGGTGGCTACATTTTGTAGTGGCCACCACAACATTCTCTTCATTATCTTGTTGGTAAGTCTTTTTGGATTCTTGCTGATAAATATTGGCCGAGTCAAATTTGTTGTATAATGGTTGTGGATACACAGGTCAACAATGGCGTCCAGTGGTATTCCTTAGAAGTGTCTTCATTTGTTTGAATTTTATTTAATAATGGCAGGTTTGTGTTTATCATGAGGTTTGTATTAAAAAGAATTCAGTGTCAGATTGTTTCCATGCTAGATTCTGAGTCGGATGTATCTGATTCTGGTATGTGTTTTAACAGCTTTTTCTTTAGTCTGGTGACTCTGCCTTTGATAACTCTGTCATTTAGTACAGAGTGAATGTCGCTGAGCATTTTTATGACAGCTGGGATGTCATTGGAATAATCTTTGACAATGGTAAGAGGGTCAGCAGAGCCCAAAGCATTTTCAAGTAGTAAATGGAGTTGGTTTTCTGACAGTGGAAAAGAGTTTTTGTTCTTTTCGAACAAAGCTTTAGTTGGACTGAGCATGTCCTCAAGAGTAGTGCCAGGGTTACTGTCTTGTTCAGTTTCATCTTGTTTTGCAGAATTCTTTTTCTGTTTCTTATTTTTTGTCTTGTTCACATTTTTGTCTTCATTGGGGCTGTCATTAGCATTGTTGTTTGTTTCAGAGGGGGAGGAGGATTCATTTGGGAGGCTTCTCTTAAGGGGGGGAAATTTATAGGGTCATTGGTTGGGGAGGCAGTGGGTGAATCAACTGTGATAGGTTGTACTTCAATGTTATTTGTGGGGTTTGAAGATATATTTGTACTTGTAGAATCCAGAAGGCAATTCTCTTTGTGGTGATTTTGGGGGCAGTTACTAGCAGTATGGCCTTCCATTTTGCAATTGAAACAGGTGATGTTTTCAGCAGAGAAAAATATTCTATATGGAGTACCTTCATATACAATCACTGATGACTGGGGGAGTTTGTGAAGTTCTTCAGGTTGGATAAAAGTTTGCCTTCTGAAGCTCATAATGTGACTGAGATTGGGGTCAGACAGACCAGCTCTGATGAAAGATATACTAGAGGCAGTTTTAATGTCATGGTTCTTAAAAATATTTGTGATTTCCTCGTTTGGAATGAATGGGTATACATTTGATATTATGATTCTTTTGAGTTTGTTAATTAGGGGTCTCACATTAACAGTTGTATTTTTAATTATCAAAGTAGGGTATTTGTTTGTTATAAGATCAGCATTGGTCTTGGAATTCAGAAACACACATATTCTATTATTGGATATTCTTGATATAAAAGTAATGGCACTAGGGGGAACAATTTCGGTTAGTTTACTTATATAGTCTTTGACAGTTAGATTTTCGCTTGCGTCCAGTAGTATAGATTGTTCTTTTGATGGAAAACTCACAGTATTGGCGGCTCCGGCGTACGACTTCGTGGGTTGCTCTTGGAGGTTAGGTGACGGATTCATCTTGAGGTTTGATGGTACAGCTTTATTCATGTAGATGCGTCAAGCCAGCCGGCAGGCCGGCCAGAAAAACACTGTATACTGCTTGCAACACTGATAGCACTTTAAATAACACTATAAGGTAATGATAATACTGAAGTGTTTTGGTTCGGAGATGTGGTATATCGATAAGCTGATAGAGCGCAGCAGTAGTTGTTGCCTCGACCGCTGTCGGACTATGAATGAGTTTTCCTTTATATTCAGTCTCTTAAAGCTATATGAAAACTTACATCACATCGTGCTGAGTAGTTCTATTTGAATGAGGGCGATACCCCTCGTAATGAGAATATTTTAAATTGTGTGTTTCAAATGTGTGGGGAGATAATAGAAGTTAAAAATGTTACGTGAAAATGTGGAATATTATTTCGTACTCAACAAGCAAAAAATTAGTGATCCATGAAGGAAATGAAAATACAATAATTCTTTGGTTTACATTAAATTTGGAACTTCTAAAACTTTTTTTGTAAGTGTATATGAAATAAATAAAGAAATGTTTCGTGGAATAGTAGGAGCGGCTGTTGTACTTTCGAAACAATGTGCCTTTGAACTCGTTATCTTTTATGCCGTGTCAGTACCGTTTTGTATTAGCCATTAATGTTAGTATGTCTAGTACTTCAATTTAAATATAAGCTTATTAGGTGATATTTTGATCCCTTCAGTCAAAGTTGTTTTGTTTTTTTTTACTTTGAAAAGGCAAATATATTCCCTCAGAAGCCATAGCGGTGAAGTAGTCCTGTTACCTAATAAATTCGTTAGAGGCCATTGCTAAATTCGCCAGTATTTTATTACAATTTGAACCAATTAATTAAAAATAATAATCTTAAACACCGTAGTTTATATAAAATAGATAATTTTACTCTTTCACAAGGATTAGATACGAAGTAGCCGGGACAACACCAGGTATTTTGCTAGAACGTTGCGTGTGATAGAAGTTGTATCTGAAGAGCACCGATTATTTAATTTGAACTTGTATTCTGATATTCTATAAAAGTCTTCTTCAACATATTGGAGACACAGGCAGAGATGGCATAGGATAACAACTGTTGTCTTTGCAGTGTCTCTGATTGGAAGGCCCTAGGGTTGAAGCCCAGATGGTGCCAGATTTTCTCCTATGCCTAAAACGCTGGAGGAGAATTCTAGCAGCCGGCTGCTCACAATGAGAGTTTTCAGTGGTATCTCTGAACAATACCAAGTAAATGACGCAGTCGTACTTTGACAAATAAGCCAAGGACGGCGCACGATTTTCCCTTCCTCGTCCTTGCCCCTTACGCAAACTCACTCACATGAACTACAATACCGCAGAATCGGGAGACCTCTCGGAAACTTATTGTTTTATTAGTGTGGTGCCACGCTAGCGACGATACTTCGAGGGGGAAAAAGCTCTCATGCTAGCATGTAGGTCGGCGCCGGATCTCACGTTCCAACAGGAGAGGAACATCCCTCAGGGTAAGACATCCATTAACTAACGTGACAAATGACCTTGGCGGTTGACGCTTCCGGAAATACAAAATAATCAACGGCAGAGGAGACATCACTTTGGTTCTCTTATCTAGATTCCCGGAAGTGTTCTCAGCGATTTCACAAAATGTATAACAAATCAAAATAACAAAAAAAATATGCAACGTTCAAAAATATGTCAAAGACAAAAATTAATATCTCCAAGGGGTACATCTGTCAGACCTAACTTCTCTTCTCGCCCCTTAAGGATGAGGCGGGACCCAACTTTGAAATCTTAAATGGGAACCCCCTTTTTATTGCAGATTCGGATTCTACACAAAAAAATTAACAAGTTTGGTCTGAAACATTTTTTATCGATAGAGACGATCCGATTATTTGTATTCGAGTAGGTCCAGCAGCTTCAAATCGCCCGCGCTGATTTAACCATCAAATTCTTTAATGAAAAAATGGGGGTTCTCATTTATGATTTCAAAGTTGCTTCCCCGCACCCTAGGGGGTAGGGAGGGAGGTTTGATTTTATGGCAGGCAGATTTTCCCATTGGAGAGATTTTTTTTGTCTTGAACATGTCTGGATCAAAAAATGTTTTAGACCCAACTTGTTTACTTTTTTGGCCCAGAAGCTCTGTTATGGTACTTAGCTGATTTGGAAGTTAAGAACATCAATTATATGTTTTGAAAATATGAAAAAATAAATAAATGTTGTTTTGTGTAAAATTAATTTTGTGTAAAGTATTATAATATGTCTCCCGCAATATTTCATTACATGTTTGAATAGAAAATATTATCGTACGTATTCGTACTTCAAAAAAGTAAAAAAAAAATTGAAATATTTTAAGGTGTTAGTACTTAAATTGTAAGAAATATTTATGTAAGAGACATGTAATATATATATATCCCAATAATGCTTTTACAGAAACCTTCATTCACTATGAATATTGGGATCTCGTCAAATGTTGAAATTACGTTTTTCATCCATCTGCATGTAAGCAGTATGAAAAAGTGCCAACTCGAATTTCGCTCACAAAAATCAATTTGTCAGTAATTTATTTTTAATCCAAGAAGGTTAGTGACATGAATAAATAGTTTCCGCTTTTGTGCAATACAGCAATGCTGTAGTACACGTATATTAAGCTTTTCATAGAAACTCGACATTCCTAAATCTTCTAGTAGAGTTGAACCTTTCAAACATTTTTAATACCTATTTGAGGTATAATTTTATATTTTAAAAGCATTTTGATATCATTATGAACTCCTGCATTACAATTGTATCTTCAATATTTTCCTAGATGATGTTTGCTTCCTGAATATGCATTTCTTTTTTAGCGCAAGAATCACTGTAGCGGAGTTCGACAAACATTTGTGCATGAAAACAAAACATCTCTCTGTTAAGTTTTAGTGCTCTTGTTTCTTTTCTCAATTCGATACCGCACGAACTTGAAACTCACGAGGCAGGATGTTTGTCCAGTACTACCATGCTTGCTCGAGAGCGAAGCTACTCGTGTGGAACAGAACATCCGCCTCTTTCACGATGAGTTCAACGGATATTGCGATAATACGTTTCTAGATCGTTCGTGATACGTGGAAAGTTGTCACGACCCACTGATGGTGATTCTCCTTTTTCCATTTTGAATCATATAAGTGGATTATTTCTGGTATATAAACAAACAGACTGTAATTCAAGTCCAGTTTTGCTCGTCTCGAGTACTACTGGTAGTTACATTCATTGAGATAACGCAGTTTTATCTTAGTGTTCTTTTAAAATGGACATGAAATGTAGACAGAAAAACAACATCGAGTTCGACCACAATGCAATAAGAGCGTTCTTTACACACGTCATTGACATTGTAATAATAAATATTAAAAACAAAAAAAATCTCGAACCAAAATATATTTACAGAAAGGGCGTCTAGTATTATAGAAGGGGTTGTACTGTACGATAATGTTTTGATACTAGGTGTTTGTACTTTTGTATTTTTATTCTTTTATTTACGCATTTTAAACACACGAAACTCTATGATTGATACAATTTAAATGTTCAGCATCAATCTCCTTTCAAGGAAAGCTGTTTGTTAATCATAAGATTGTATATGTATTTGAAAATTCACACAATTATATTATAAAACACAATTTGCATGATTAATGAAAATAACTATTGGTTTGTTCCCAAACGACCAGTGAAACAACTATCATTTTCCCTTCTATTTGAAGCGGTTAAAGTTGCTGGAAAAGAAACGTACATGTCTGCTTGTCTGAAAGTTGGACACCTGTCATTATAGTACCTTATTTATTTTTAAGGAGTGATTCATGCAAATAATCCTTGATTGGCAGTGTCCCGTTTTATTATACCGATTGTATTGCCACTTCCGGTAATTTGTCATTCTAGATTCTCCACAACTTTCTGACGCCACAATAAACGCTCTATATTACAAGTTCCCAACCTCGAACCATTTCAGTTCTCCAGCGATTTCCACCGATCGGCATTGACCTGTTCTCGAAGGAGCCCACTTACCTTTCGCCAGTCCCCCCATGAACACTGGATCCAGGCTCCAGGGTCGTACCTGTTTTATTCTTGGTACCGTCGCTGACATTCAGTATCAGAATTACAATCCCGCACCACTTCAATCGCGGAAACTTTTGCAAACCTCGTGCATCTTCTGGTCCGATTGGAATCTTTGACATCCACGGCTGTTGGGAACAACGCGGGTCCTTCGTATCTGAATCTCGGCCAGCCCACGACTCGGAGAGTACTGGTACTTCGTCGCTTCCGCATTATGATTAATCGTCTGTCAGCGCGAAGACGTTCCTCCCCGTTGTTGATTTATGTGAGAAGCAAGGTGTTCGCGTTTCGCCGTTGAGCGCGCTGTCGTCACGGTCGGTTCCTATTGACAGAGCAGTTCTGTCCAGACTCTGCAGCTCTTACTTCATGAAACCATTTAATGACAAGGTTAATTTTGTGATATGTGTGTGTATGTGTGACAATATTCGAAAGACAAAATGTAAGATCATGCAGAATTGTGACCGATGCTAACATTTTCATCCATAATTTGCCTTAACATGAAAATCAAGAAACAGCTCCTGGGATATTAAACTTAATTTAATTAAGAAGATGATTTTTACACTGAATGATAAGAAGTTCAACATTTGAACGTGGTTTAATGATGATTATTCAAATTAATTACATTCCAGTATTCCTTTACTATCCAAGATACTTATGAAACGAGAAAACCAATCTCTAATTTTGTCCTAAGATTTCTAAGAACAAAATTTTTAGGCACTTAGTAGTTCTCGCATACGCCTCATTCTAATTACTGTACGTTTTTTTTCAATTCACAAATCAGATGCATCTGAAGAATATTTCGTAAATATGAAATAGTATAATTTATATTTTCTTACCATTTCCTGATCCTGACTGACATATTTCATTGCAATGCAATGTGTTTAAAAAGAAGTTTGGCATTACAATACACCAAGTGTATTCTACTGAACACATTGACTTAAGTACAGAACAAATTTTCATTCATCGCATAAAAAAATTGTTTCATAACAAATATATCTGCCCCCTACCAGCGCTAGTAAATGAGAATGTATTTCGAAAATGAGAAGAGAGACCTGTGAAATGTAGATGAGGATCAAACTAGTAATTAGTGAATTATTCATTAGCCTGTATAAATCATTAATATATTTTGTGTTTTGCAATATTACAAAATAATGCTTCCCACTGTTTACATGACTTGTTGCATCATGTTAGTAATATGCATTAACAACCACTGAATATTTTTCCAATTTTTTAAGGAGCTGGAAATTACAGCAAATACTGAACAATAGCACTTTAACCTTACGTTTCTTTGCAGGTTGAAAGTGCTCGCCTTTCAGACGCCATGCGCCGATTAGGCGGTTGGGTAGAAGGCTTTGGAAGGGGTGGGGGAAGGGGAGCAAGGCGAGGTGGCTCAGAGAGCGGGAGATGGGCGAAGTGGAATCAGAGGGCAACTGAAGAGCGCACGGCGTAAGGAAAGCGAGAAATAGTAAGCGATGAGCTGGATCAGAGCGAAAAGGGGACAGGAGAGTAAACGGAAAGCGTGTAGTGAGAGGAATAAGAGCAGACCGAGTGTTGGAGAAGAGCAGGCGGAAAAAGGAGTAGATTACAAAGTCGTTAGGGAGCGGGTCAAAAAAGATTGGATAGCAGGTAAATAGTAGCTGGAGAGTTCGCGGAGGGCGTGTGGGGAACGAACATAAAAGAAACGGCAGAATGAGAATACACAACTGGCATAGAGCCGCCAGAGAGCAGGCGTACCGATGAGTTGACACAAAATGAAGAGTAGGAGAATAGTGTAGAAAGAGAAAAGGGCGGAGGAAATAAAAGGCGAAAAGCGGGCAGAAAGCGGGTGGAGAGCTGGCGGTGTGGTGGTGAACATGCAGAGAGCGAGCGGTGAGCAGGCGGAGAGCGAGCGGGGGATGGGTGGAGAGCGGGCGGAGAGCGGGCAGAAAGCGAGAGGACGACAGGCTGATAGACAGAGAAGATCAGAGACAGAGAAGTTGGAGAGCGGGTAAAAAGCTGGCGGAGAACCGATGTTGAGCAGGTGAAGAGCGATTAGAACGAGAGAAAAGTGGACGGAGAATGTGTGTAGTAAAAGATGTGTAGACAGAAAACAGAAAAGGATGTGAACGACAAAATGTGTATACACAACTGGCAGAGAGTTGCTAGAGAGCAGGTGCAGACGGACTGGAAAATGGGTGGAAAGGAAACGATGGGAAAATAGTGTACTGCGGAGGAAGCAAATAGCGGAGAGCTAACGAAGAACGAGCAGATAGCGGTCGCCAAGCGGATGGAGAGTGGAAAACGGGCAGAGAGAGATTGGATAGACGACGGAGAGTGAACGAAGAATGTGCCGAGAATTGGCGGAGAGTAAAAGAGAGCGTTCAGAGACCGGGCGGAGAGCGGGTGGTTGACAGGCGGAAAGCGAGCAGTGAGCAAAAAGAGCGCGGGCAGTGAGTGAGCGGAGAGCGCTCAGAGAACGGCCGGGCAGCAGGCGGAGAGCGGGCGGGGGATAGGTGGGGAGTGAGCAGTGAGAAACAAGAGAGCCGGCAGAGATTGAGCGGAGGACGGGCAGAGAGCGAGCGAAGAGCGGACGAAGAGCGAGTGCAGAGCGGGCGAAAAGTGGAGAGCGAGCGAAGAGGAGCAGAAGTACGAGAGGCGTCACGCTTTGGCAGGCGTTCCGCTTTAGGCCGCCATGCCACGCACGTCGCGTCGATGCGCATGATAATCCGGCTCATCTGCGTGACGGGGAGGGGGCGAACCCTAATGACTTCGCCGACCGCAGGAATCCGCCGTGGCCGCTGGTGACCCGCGGGCCGGTGGCTGGAGACGTTGGGGGGGGGGGAGGAGAGACACTGACTTGCAAGGTGCTGTGATCTGCCTTGATTAAATGGTTTCCACCGGGTCTCACCGCCCTATTATCTGAATTCAATTTTGTTAAGCATGATCTAAAACCATTAAGCGTGATCTAAAACTGGAATAAATAGATAATAAACACTTTCGTCAGGGGTGTAGAAGGCACAGCGTGTGTAGCAAGCCGCTTTGTTCAAATGATGCCACATACCATTGCAGCCAATTTGTTACCTTCGACTAGTTATGCTCTTAGGCTACATATTTATCTCTACGTTTTAAAAAGATGATAAATCCGTGTGACAAGACATTATCAATTATGGCACGGCACTAACACATTCTTTGACACCCAAAAACTGAATTTCAGATTTGAAAATCATTAAATATAACCGCCTTTTATATGAATGGCAATATTTCAAGCGTATGACATATGATACTGGGGAAAGCAGTAGGTAGTCAGGTAGTTCATCGGTTTTTATAGATAAAATATATAAACAGTTTTATGTCAGTATGTATTGAAACGTTTGTTTCTTCTTATTTTACGAGAACCCGAAAATATCTTCTTCAGTTCTCAGCTGTATCCTGGAATGGTTATTTATTCGAAGCATTGCCAGTGGGCCAAGATCGGAGGCGAAGAGATAAAGTGACGAGGGCCGGGCACCTTGCTGCGGACGTGGCCCGGCCATTGTATGTATGGGGCAAGGTGTAAGATATGTAGGTGTGTTAATTAGCCACCTTTGAGGCAAATTTTCTGAAGCCAGTTTTCAGGCTAGTTCTTCGCTTATCCCTACGGTGCGCACGAGTGGTTTGGGTCACGGTGTAAGATATACATCTTAAGATGACATCTTAAAGGGAGAAGGACATCCCTATCGTGCCAATGTTAATTTTATGATTTTTAGGTACACATATCTCAAAAACTATTTTACTCACTGTATTGAATATTTTAATATTGAATATTTAATGCTTTGTTAATGCAAATCACCTCTAAATTCCGATACACAATCATTTGTTTTTGAATAGGAATTTTTATTACATTATGGGAAAAAATTACACATTTTTTGAGCCATAAAATTTTTTAATATTTAAATGGCTGACTATTTTGGTAGTTTTGTTGCTGATCATGACTTTACACACCATGTAGATAGTGCTGTAAAAATTAAGCATGTCCTAATATTTTTACCGGAGATAAATGTTCCTAAAGTTAAAAAATCTAGAATTTGAGTAAATTGACTTCAAAGTTTTGGTGCTAAATTTTGCGTGTACTCAATTACTCAGTGCATTCCTGTTCCATATTCTGGGTCATCTGAAAACTCATAATTGTTTCTTTTCTTTTAGTTTCCTGATTATTCTCCTGTTTTTGTTTTAAGAGACCATTTTTTTCTTTTT
Organism: Acheta domesticus; assembly: GCA_031308135.1. Lineage (NCBI taxonomy): Eukaryota > Metazoa > Arthropoda > Insecta > Orthoptera > Gryllidae > Acheta > Acheta domesticus. Next base: position 123,746,090 of record JAHLJT010002406.1, on the reverse strand, counting down.
TGCACTTGCTTGAACGTTGTTTGGCATTGCGTTGGAGGGTAAATATGGTATTACTTCCAACAGACATTCCTAATTATTTCATCACTACAACAGGATTTTGTTTACCAAACAATACTTTACCTCTATTGTCATTCAATACAATTACTTTTGCACAAACTTGCAACAATCAACTACAACAGTGCAAGTACGTCAATTCTTTTTTACAATAATAGGCGTTTTATTAAGAATAAACAAAGTAAACACGCTAGATGTGAACTAAAAGTGCAGCTATGAATTGTAAACCAAATATCGAACTTCGCAAATATCTAAAATAATAATATTTTCCCCCTTTCTACATTCCTCTAAGGGTTACGTCCACTCTTTAAATACTTTGACTACTGCGTAGTTCCATTAAATATTTTTTAGGGACCAAAACGTAGTAAAACATGCATAAACTATATATCGAAATGTTCGGGGGAAGACCGAGAATAAAATAGCACAAAATATGAAAAATCAATTTTTTTTTTCGATTTTCTCGTGTCCTCCTCTTAAAATGTGGATATTACACAGCTTTACAAATCATTTCCTACCCATTTTCGTAACTGTTCACACTAGACTTTACCAATTCCACCACGAAACGACAAATCACTGACTTGAAATTTGAAATCAGCTGGCCACAGAGCTGTCCAATGGATCACGACCAATCACGACCTTGCTCAAATGAGACCCAAAGATTGCAGCGCTTGTATGCGAGAACTGAGAGAACTAGCCTCATATAAGCTTCAGTTTTAGACTGGGAGTGAAGACACCTATATATCTTACTCCGTGGCATGGGGCGAGGGGCGTGGCTCCAAGCGGAGCACTTCGTATGCGGCGCCAGCGCTCTTAGGCGCCAATCTGCATAGTTACATAGTTGCGTGCGCTCGCGGCCGCGTCTGCGTCTTCATTCGGGGCCCCGGCGCCACCTTTGGAACTTTGGAACTGGTTCTTACGGCCGCAACCACACATCGTGACTCGGAACTCAGGCCGTAATGAGGTATACTTCGCGGTGATATGCTTGTGTCAGTGGGTACTCTACACGTATTGTAAACACCGGTTCTTGCCAGATCGCAGAAGTGATGTTTTGCGTGTCTCTCCAGAGCTGGATTTGGTGACTGTATGGGGTAATTGGAAAATCAACCTTGAAGTTAGGTTTTGTTGTTGACAGTCGTGACTAATTTGCATCGTACGACTATTATAAAAAATTGGTTTAGGTATGATCATTATACAACCCACATGACTAACGGAAGATGTTCCAGATATTTCAATTTGCATGACGTAGGCAATACACAATGTATACAAGTTATAAGGCATTCACTGAAATTTTGGCTTTCATAAAATACAGGAAGATGCTTTCTATAAAATTATTTATTACAATCACCACAACACTTGGGGACTCGTAACTCTGATCGTAATTAATGAGGTATAGTATGTACACTTCCAGGTGATATACTTGTATCAGAGGTCACCCTAATCATGTGGTAAACACCAGTTCTTGTCACAGCGAAGAGCTGTAGAGCAGATATGTGTGGCACTGGCTCTGGTTAACGCTACGAGTAGAAAAGTCATTTTCAAGATGTTTTGTTTTTGGAGAAGGGGTATAAAGAGGTGAACCACAAATATATTTTTCTAACGGAAGGGTTCATTTGTACAATTCAAATTACTAGCGAATAAAATTGAGTCAAATTATTAGACTGTCAGACTTAAACGATCAGAATTGTTTGCTCAATTTTCGAAAAAGTCATTGCGCACTCATTCAATTCTTTGATCTAGCAAGAGTAGGAAGTACATTAAATGAGATTGTGACATGGGCAATAAGAAATGTTCTCTATTTTTTTCTATGCCGAACATTTTATTATATTCAAATATTATTTATCAATGATAAAATATTTGTTGTTGAATGTTTTTAAAACTTTTTATTTTATTTTCAAATTAGGTGATTGTAAAGTACGTAATTTAGAAAGCATTAACCCTTCGTGTCATGAAATGGAACTATTTTTTTCATCATCTGAATAAAATACCACGATTTTAAACCATTTCGTTTGTAATAAGAGAATAAAGAAATACCAAGGGATTAAAAAGGCGCACGTACCGTGTATTGATAAATATGAATACTTTCAACTTTAAGATTATAGTATGATCTTAGTTGTAGGAATCTGAGCAATTATATTTCACTCTACAGTACATAAACCTTCTAATGTGCTACAGAGATCTAATCTCATAATACAGTGAAGCGTAATATGTCATATTTTCCCTTTTACCTCCACAATATCTTTTACAAGCGAACTCCATATTTGTAAAATACCCTATAACAAGTTGCAATTGTATTTCAGTCCCTAGTGCTACAACCAAGGTCAACTGCTTCATTTATTTCTCTCTGCCGTGCCCATGAACAGTGTCGACCGCTGTTGTTAGTTGTGGATCAAGCATTCATTTGCTTTGTGGAACTGCCGCGTAATTGTTGTTAGTATCCATGACCGCGCGCGCGACACCACCCAATCTGACGCGAGAATCAGCGCATCTAGTAGTAGCAATGCCATTTTGAAATAGACATCATTCACAAAACATTTTAATAGTTAACATCATCCACAGCAAAATAATTTTTTTATCAGAGTAAATTAACCTTAATTTATCAAGGATCACAAACGATCAACATGTAAAATTGAAAACCTCCAAAAGACCTCAGGTCAAATGAGAAAAAATGTATTAAAAAAGATCTTGTCTTGATTCCTACAACTGAGCAATCGATACGATAATATTATCAAACCTAAAATTTCCATATTTCCTGTATTAATGATAAAGGTATGGAATTTAATAAATGAGGAAATAAAATGTTTTACAATATAATCAAACACTTTTCAGGATAATTTTAGTACTCTGTGTTTCATCATAACTCACATTTATTTTTCATTGTCTTACATTTTACCCCTTTAAATAAGTGTTAAGCAGTATTTCCTTTCTCCAAGGTAATTCTTACAAAGAGGCATTTTGAAGTGTTAGAACGAGACAAATATGGTGTTTCAAATATTAACAAAATAGAATATCAATTTTTATCGATTAATTCGATTCACATGCTAGTAAAAGAGATTTCTCGGTGTTGGAACATTAATATCTTTATCACAATATTATCGATTCAACAGCATCAACCTAAAGGAGAATTATCAGAAATAAAAGTATAGAGAGGGTTAATTTTAGGGTGGGCGTTCTTTTAGAAGAGTTTAAAGTCCTACGTTACTCACATTTCTGTGTATTTAAAATTTTTAAAAAAATATATGCAAATTTTTGTAATATTAGCCTTAACAATCGTAAACTTAACGTTTCATACTAAAACAATACAATGATCTGTTCAAATTTCCCACATGATACAACAAAAATATAAAGATTTTATATTTTTAAAATAGTGTCTACATGAACTTTAATAATACTTACTAATTATTTGTGATAATTAAGGTGTGTTGAAATAAGTCTCAATTGATGAATACTACGTTGCGACGATAAGTTGTAAGGGCTCCACGACGCAACATTTAAATATCAATTCCGACAACCCTCATTTTGATGGAACATTTTGAAAAATGTCAATTGTATTCGAAAATGACCTTTTTAAATTTTTACATACTCGATTTCCTATTCGATGTTTGTTTCCAAAATAATGTATTCAAAAGTCCTTTAAAAATACTCAAGAGCTCCGTACAACGACACTTATTAACACAGAAATGTGTTTATATACTTGTACCACATTTTAAATGTAATGGGGGTGGGGCAGAAAAATATATTCCAGCAATATCAAAATAACGAACCCCACAGTAAGCACGGAAAGAATCCTGATGTCTGTAGACGCACCCTCCCGCTAATGAACTAATTGGTTTTCGCCGTTAGGCTTATGGGAGCGCTAAAACGCCCGCGCATATTCCGGTTCTCCGAATATGGCACTGAAACGAGCGCGCAAGGGCCTGAATTTCTGAGCAGGTCGTGCGCCAAACACCTGGCGGCCGTGCGGTGAATTATGTTGTTCAACTGCGTCACGCGCTAAACGCCCCATTGACAACAGAGAAATGGATACTGAAACGTTTACGAAGGAGCGCTTGAATGCTTTACTACTGCGTATGAAAGGTGATAAAGTTTATGTCTAGTTTGCTGTAGTCTTCGTCAATGGTCCCTCGTTTACAGAGGATTTACTAATTTATACCGTGTCTCTGTTTCTCTTTAGCACCACAGCACGTCAGAGGCAAAAAAGTTAATTAACATTTTCCGTTGATTTATTGTTTTTAAACGGGGAATATTAAATTACTGTGTCACTTTGAGATTGCTGTTTAAACACTAATTAGTTCTCATTACAAGCCTTAAGGCAGCAAGTTGCGACCGCTAATGAAGAAGGCGGAGATGACAGAGCTGAAATATCTTGGTGCAGCAGCTGGAAGTGATAAGGTCATCCCGATATTCAACTCATCTTAGTTTCACGAGTGACTTAGGTACTCATTAGGCAAATGGCTGTATAGCTTTTAGAGCCGCAATGAATCTGTGTTATTCAAACAGCTATGCCGTCTCTAAAGCTATACTAACGTAGATGAAATATGATGTTAGCCCCATTTTCGGCAAACTCTCCGTTTTTTCGAAAATTGCAAAAAATTAACATTTCAAAACAACAATATTGAAGATACAGATTTTGGCATCAGACGAAGTCTGTTGTAAAATATCAGCTTTTTACAACAGGTAATGTAAATGTTTTGTAAAAAACAAGTAGTTCGCGCTTGAAATTTATGAAATTTATGCAATAACTGAAATTCTGCCTCCTCTTCCCCCCACGAAATACTTTTTGTATCGGCCCCCGTTCCTCCAAATACTGCGAGATTCAAGTAACATTCTCGTTCACGTCATGCGTTGTGCTGCATTCGCAGCGTTTTCTAGAAGTGCAAGTTTTGCTTTGCTGTGCAGTTTTGTTGGGGAGAAACCGGATTGTCGCAATGTAACAAAACACCAAATTTTTAATCTTCGTATTTAACGAACACAAATTGAGACATGACATGTGCAATTTTGCATTTATTTTAAATGTATTTTTTCTAATGAACAGTCGCCTTCGTAGTTAGGAAGAGTAATCGCTCCTGTCGGATTCATCCTCGGCGCTTCTCAACGCGTGATTCTTCAACGACGCCACTGGTCTCATCCCCTCAGAGATGAGTAATGTGGGGAACTAACCGTTTCGTTCAAGCCTTCACGTGCAATTTCCAAGTCACTGAATAAATGAATGCAACGAATAATGTACTTAAGAATGAACCTGTGCCCCTCTTCACATTTTTCCAAATTTTAATATCATAATAATTAATACACCAGTTATCAAAAATATCAAATATGTTTGTTCATAGCCGAGTAAAATACTCGTAGTCAACTTAGGAATATTTCCACGTTGTTTTTACACGTTATCGTATATTCACAACTTTTCAAGTTCTCTAGGTCACACACATGAAAAAAAAAATAAAAAAGACTGTTGGGGCAAAGTTACTTGTTTCTCTGAGCTTGAATTACATACTCTGCTCTCTTTCTTCACATTTGAATGATTTTTTACAATAGTCATCAAAATACAATTTTTTGTATAGATAATATGCTGATCGAGGAGAATTAATACCAATTATTACTGAAATTTTCAACAATTTCTCTGAACAGAATCAAGTATACAGATTTTAATTTCCCAATGCATGCAAATTCTTTAAAATTAAAGAGCAATTGGTCCTTCAGTAATGCAAAAGACATAAAAAACAATATATTTTGTATTATTAAACATTGATGTCCGTTATTAAATCAAAGTATATTTGTAAGGTTTTCTCGAATTCGGTCTAGAAATAAACACATTTTTTAAGAGAATTTGTATCCCCAGTCATTTTCCGATGTTTTCTTATCCGGTGATTTTTCCTCTTCCTCGTAGATCCTTCTAATTGAATGAAGTTGATTTAAATTTTCTCTCCTAAGTCGTTTTAGATAATTCAAGTTATTTTATGAATTTCAAGCGTCAATTTTCTGTTTTAAAACAAAAAAATATAAATAATATATTCTGCAGAAGTACTCCTGACACAAACACGAATTATTTTTGTAATATTTAAATATACCATACCTTCTTCTCATTGTACTATTCAAAGTGCACAGTTACCACAATAACTGATGCTCAACTTATTCAAAATTGTATTAAGTTTTTCGAAGAACGTCGAAAACTGTGAGTCGAGCTTGATTTGTCTTTTTACACGATGCAGCATTCTGCAGGCGGCAAATGCCCGTATCTATCTCTAAGAGCAAAATGACTGTAATTAACGTGTCAGACCATGCCACTCTTCATGAGTATAATCACTCTAAACACCCGCCACTCCATCATGGATTTGGTAGCAGATGTTATTGTCCAATTAGGAAGAATTTGATAGATTAGATATTATCGACTTTTCAAAAACCAAGAACCCTCATTCATGTTATGTTAAATATAATATTCAAATATTAACAGAAATATTGGCATTAATTTTGTGCTTCACAAAATTATCTGATTCATGCTGAATTCATTTTCTTATTTTTCCAAGTCATTTACACACAAGTAAATTTTCAAACCTGAGAAATGAAAATTTGATGTTCGTACTGTGGTTCCTAAAATTGATATAAACTGATATAAACACTTGTTAACATAAGAAAATTTAATTTCCAAGTGACCGTAATTAACAGTTTATACTACAAATAATGAATGATATTCGGAGCGAAGTATACGTAGTATATCGTTTGTGCACGAATGGAGCATCTCATAAATCGCTATTTTTAGTTACATAAAGAAATATGTCAAAAATAGTCTATTTTAACAGTAAAATTTCCGTAACAGTAGATGGTAATATAAATCGGGTTGTAAAGTAATACACTTTGTTTTGATTGTGAAATAAAAGGCTCTACTCAAGAATTACATTTTAGACGTATCACTTTTCTTCAGCACCAGTAATATTTAAATGAATCACATTATGAATATTAGTACTCTACAGTACCCCATATTTACTGTTTTATAAACATTAACGAACATGCATCAACGGACAATGAACCTGGAGTTAAAATCTAATATTTGTGCTTTTATGCGACATAATTACATGACATGATTCCTCTTATCTCAAGGCATAAGTGACGTCTGCCTAGGAAGATTTCTAATTATTCTGTCAGATTAAGTAAGGGGCCGTCCTTAAAATAGGTAACGCAAATTTCGAATATTTTCATTTTCATTACCCCCCCCCCATGTAACGCACTTCCCTATCTCTATGTAAAGCAGCGTAACACTGCCTCAGACCTCCTCCCTGCCCCTTTAGCGTTATGTAATTTATGAATGACCCCTAACCAATGTTTATTAGCAGACAAAATTTTGTCTTAAATTTGACAATTACCTTGAGGACACGTTCTAAATGTAATTTTGACTTTTTGTGAACCATATATGTTGGTGATGAACTTTGTTTAGAAAAAAAAACGAAACAAAAAGCGAGTCACCCTACTTGCAAATTATATTGTAAAACTGCAAATGTAAAACAATATTACTATAACTATTATTATAAACTATTACAAACCATAGAGAGGCAAAAGTAAAGATGTAATTGATTTACAGGCTCACTAACACCCATGATCCACAAATCCCTTGTGAATGACAGTTATTTTAGGATGTCTTAGAGATTAAAAATACTATTAGCGTGCTAGTTGAATTTTCGTTTTTACAACACAAAACAAATTTGTAAAGTACCGCAATTCGAGGCCAGAAATTCACCATAAACCGTGAATTAAATCTTGGTCTCAGAGGTGGAACCTGAGTGCAACGAATATTACATCATGTAAAGTTTATTAAATTGTCCTTGGAGTTTATTTATTTAATCTTCCGAATAGCGCTCATCTTTCTATAGAGAAACCTAGAAGACACTGAGAGTTGCTTTGAAATAATGTAATATTCTGATATCCTCATATTTGAAGGGCTTGGGACAATAACAAGATAAACTACACCAGTCACTCCCACGCACCCTGCTATTTATGAATGAAATATCTCGATTTAGGTGGAAGTGTGAATCATCTCGTTAGTTTCCTAAACCTTTTGTAAATGTGAACCAGACATACTACATAGTAACAAGCTACACTTTCCCCAAAATCAAGATATTTTCATTTAGGAAATCAGGAGGCTTGTTGTGGGAGGTGAGGCTTATCTTCATTTATAGACCTAAATATGAAATAAAGAATGAAATCAATTTTACTTTACCTCTACCGCTTACGTAATAGAGAGAAAATAAAGTAATGCTGCGCGAAAAAACGGCGAATTTTTGGGAGAAAAACTCTTATTACAGGGCCCTGGTAACGAAAAAGTGGATAAATTCAGTTGCAAAGAAAAAAATCCTCCAACACGTAGTGTAACCAGAATCCAGGTGTTCTGAGTTCTTGATACCAAAAAATCGATTGACGGCAAAACGTTCCGTTATCGTTGTCCGTCTGTGAACAACGATAGCGGCTAAACCGATCACCCGGTTTTCTCCAAAACTGGTATTCCGCAACCGATCTGCCAGATGTAGCGGCCCCTTGAGTTTAAACCAATATTTTAATTTTGTGGGGTACTTTACATGAAGACCTTTATTAAATTTTGCTGTGGGATTGTGTGAAGAATATTGAAGAGAATGGAGTAGGTCGCATGTTCGTTAAATACGTTGATTTTTCAAAAATTACAAAAGTTCAAAATTTTTTCGGCGTCTTACTACAACAAACATATTAAAGATACAGATTTTTCCCTTAATGAAATCTGTTCCTTAAAGTTAGATTTTGAAATATGATCATTTAGAATTTTTCGAAACTTTGAGTACTTTTCGCGTAATTTTACGTGAAAATCAGGGCGAGAAAGTTTTGAGTGAGTTTTAGCACAGTTTTCTTAAAAAAATCCCGTCCCCTGAAATATTTTCTGAAGCATGCCTTGCTGCAGGGCCTGCCGGTCGGCGGCAGCGGCGATCGTGGCGCAGGCGACGCGACATCGCCGCTGCATCCCGCCGCTAGAGCGCGCCGTGGTGCGGTGCGTTATGTTAATGTGCCGATGCATATTTATGAGGACGATCGCGCTCGAAAAGTCGCCGCGGCGGCGGCTGAAAAGGAAAAAGACCTCGCAGCGCTAATCAGGGGTGACAGATTCTGACGCGTTAATTAGGGACCTTCACCCCGGCCGCGGAGACCGGCGACCGTCGCCTGCGCTGCTGGCAAGAGAGCAACGGAAGGTCTTTGGACGAGTTGTGTCGTATGCGGAGAGGAATTACAGTAGTTCCTATCTCCCGGGTGTGGTCGTGTTATACAGGTAAAGCAACGCAACTTGAAAAAGTTTTAAAGTTTTATGTTGTGGTAAAAATATTGAGATACTTGAATAATATTTGTGCCGTGTTTACATTAATGAGTCGTTAAATAATGGAGTTTCCTGATGCTAATTTGTTTTTTTATTTATTCCGTGCTCATCACATAGTGCTAATTAAAATATTCTGAAAAACAAATTTTATATCTTTTAACCCGTAATGTGCACTGGCATCCAATTTGAACTGCCTTAAAAAAAGGATTAATGAAATTGAACAGTCATGAAATGAGAAGACAGGGGAAATGGACAAACCCCGAGATAACCTGCGGGGGACCCGCTTTGCCCACTACAAATTCCATAATATGCATTCACTACCCCATAGCCCAGGGCCGCTCAACCATTTGCTCCGAGGAGGAGCCTCCCGTTGCTCTTTTCTCTTTCGCCGAAGAAAGAGCAAATGACGTCATCAAATATCGATCGGCGGCATGTGGCACAGTGGGTCGCGTCGTATTTCTAAGGGGTATTTTCCGTTGTTGGGAATGAAAAAATCTCACAGCTCTGGAAAAGGATATTACGATAGAAAAAACAGTATGATACTTTTGTAACATTAATTGGAACAGTTTCTAGATACAAACGTGTTAGTGTAATTTGGAAATTAAAAAAACGACAATTTGCAATGCAGCATGGAAAGAAAAGTATCTTTTTGCAGATTGCACCGGCAATGCCAATTGCTTATTTGCAAAAAAGTGCTCAATAACATAAAGAAATTTAATAGCGGTGACATTACACAATTTATCATGCTGCTGAATATGAAAACTATTATAAAGGTTGCACAAAAAATGTGATAACTATGTGAATTATGTGAACTATAAACTAGTAATAAAAACACTAAAAATAAAGGAAATTAAAATTAAAAAATGAAGTTGACTGCAAAATCAAATACTCTTATTACACCTTTTAGGTGTTTTTCCTCGCAATATACTTTCTATATTTGTAAGAGATGACATGGTGCTATTGAGCCGTGACATGCATTTCAGATTGTGAACTGTAATTGTACTTCTCATTCGAGTTTTACAAATTTACAAAGCAGCAAAAAATTGCTCACAGTTTTATGTTGATCCAAACGTACTTAACAATCGAGCAGTATTACGATGCAGTTTTGGAAAACGGTTTTGTGGGAAGTTCTTTTCCTAAACTCTCAAGTTGCAGTATCGATATGCAATAAATTAAACTCTTTTGTATTGTGCTATTTTACTGTCAAAACAACATAAGAACATAAAAATACATCCAAAACTTACTTCTAGTGAGGCATTGTTTTCAGAACACTGAAAACTTCCTTTTGTTCTTCTTCAGCGTACTTGTCATTTTCATCAGCATGATTAAATGTATAATGTCTTTGCAAATTAAACTTATTCACGTGCATGAACCCTTTATGTAAACTAAACATTTGGTATAGCTGCCGTAGTCGGCGAAAAGATACTTTTCTTCCCGTACTGCATTAAAAATTGTCGGTGTAGATACTCTGGTCTGTGAAGTGCTCGCGTCGACTTCCATGTTTCCGCGGCTGGAGTTACCGGGACACTGTGACAGTGGTTATCGCAAGGCGCGCAACGCTCTGGCTCCGGTGTCCCGCTCTCGGCTGACAACACGGCTCCGCGCTGCCGATTTGCTCTGCTTGAGCGGCCCTGCCATAGCCCATGGTGAGACTGCACCGTGGCCGTACATGCACAGACCTATTATCACTGCGACCGTCGGTCGGCTGAATTCCTGACATGACTTAAACGATAAGATTTGATGATAATCGTTTAGGGTATTGTGGTGGGAAATTAACATGAACAAGAAGCGAAAGCCATAAGTGGCAACGAAAGTGGAGAACCGAGAAAACTTGCCCCGAATCCGCCTTGTCTATTCCAAATTATGCATAATTATATCAACTGAGGTTATAATCTTGGTACCCAGGTATTACGGTTGACCTCTACATTACGATTAGTAAATTCTCATTGAATTTCTGGAAAATGTATTTGGTGCCTTTCCTTACAAAATCCCCACTCCCACCAACATCATCACATCACAATCGTCGTCATCGTCATCGCAAATATCCGAGCTTTCAGAGTGATTTCACCTCATCCATCATCGCTCCTTCATCCTTCACTATCATCGTTGACTCTCAGCGGCGTCATTTCCACTTATGCTTGCAGTTTTATTTCGCCGCATTAAATCGTTTGCGCCCGAATTAATTACGCTACACGTCGAGCGCGCTTAGTCGTGTCAATCGTGCACGCAGGGGCTTTGTCAAAACTTTCTAGTAGCGTTTATTTGTAAGTTTTATCAATGAATTGTTGTTGTATGCCAACTTCTGCTAGAACACCTTTAAGGCCAAACCGTTATTTATCGAATATGACAATTTTTTCTATAAACAACAGATCTTAGCTGCAAATTCGTGTCTAACCCTACAAATCCTCACAATGAAAGCAGCATCACTTCCTTCATCACTACCATCGTCATCGTCGCATATATCATCACTATGGGGCGGATTTTAATGAAATGTTATTTTTTCTTTTCACTTTAGAACAGTTCATTTTATCATAAACTCTAATTTTGTGTTGTGACAAAAGCAAATGGCCAATTTGTGTATAACATTGTTTTGCAGTTTTCGTCGACTTCGACTAATAATTTTTTTTTACTTTTTCCCGTCCTTTTTAAATCATTTTTCCGAAGATTTTATCGATTTTAATATCGTTTTAATGTTACTTGCTCTAAATAATATTTACGAGATGCAAAAATTATGTTCTCCGCAGAATTCGTGAGTTAACTTGAACGAAAAGAAGAAGTCTCTATTACTCAGTAACATATCCAACAGCTTGCGTTGTTCATCAGAACTGGTTCCGATCAAGCTTTTTACGATCTTTTTCTTTGCTTTTAACACATTTTAAAAACATTTCAAGAGCATTTTATTGATCGTTTTTGGTGAAGTTTATTGACTGTTTTGGTGATGTTAAGTCATCAAGCGCGCTCCCAATCATCTCCACTGAATCATATCTCCCATTCCAACATCGTTCCTTCATCTTCCTTCAGGCACCATCGATCACTCTCGCCGCCACCATCTCCATTTCCACTTGCACTTTTGCCGCGCCCGGAATAGCCCACCAGCGCCGGCGCCGCCTCGTCCTTATACGGCTGCAATTACGGCCGCTCTGCACAAAGCCCTGCCGCGATGCCGCGCGTGATATCCGGGTCGCGCCTCGCATCGCTACCACGCACGCATTCTTCCGCGCCGCGCCGCGCAGGTTGAGCAACCCGCGGGTAATAGGGAGTTTTTGCCATCTCGAACGGTAATCTCTATGGATCTTCTGCTCATGCGCAGTTCAAGTTTCGCATCACTTTATTGCATTTACGCATGCGCAGAAGATTGATAGTGCGTAACATTCGAGGTGGCAAAAACTCGCTAATTGCTGGGAAATTGGGGCGCTGCCTGCTGGTTTGTTCGATGCTAGCTTATCAGCGAAGTCGAATTCAGACGCTGTCTGGAGGAGAAGTCTAGCGACCGCCTGCGCTGATAGGTAGTTTTCCTTAGTTTCTCCGATCAAGACCAGGCGATTGCGGGAGCAGTACCCTAACAAACTGGCTACGGACCGAGTGCGATCTTTCTTTCCTCTTCCTTGCCCTATCCTCACCTCCTACTTACACTTACACTCACATTCGCTACACATCCACCCATGTTGGGATACCGGTCGGGAGCTTAAAGCTTTTGTGTCGGCTGGGGTGGTGTCCTGCTGGTGGGAGAAACCCTGCTGGTCGACGGAAATTCAGCGCCGGATCTCGCCAACCAGAGGGGAAAGATCACCGCCACTTCCCGCTTAATGGCAAGATTCGACGCCGATCTACCGTCCACTAGCGGGATTTTCTCCAACCAAGTATCCCTCACCAGCGGGACACCGCCCCATGTGTCCCATGGCACAAGGTCTAAGCCCCTGCCCGGCTCCCGGCATGCGTGGTAGTGTAGTGCATGATAGCGTAAATGTGTGCCTGAGGGGTGAGAAGTAGTAAGGGAAGGAAAGTTCGGCCGCGGTTCGTGGCTCGTGTATTAGGGTACTACTCCAGCATTCGCCTGGTGTTGATCGTACAAATCACGTAAAACTACCGATCAGAGCAGATAGAATTCTCCTCCAGACAGCGACTGAATTCGACCTCGCTGACAAGACAGTGTCGAAAATCGTGCCATTGTCAGGACTCGAATCTAGGACCTCACAGTCAAAAGCACTGCAGTGACATTATTTGATGCACTGAGCCATCTCTCCCGGTGCCAGTCGGAGGGAATAGATGCCTCCGCCACAGCGAAATCTTGCTGTAGTGGGTCTCGCTGAAGAAGTTCGTTACTTCTCGATCACCACTCTCGTCGTCTCGCTTCATCTCCCCCCCCCGCACTTCTTCCCTTTCCAATCCATTCCTACCCTCCTGTCCCTCTCTCCCCATCCCTTTTTTATCTCTCTTACTATTTCTTGCCCTCTTTCTGTTTCATGAGTTTGAATTAAAATGCAAGAAAATTACAAATGACCTCCTTGCAAAACAAGAATCCCGAGAATTTCAAGCTTCGACGAAAAAATGCTGTTGGTCTAGTCACTACCACAAACACATACTTCCCGCGCAAGTTGAGTAATCCGGTGCCAATTTACGGGAAATCACCACGCAGCTTGTGTGCTCGTGCCGACATGACCTTCACTCTCGACATCACTACTTGAATAGACGATCACTCACTCCTCTACCGCTCGGCAACACGAACCACCGAGAGTCCGGTTGCTTCTTGTAGATCCGCAAAGGACGGAAAGAAGTTGAGAGCGGTAGATCGATAATGATAGGTTTTAAATTAATATCCATGTAATAAATTAGAAACTGGAATGATACTGTAAAATATAATATGTGGCTTTCGCAAAAATAATCGTTTATAATTCATTACGCTGTTTAAATATTCCTTGAAAAATGAGTTTTAGAGATTTATGAGAGATTGCTTGCAGTAGCCGCAGGGAATATGTACACGTGGGAGGGTAGGCTATTCGTGACTCTGACTTGGGAGAAAATTATGGTTAAGTGTTTCCTGTCGCGGAAAGTTACGACCATCCATCCCCTTTAATTTCACGCATGTCGATACGCCGCTGTTCCGCATTCTCCTCCCACTGTTCTTCGAGTTAATAAAAACCAAATATTCCACATTTTTCTGTAGAATTAGTAAACAGCAGCTAGAAAATATCTCGGTGAAATATAAAGGTACAATGTAATTCCTTTTTCTTTCTCATAATAGCATAATCTACTGTATTACGACACATTGTACAATTTCATGTTTGGATGAATACTTTCTGTTTTACATGATGTGTTGAAATGTTATTCAATTTGTTTTCTAATTTACGTAATATTTTTCAATATTATTAAGTAATGTTTACTACTAAGTTGAATGGAATTAACAGAATCTTGCCTATTCTAATCAATATTTTTAGCTTCTCTTCTAAGTTTACGGATTTAATTGTACGAATCGTATTTTATAAAAAATAAGTTTAAATGAAGATGTTAAGCGTCGATGCTACTACTTACAGTGTATTAAAATATAACATTTAAATAAAAATTGAGAAGCACTCTTGCACAATTAGTAATATCTTTATCTCATATATTTACTTTGAAGTACATGATGATGGCTTCTTGAACAGGAATAGTTGATTTTTTTCAATTAAGTCACATTTGTCAAAAATAGTAATTAATATTTGTTGATTAAACACCTTTAAAACTCCAGATTTCAATTGTCGTGACCAAGACAGCTAAATGAAAATTTTACTTTTTCGTGGCGTTCTCTTAGCTGGTGAGTGAATTCAGCTAATTTTGTTCATTACCAACCTTTTTGCATGTTATTGACGAACCCAATTATCCAGATTTATTAGTTACCTAAATTTCCTCTGGTTTTAATTAACCGGGATAATTGCAGCTCTACTACTTCAATATATTGTTTCTGTTTATTTTATTTGGGTCTTAACAAGCACGTTGCCACCTCTGAGGCAGGGTGGGGCCCCGCGACCTCTGACCACGCGTGGGTTGAGAAGCTTCTTGGGTCGTAAATGGCGCGCCGCCGGCCACGCCGCTGCATGGAGCAGCCCATCCCTCCGGGCTCCTCACCGGAGCGGAGTCCCAGCCACCTGCCTGCGCCAGCGGACGTCGCGTCGCCGTTTCGCTCGGCCGCGCGTGAGCAGCGCGCGTGAGGCACGACGCGGCGGCGCGTGGGCTCGCGCGCGTGCCCGCGACCTGCGACCCTCGCCCCCCGCCCCCGCCCGCGCCCGCGCCCGCGCCCGCGCCAGCGCCCCACCCGGAGGGAAGGCAGGCGGACACCTGTTCCTTCCCGGCAGCAGCCTGTGGGCAGGAGAATCTACACCCGGGGTGTAGTGAGGGGATGTGAGGGGGAAGTTATTCGTCGGGGAGAACGTTAGACGAGGTTCTGTACACAATACAATAAAACTGTTCTTCGCATTTCAGTATTCAATTTTTCTTTTTGTTATATTCATCTTCCTCTTTGTCTTTTGATTCTGTTTATTCTTTTGCTTTTATTGTTTATATTATGTTTTGTATTTTCTCTCTTTTCATCCAATGTTTTTCTTCTTCTTTCTCCTCCTCTGTTGTTTCTTTCCTTACATTCTCTTTTCTAATTCTTTTTCTCATTTCCTTTTATCATTTTTCTCTTGTTTAGTATTTTTCTTCTGTCTTCTTTGTCTCTTCTTCTAAAATCTAATCTCTAACGATATGATTTGGACTTCCAAACTACGTCCGCCGCAGAAGTTTTGAGAGATATTTAGGCAAGCAGTCATTTCATAGAGTTGCATTAATGTTAAAAGAAGATATTTACATTTTGCTTATAACCAGGTGCAGGGTCTAAATTTGTGCAAGAGAACATTGAAACCGCTTCCAAAGATATGATAACTCAAAATGAATGATTTTTATTTTAATGTTAACCGTTGTCATGCTAAACATAGGGCAATACAAAAGTATCGAAAATTCAATTGAAATATTTTTCTGAGTTTTATTTTTATAAAGAAAGTTTATATTCATATCTCTCATTAGACTACCAATTCCATCATGAGTTATGAATTCATTTTTTTATATTTTTCTCGTGGACTCGTTGCTTTGTATGTTTTCTACATGTATCGTATTGCATTTCGCTAATATTTTTATTCTCACTTACTACCCACTCTACCACAAATTATTGTACTGCTTTGCACTGCCGCACTTTCATTTCGTGTTTGTTTTTCATATCGTTAATCATCTCGATTTCGGCATGAAGGAAAGTATATTCTATGGAGATTTCACATATACTATAATTTAAAATTTTTAATTATTTTTGAGTATGTAAATGTTTATTACCAAGAGGATTTTCATTTTGGGTGAATTACCAAATATTATAAGAATATTAAATGCGGCATTTCAACACAAAGGCGAACGTTGTCCCGGCTATTACCTCCGCCGTTATCAGTTTAAAGGGCATGCGATATGCACATACATTAATGAAAAGTAATGAAACGGCTTCTGTTACCACCTTTCCAGAATTATATACTTCCGTTAGCGAAAAATTTGACACAAACCAATGCAATAGAAATTGTCATACTTCATAAAATCTTCACCTAGCTTCAAGAAACTTTATATCGTCTTATGTTGCAACCTCCTACAGAGACTTCATTTGTGTCTTATGCCAATTAACTAGCACCGCCTAACAGTTTTGGGTACAAACAAGGCTAATAAATAGGGTTTAAAATGCACATTTCAACAATGTGGTCGGAGAATTTTTCGTTGCAAGGCATACGCTACCACGGATTTAAATAACCAAAAAATGTCTTGTAATGCATTATCTACTAGCTGTTGCATGCTTTGAAAATGCCGTTCTCCGAAGCCAACATCACGATATACAGGTTGCGAAAGATTGAACAATATAAATGAATGTTCACTATACGTACTACGTTTTATTGAGCTCTCATGTTGCTAGTTGATGTAAGAATAGACCCGGATGTTATGAGTTTTTATTTTTTTATAAGTTTAACAATTCTATAAAATTAAATGAGCAGTTCGTTCCTCGATGTAAGTTTTCTATTACCCAGAAGCGAAAATTCCTAGTTTTCAAATTTTGCTAACTACGCTTTACTGGTACTTTGATTATCATTCAACAATGTAGGGTGAGACAGAATTTCTGGAAGTGAAGAAAACGTGCTCAGATGTTACTTCTTCCCCATTCGTCACATTCAGTGTTAACTTTTTTTTATGATAATAAATCATATACAACATCCAAAATTATATTGCATTACAAAAAGGTGAACATATTCAAATCTTTCAATCAATACTTTATTTAATATAATTCCAGTTTTATACATACGATCTGAGGAATACTCTATTAATTTATCATTCTTCAACACAAACGATGACCAATATCCAACAAAACCCCAATGTTCTCATTTTATCACCCTGATGCCTATATTCTCCGTATGCCCTCCTTCCCATTGCTCCATTGTCCTCTGCGACCGTGACCTGCTGCAGCACTCACTGCGCACACTTGTCACACGTCGATCGCCCCCTTTCATCAGATGGCGTCGCAGCTGCCCCTTTGCATCTCGCGAGCAGCGCCGCCCGTACAAGGAGACCATCGCGCAACGCGACACACGGGCACGTGCGCTTTGCCCTGAGGTAGACGGTTATCTGGAGCGGCAACCACGCAGATATTGCAGGTCCGACTGGTCCGGCGCAGTTGAAGAACCGCGGGTTGCCCTACAGGTGTTCAGTGAGTGAGTATTTAATGATTATTGGCGCGTCAACTATTTAGGTCATTAGACCTGTAAGTGAAGTGCATGATTAATATCGAGGATGGTGGAGTTCCCCAAGCAGGAATGTGAGATCCGGCGCTGACCTACGTGTCGGGATGCGAGGACTCTCCTGCAGGTGTCTCCCCCAGCGGCACACCGGGACAAGCTCTGATTGGACTGAGCTCTGAGCTCCCTGGTCTCTCGACACGTTTGGAAGAGTAGTGCGTGTAACACTTCTAAGAAAATTGCCTGTCTGTTAATCTGTATTCATTACTTCTTAAATTAATCTGGCCACAGATTGTTTAGAATAGATGAAAAGTTTTTTATTTCGAAATCCAGGTACAAAAATGGAAATTCAAAAAAGCGACGTTTCGAGGACTATATTTTTCATCTTCAGGCTATAAACAGTAAAGAAAGAAGATATAATCTAACCATTGACAAGAGTATGAATCAGTCAATTGTGAATGGTTAGATTATATCTTCTTTCTTTACTGTTTATAGCCTGAAGATGAAGAAAAATATAGTCCTCGAAACGTCGCTGTTTTGAATTTCTATTTTTGTACCTGGATATCGAATTAAAAACGTTTCGTCTGTTCTAAAAAAATCTGTGGCCAGATTGGTTTAAGAAGCTTGTAAATATGTGTGTAAGGACGGAACAAGGAGAAGGGAAAGTCGCGCGTGGTTCCGGGGGTACTTTGTCAGAGTACTTCTCCGATATTCACCTGGTATTGATCGGAGAAACCAATGAACAACAGCTAATCAGATCGGCTGCTAGAATTCTCCTCCTGAAGGCGGAAATTGACCTTTCTATATAGCTTGTGTCGAGGCATGATTCCATAAAGAACATACGACTATGGAAGATAAACGACAGGAGTGAATTTTAGAAAAGGATTGTAGAGTCATTCTCAAATAAGTCTGAGAAAATATTTTATGTACATTTAACTGCAGCAATCACTGTTCCTAGTAAACGTACTATAGCTATGTATCAATGTAATTAATGTTATATGGTTTTGTATAAGATTCAATTTTCATTATAAAATAGATATGTTCCTTGTACTTTGTCCTGATTACATTTCTTAATGATTTTGTCTTTGCATGACATGTTCTAAAATTACAGTGTAAGACAAATTCACAGTCTAAATGTGCTTTTTACCTGAATCTCACTGATTTAAAATAAAATCAAAAAACTTCTGAAACATTATCATTTTTGTAAATATAGCCAACAAGAAATAATTCTATAATGCAATTGACTTGACATCTAAACAGAATGAAATCGAATAAAAGAGATGAACAAAACAAAGTCCAGTCAAATCAACACGTTTCTCAGAATTATTTTCCAAGTTCGCCCTACCAATAGATATCTATCTATAGATCTTCTTCAGATAGATCTTTTTACTTCCGACATTCGACGTGCAATTTTCTTAGGACCTTCTGACTATGAAAATTGTAGGGAGTTAGCAGTTTTGAAATATTGTTGCAACGAATAGCGTACGAAGTACTGCATACCTCTAAATAGGTACGCCATCTTTATCTGAGGAGTCAATCACATTCGTGATTTCTCTCATGTCTCCGGATCAATCAACGAGGTGATAAAGTGAAGAGAGATACAATACGCAAGAAAAGTATTTTCAGAAATTTTCATCTATTCTATAATGGAACGGAGGAGTTTCCACACAACAGTAACGTATGGCGCCAGTTTCGACTTGTTTTGCAAACATCTGGTAAGTGTTGAAAGTCGAAATTATAACACAGAATTAAGAAAGGATCTAATAATAAAGTCATGAACGAGGGGACCGTAATGCCTACCCTAACCAGACAGGCGAAAAATATAATAAGGTTGTCGTTGATGACCTTCCCCAGCCCTCAAATTCGTATGCGACTGTTCAATTATATACTGTTCAAGTACGTAAATCAGCTTTCACAGTGTCATCTAATCGGGAGCTTACACGTCACTACAGTGACGTCACTATGGTGACGTTCAACCTCCCGATTGGATGACACCGTAACAGCTGATTTACGTCAAGTGGAGTTATGTTTAAATCCAAGTATAGAAGTCGTAAGAAACGTGACACTGTGCTGAGGAAATAGTTGCTATCAGAAGCCATTTGGAGGGGGCGGAGAGAACCGGGCAGAGAGGTACGCAGCATCCTCCAGAGCCAGCGGAGGCGTCGCTCTCATGCTCCATTGCCGATGCGCCGTGTTGTGCTGCGTGAGTTCGCATGTAGGCCAAGGCGTTCGTTTACGACTCGCTGCAGGTGCTTTTATGGTCTTCGCCATTGTACCTCCTTTTTGCTCCGTTAGATACGTCCGATACACCAACGCCTGTGATTACTTGACGCGTGCCCATGCGAAAGAGGTTCGTACTCGCCGCCTCAAAGACTTTACTGAATGCGATGTGTCGTCAATACTGTCCTTCATTCTGTATCACAAATCTTGGGAACGACGAGAGGTTTCTTAACAAGTGAAAGAATCTCGTACTCGCTTGGAAGAACATTTATTAGAACGTACGCACATTCGCACTTGTTTAGCATGAAGTGGGCTTAATTAAAATTCCGAAGTTGGCATTTCGGTTTGTGTTTAACCAGGCGGTGTCACACTGCCTATCTACAATGTAACAACTTATATTACATCAATATTCTCCAGCTTAAGAAAATAAAGAAGTGAATTTCACTGTGAAATATTTCGCGAATGTTAATGAATCTACATCGAGGAATGAGAACAGATTTCAGTCCTGCTTACACAAGACGAAATGTGCGTTTTCATTTGATGCTTTCGTAAGGCATTGCTAATTTTCGCTACTCTACTTTATCTGATTTATTTTTCGCAAAACATTTCACCTGTATGTATACAAGACTGACTGGCGGGTATTGCAATATTATATCAAGTAACACATATTTTAAAATTGTCATCCAATGTTTTGCAATTTATTTCGATTATCTGGACGTAATTAATAGTGAGATCGCTCATGGATAATTTTCGGAAATGATGAATGAAAAATAAGTTCCCATATCATTATTTCACACCTCTTGACGTTTTTTATGAAATGTTCCAAGTATGATTTTCTAAGGAAAATATTCGGCGCTTCTAAAGGGAAAGTAGTCTCTTGTGAAATGGAAAATGTCCGACATTTTTGCCGAATGATGTCAGACTTCGGCGTACTCTAACAGGCCCTGAGTATATCAATTTATTTTTCCCAGCAATGGTGGTTCACCCAGCCCATCCTGTTCTATCATTTGTCAAACGTGACTAAAACACCAGTTTGTACCGACAATCTGTGCTAAAATTTATCAACATAACACATTACCATCATCAAAAACTACTACGACTTAAAGAAACTTGCGGTGAGTAACCTCAATACGAGGCGCACGTTGCTAGGGAAATTAATTCTCATTGCATGAATGACTGAACACCTATACTGAGAAAATGCTCTGATACAAGTTATACATGGACCCCTGAAACCTCACTGCAAATGTAGCACAAAATATTTGCTGTAAAGTGGTGAAATTTGAGTTATGGCAATGTTTTCCACATCCGATCCCGACAACGAGCATTGTGTCCAAGGAACACGTAGAGAGCAGAGACTTCTCATTAATATCGTATTTACTAGAAGGAAGTAAAACTAAACAATTCTGAAGTCATTACAAAATAAAACAGCAACGTAATTCATAAGCTTCACAAACTACATTCAAAGTATATAAGGCTTACAAAAATATTTAAAATATCCCTCAGAATAGACAACAATGTTAGAATTCTTGTTTCATTTCATTGAATTTTTTACGTCCGCCCTCCCTTACTACCTACGCTTTGTGTACTTGCTGGAATGCTCATGTTTTTATTTCCTTATTGTCTCCATGAAAATATGATTATGGATTTATTGAACGACGAATTACTTTCATAACATGATTTATGCTCAAATAAACTGTTCGTATTACTTGAGTTTCTCTGTTCATATCTGTTAATGCTCTTGCCCTAAACAGGTTACGAGAATTTACAACTGAGAAATCTAATACATTTAAAATTAAAAATGAAACCTTTGATGAAACAAGAATATTGACTATATACTAATATATTAGAAGTGTCAAATGTATGAATTGTAAAACAATGCAGGTGATATGAAAAGATAAATTAATAAAAAAGATACCAGGAGAGGTGGTTCAAGGCATGAACTGATGTGCCTTTGATCAGGGGGTCCTAGGTTCGAGTTCCGACGATGGCACGATTTTCGACACTAGTTTGTCAGCTGCGTCGAATTCAGTCGCTGTCTGGAGAATTCTGGCGACCGGCTGCTCTGATCGGTAGTTTTCCGTGGATTCTCCGATCAACATCAGGCGAATGCCGGAGCTGTACCATAAGAAACGGGTCACGGAATGCGCGCGTACTTTCCTTTCTCTTGCTTGTCCTATCCTCTCCCCTAACTTACGCACACTTACATTAACATGCACTACACTACCACACATATCAGAAGGCCGGTCGGGAGCTTAGAACTTGTCCCGGCTAGGGCGGTGCCCGGCTGGTGGGAGATACCTAGTTGGGAAAACCCCGTTAACCAATAGTAAGGCCGCGCTGGATCTCAGCATCCAGCGAGAGAAGACCAACGCCACCTTACGAGGAAAAACATACATTACACTTACGGGACTAATGATCTTAGCAGTTGTCGCGCCCGCAATCACTGTCTGTTAGTTAGACAATAAAGAAGATAATATTTATGAGTTCTTCGGGTTTTCCCATGTGGATCCTCTCTCTAGGGCGTTGTTCACATCAACAACTACGCTGGCGGTCAATAAACCAGTTAATTACCAGAACTTGTGCGAGCGCAGCCGCTGAGCGCCCGCGGGCCGCGCCCCTTGGCGGAGCGGCGTGCGCGCGTTGCGCAAGGCGACGGCCGCGCCCCTGGCGGCGGAGCGGGCGGGGTCGCGACCCGCGCCGCGCGAGGCCTCCGGGCCCCCGCCGCGCCTCTCGGGAAACCGGGTTCGAAACTGGGCTGTCCGCGAGCCGCAGCCCATTGTGTGCGTAGGGGACGCACCGCGCAAGTCGAAGCCGCTGATGGGGCTTCAAAGCATGTTAATGCCACCGGCCAATGGGGGTTAATGAGGGCCTTGAGGAAGAGATACATACGGCTTCGCGCGCTGTTTGTGCGGGTATTAAGAACCGGTTCGGCGGTGTAGTTGGTTGTAAGCCAAGATTTACATTTTGTGTGCTAGTTTGGAAGGTTTCCAGAGCATTTTTCTGTTGTTCAATTATTATCGTAATAAATATTTTGTCCATTGTCAAAATACTTGTGCACTTTTATCTTTTCTATACGGACAGCAGTTTTATCTAAACACACTTACCGAATGTATGTTTTTACGCAATAGTGAGAATTTTATTTAAAAATTGGCAAAACAATTCAAATTATTAAGTAATTTAATAAGTTGATCTATTTTCAAGGTCTCGAAATTTTACATAAGCAGCGTCACTAACACATTCATCAGAAGTTTGCTAGTTATCACTCTCATATACGAAACATACCAAATTGCGCAAACGACGTTCTCTCTAAACATGAACCACATACTAATTACACGCAAGTGAATTAATTATTAGTACTACTTTTAAGGTTTTTGGGGGAAGAATTCCAGTACTGATTTCCACGAACGTTCATCGAAAAAAAGGAAGAAAAAGTCTACTCTAACAAACGTTTCGAAATGAATTTGGAATATTCAGAGTTTTGAAAACTTTATATTTCACTATTTTAGCCTGAAATTTTATTAATATCGTTGTGTAACGGCTGAAGCCTTTTTTCACATTCATTTTCTTTGGAAACTCTCCTAAAATATTCCCACTTCTTCCTTTTACTACCCCAGTTTCTGAACATAGAAATAAAAAAATCATATGTATGCCACAATTATGGTAACAGACACATTCATAAGATTAAATACGCATTTCTTATATATTTTCGACAAGAGGACTTTTTGTAGATCTCATTTATAATTATTTGTATATTGCCCTTTCGCCCCAATGTTAACGAACTTATCCATATGAGAAGGAATAGTTTTATAACTTTACATTTAAGATACGAATAATGATTAAGAAGGGAAGAATTAAAAAGAAATGAATGATGTACCGCGACTTGATTTTGTCTAAACGGTCCTTTAAACTCGTAGTACGTTTACTGATCTTAAGTGCAAAGAATCTTAACCGCCCTGCAGTTTCGGCTCAATCTAAATACCTCGTTGCGGAGAAGAACATTCAATGAGGAAGAGGAGAAGGCGTGGTTTACAAAACGCAACTTCGAGAGATAAACGATCTCTAAAAAGTTGCATGTCCACGGTACAATGAACCTTAATAGCTCAATAACTCTTGATTTTTCTCTTGTATACACTGTGTAGGATGCTCAACAAGAGGTTCACGACAGCCACAAACGCTCATCTGTTTGAGTATTTGCGGTCGGGCGGTGAGAAACACGATTGCTCGGTATGTTTTTGGACACCAAGTTACTGAAGAGTATACAGTAGTGCTCCTGCCCTTCTGAATTTATAGGCTGTAATTTTAGAAACCACGACTATGAAACGAAGTTTTATTACTGCTGTTAAGAAAGGAAATGTTCGAAAGGAAAGTCGTTTGCGTCGAACTATTTGTTTGATAAGGCCATAAAAGAAGGGAATAATCGATTCAGGACAGTGTTAAAATTCAACAGAGTAAGCTTTATTATCATTGCAAGGGCAATATTAAGAAAGAATGAATTTTTAATGAAATGATAATTGACATGCTAGACGTTATTGCCTTCTCTGATGGGTCAGCCCGGTATTTTGCTAATTTAGTACCATTTCATTACTTCGGTTTTAGTACTTGCACATCTGAAGAAGTGAAGATTAGTGTAGCAGGACTCACTAAACTAATGGGCAACATTTAACGTTTCATGCACTTCTTTGTAGCGGGCACTCCTCGTAGTAAATAAGTATATAATCTTCCCAAGTCCTACCACTCAATACTTTCATTTAAAGAAATATTCATAGTATCATAGGAACGTTTCAACATTCTTTAATAAATATCCCACTGCAGTTCTTATTACAAGCCCATTTTCTAATGCGCATTAATATTTATTATGTCTATAAATGGAAGACCGGAGATAAACTATTTCACATCTTTCCACGGCAAATAAATTCATGAGATAAAATAGCCAATTTGACGTACTAATGTAAACACTTCCTTAATTGTTCATCTCGGTTAAGTTTTTTGGGCTTAACTTCTTTCTACTGTGAATGCAGTATTTTCGATGTTGCGTGACAACATAATGTTATTGAGTAGTATCACGAGAGAAAAGGGTAATATTCAGATCCCATTGATTTTGAGTCATTGTGCAGGCAGTTACCACTCGTGATTCAAGGCGGAAGAATGTTTCCTCAAGAGTCTTTTCGCACTGTGTACCACGAGTCGCGAAGCGGAACAGCACGCTGGGGTTTCCTGACAACGAGCTTTCACAGTATTTGCTGCGCAGAACGTACTTATTCTTAGTAGCGCAGTTGACTGCAAAAGTGCAAATCGAATTCGAATTCACTCAGTCCGAAAAAAAATAGAAAAAATAAATATAACGTGCATTACACGTACCATCCAAGACATAACATGCATTACACTAACGGGGCTACGCGAGCTCCAGAGCGGGCCTCTGCCTTTTTTTTAGGGTTATGTTCTCCCCCGGCACATAGAACTAATCCTTCCTTCAGGCTGGAAGATGGATACGTCGGCACGCTGACCTCCCAGAAACGTACTTCCAAATTAGCCTGGGTAGGACCATCCCACCAGCTTGTGGATATCCATTTTTCCAGGCTGGTGCCGAAGTGCAAATTTGAGCACTGCTCTCAATTTTTTTACACAAATGCGCAGTACTCACGGCATGTCGCCGGAAATTAGGGATACCGAACGGGGGAATTTAATTTTCCTCTGGGACTTCTCTATGTGACTTGCGGCTCAGACAATGCCCCAATCTTTCTCCTTTTTCGGCAAGTTGGGAGAGGGGATTAACTCGGGTCTTCCGGACGCGACCTCCAGTGGCACAGAGCTTAACCCCGCCTATTCACTGCACCCACTTTGGCACTAACGACGTGAGTAGCTCCGAGAAACTCAGGTTTCGGGTGGCCGTTTAAAAACTACACCAGAACCTCAGGCAGTGTGAAAATGTCGGCCCTTCCTGTGAGGAGCTCTTAGGTTTGTTTTAATTCCGACCGATAATGGCGGACCATGTCAGGCATTGAAATCTCCAGCTCAGAGAATATTGGAGGAGCGGAAGTAACGTGCCATCCCGCCAATGATGTAAGACATGTAAGAAAATTTTATTGTACGTATATTTTGGCTAGCCATTTCTAAATCTCGACTGCGGCGGGGGTTATAAAAAATCATAAACAAGAGGTATTGTAAAATTGTAATGGGAAAGTTCTAACACCTCTTTAAAAAAGGAAGATAATAGTAATAAAAATACTATTTCGCGAGAACATCGGAATGATATCTGCTAATGTCTGGACTCCTTGGCTGATGTCTGGACTCCTTGGCTGATGTCTGGACTTTTAATATTCCTTGTGTTTAAAAATACACATCAAATATAGATAGATAATGCAATAAGAATTTTGTAAATAATAGAAACTACTACTTGTAAATTGGTACTGATAACTTAGGCACAAAATCATTTTAGCATATTTCTTACACTACATTTTTTAATGTTTCACTGTATTGTTTCATGATAAGTAAAATATGCCTGCTTACCTATAAATTAATGCAACTGGTATTCAACCTTCGCACATTGAATAATAAACTATAAAAGAAAATTATAATCTATTTGATTTTTAACAAAATGGATAGAACATACAATTTTGCGGTAATTCTTCAATACTCGATTTATAATCAAATTCAGCCGAGCAATTTCGTTGGTTATATCTGCAATCCATTGTTGTAATAACAATAAGATATTATTATTCTTTAGTAAATAAAATCTGTTATGACATTTCAAGTCACACTTATTGTGATAAATCGTGAATCTTGGCCTCTACCTCATTGGCCCTTCCACAAATTCGTCGTTCAGCAGAGGCTGCAGCCACTGGCACACAGTATGTAATTTCCACCATGAGTACATGAAATTTGAATTAGGTAGATATATTATTGGAACAAGTTCATTGTAAATTACGTACGAATTAGGAAACATACCAATCTCTTCCCAAAATACGTGAAGAAAAAAGTCCATTTCATTTAGAGGTTATTCCTCAGCTGGATGGAGAGATCCGGCTCCGACCTACACTTCGATTTAAGGGGAACTTCCCTCCCCAGGTATCACCCACCAGCGGGGCACCAACACAGGTCTCGCTTTGTATGTGGTAATGAGCGCACGTAAGTGTAAATGTGTGTGAGGGGTGAAGACAGATCAAGGAAGACGAAGGAAATATCGCGCACGGCTTGGCCCATTTATTAGAAAACTACTTCGACATTCGCCTGGTTTTAATCGCAGAAACCGGGGAAAACTTCCGATCAGAGCAGCTCATTATTAGACAAATCCCTCATTATTAGAATTAGAATTCTAGGACCTCCCGGTCAGCCATCGCTGAGTCAGTGGCAATGCTGGGGCAGTGCTACACTCAGCCGGTGAGTAGGGAGTTTTTGCACCCTCGAATTTGAAGCACTATCGTTCTTCTGCGCATGCGCAAATGCACTAAAGTGATGCGAAACTGGAACTGCGCATGAGCAGAAGATCGATAGTGCTTCACGTTCGAGGGTACAAAAACTCCCTAGCAAATGAAGAGAGATGTTCTGTTTTGCGTCTGATCTGTCCCCACCCTGCTCCACACTGTGCAGCGGAAGCGGCGGGCGTGGTCGGAGGCGTCGGCGCCGGCGCGCCGCAGGGCGGAGGGCGGCCAGGGCCGGCGCGGCGGCGAGAGGCGCGGGGGCCAGGGTCTCGCTTCGCTTCGTTTACAGCCTCCTAATTACGCCGCGGGGCGGCGTGCGCCGCGCCGCGAGCGCCCCCAAGGCCGCCTGAATCATCCGCGACCGCCGCCGTGTCGTGAGAAAGCCCCGCCGGCGGCGGAAGTGCGCGCCGCGTTGCGCAGCCTCCGCGCCCCGCCACGACGCCACGCCGTAACCACACGCGTTCGCACAGGCAGAAAGGGCAGGATCAGATCCAATGTGAACATACGCAAGTCCTATTTGGGGTTCAGCAGCCAAATCCCATATCCACAGACTCCAGACATTTCAAAACCGTTTCCTAAGGAACGGTTCATAACCCAATGATCTTCTTCATCTAGAGCTCGGCATACCCCCCATCACCACTTTCATCAAACAATCCGCCATTAAGTTTTACCACAAAATTCCTACTATCCCACATGTCTTACACTTCCAATTAGGGAAACAAACCCCTAACAGATCACGCATCCGCAGGAAACTTCCCAGACACCTTTTTGACCCACCTTAAACACCTAACACATAAAACCCCCATAAATAATTCTAGGTCAAAAAATATGGAAACTAAGTTTATCTCAACTCTGTAACTGTGTCCAATATCTGTAATTCTGTGTCAAATATATTCAAACCCATTGCAAAAGAGGCTGTACACTTGAATGCAAATAAATTTAAAAAATGAAGGGCAGGAAGACGTGGCCTTCCTGAAAAATTCAAGAGAGGCTCCTTAACCCTACGGAAAAACATTTATTTTATGAGCGCGATCTTTTCTGCGTCTTCCTTGTCTAACCTTACCCACACTTACATTCACATGCACTACACTTCCCTACTTAGGAGACCAGTCGAAAACTCTGAGCTTGTCTCGGCTTCAGTTGTGCCCTGCTGGTGGGAAATACCTTGATGAAGAAAACCTCCAAAGCCGCCGTGGAGGTCGACGCTAGGTCTCACCATCAAGCGGAGGAAGTTCTCCGTTCTCCCATGACAAAAACCTGCAATACACGTACGACACTAATGGCCATAGCAGTTAACATTCACAGAAACACGAAACAACCAATTACTCAATGAATATGATCAATTCATTACTTTTATTGTTATTTAAGTTTAATATACTGGGGATTGACACATAACGTTAGGAAGAGGCACCCCAAATCATCTGGCAAACCACCTGTAAATGTTTCAACATAAATTAATTCAATGCATAAATTATATTATTAAAGCTACATTTGAATTCTCCTTGTTATATGTTTTATTTATTTTCTCGTAAAATAGGTCATACGTAAAATAAACGTCAATGGAAAATGGGTTGGAGATGCCCAGAAATGCAGTTGGCTGCATCTCTTGTTTTAGGCTGCGTTCGCATATGAACGTAACTCGTCGCACAGTGCACAGAAATGTCAAATCATCCACCCACAAAATAAATCCATCTCAGCCCTTCAAAGTTCACTCTCGCAGAATACAATTTGCTTTACTCTGCAATATTGCAGAGGACAGATTACTGAAACAAACCAAAACGGAAACAACACACGTAATACCAAGGACTGACTAGTGAAATGAACTAAAACTTAAAGTGCACACAACACTCTTCCTGAGTGCCGCCAGTTTTTTGTAAATGTACCTAGAGAGATAACTGAGAAGCAAGTATTCCCTAATCAAATAATAATTCCTAACGTCAAATGAACATCTTTTTTTATTTAAAAATATGAGTGCAATTTATCGAGCGGAAAGGATGGAGGAGGTTTACTCGAATAAACCATTTCATGAGCAAGAGAAAAGTGCGATGGTTTGCAATTGTCGTCCACTAGATGGAAGGTCGCAGGGTGAAAGATGTTGACAGAAGATGATAACACATGGGAGATGCTTGGATGTTATAAGCAGCCAACCATGCCAAAATCACAGAGTGAAAACCCATGGCTTACGTTGGACTCGAACTTTCGAGTCCAACGAAGTCGAGTTGGACTCGCAGCTTCCGGATATGGGTAATTCGACTTAGGCATATAAATAAATGCAGTACATTCAAATAATTTAACATTAGTTTTACCGTACTAGTAGGATTTGTTATTTATTACTCGTTTCCAAAGGTAGAGAAATACCATTGCATTCTCTTGAGCTCCAGCCACCGCATCCGTGCATATTTTGTGCAGGCGTAATGCCTAATGAATGTTAAAAAAAACCTAACATGAAGTGAAAATGAACAGCTGTCTTGAGTTTCTTAATCCCGCGTAGGTGCAGTGTATACAGTAATGTTACAATATTCGTAAAAACTTATCCTTTTGAAACTAAAAATGCGGTGGCCTTTCTTTGACATAGCACGGATGGATTGATTAAATGTTTCTGGGCACGACAACTGTTATGGTCGTTAGTCCTGCTACTGTGGTGACTGTTTTATCCCGAAAGTGGCGGTGTTCCTCCTCCGTTGACTGGTGAGAAGCGGCGCCGACCTTCATGTCGGCTGTGGGAGATTTCCCACCTTCCGGTATCGCCTCCATCGGGCCACCGCCCCAATCGGGACGAACTCAATGCTCCCGTCTGGTCTTCTGACATTTGCGATAATGACGTGCATCTAACTGTAAGTGCGTATAAAGAGGAGAGAATAGGGATGAGAATAGGGCATGGAAGAGGAAGGAGGAGAGGAAAGGTTATTGGCCCGTTTGTTAGGATACTGCTCCGGCATTCGCCAGATACTCACCTTAGAAACCACGAAAAATTTCAGATCAGATCAGCCGGCCACTAGAATGCTCCTCCAGACAGCGACTGAATTCGACCGAACTATTGAGCTAATGTAAAAAACCCGCCTTCGCCAGGACTCGATTCCTGGGACCCTCTGATCACAACCGCTGCAGAGACAACAGAAATGCTGCCTTTGAAGTAACCCAGGACGATACATCGCACGAGGGAATTCATATTGCAGAGAAATAGCATTTGAGTTTTTTTATTGGAAACGACTCAGGTTTTGTGATAGTAAATGCAACATAGTTCATACGTAAATACCAAATGCCTTTAAATGCAAAAACCTCCATAAAAACCAAATGTATATTACATGAAGTGACAGAACAATTGTAATGTTAGGAAACAGAACACACATCAGGTTAGTACTGTAAGCAAGCGCGAATAATGCAGTATTAGCAATCGTGAATAATTTCAATTGTTTTACAGATGAATCAATCCCTAATAGTGTTGTAATGATGCCAATGAAAATTGGCTCTATTTTTCGAGTTAAATTAAAGAGCTATATTTCTCACTCTTCTCCAAGCCGTAGAAACATATTTTACCCTCAAAGATTTTCTTCGCTTTTTTTACCCATTTTATTCTGCTGTGCGTCAACCCACAGTCCAGCCCATCTTTATTTGCCCACCACCATACCCATCTCTACTCCCCCACCAGTAGACCTCCCAACGCACGGACGACCGGTTGCTGTGCACGTACGCTGCTTTCTGCTCTGGCGACAACGGCGCGCGCACGTGAGAAGTTGGTATTTCACGTTGAAATGTCACCGATTCTCTCGAGGTCTGGGTTCTGTTTTTATTGAAGTTTCATCTCTGCTGACGCACCTGACCCCTCCGATGTGCTAATGTGTACTAATGGGAGACCACGACGTTAGGGGTGGTTGCTTTACTTCAAAACGCAATTACATGGTGCAATGAAAAACCGAAAACCTGCATGAAAGGTCATCTGGAATAAGCGGTCACTTCAACTAACAGCCATATCCAAGTGGAAATCATTTCATTTTTCAAGAAGACTATAAAAGTATTCCCTCTTTCAGTGGCCAGCTGCCAGGCCAAACTCGTAGATTGATCATCAGACACTTCAAGCAATTTTGAACTATATAATCACAAGAAATGTGGAAAATTGTGGAGATTGTTGTTGATATAATAACTTCCTATGACGCATCACATTGTCAGATTAATTCTAATAATGTAAATCAGGGTCTCTTATCTCGTAGGAGAATTACTTTATATTTCAGGTAATAACACATGATTTTAATAAATATCTCGTAATAAAACTACAACGCCCATTTCACAGAATTCCTATAATTTGCTAACTCCAGCTTCCTTTCTGTGGTGATCTGTTAAGGACTCGCGAAGTAGGTAGCATGCACAAATTCTATCAAAGTGCATATGTCAATTGCTTTGTCAGATGACCCTGCTTTAAACTTTCTACTACACATGGATTGCATCTTCATGTCTGGTTATATTGTCTGGTTCAGCGAAAATTAGTTTCTCGACTAAGACTCTCTCCCGCCAGGTCGTAAATCAAATCCTAGACATTTGCCGGTTGAAGCACTCAAACGCATATGAAATTGTCTACATTTCATAAGTAGCAATAAATGAAACTCCTTCTGAAAGTTCATGAATTATGTGAATTTGTATTAAAAAAATAAATTTTTGGTTATCATTTTTATAGGAAAAAATTATTTTAATCAATTTATTACATTATTTATGAACTGAAAGGCATATACAAGTAAATGTTTTAACCAATTATTGCCGCAGTTCATATTAGGAGCAAAGAAATGCCATAAAATATTTTTTTCTTAATTTAAACACGAATAAAAAATTGTTTTTTCGCTGTAAGCTTACCATGTGGATATTTTAGCCTCATATTTTGAAAATAATAATATTTTCTACATCCAAACATGTGGGAAAAATCTGAGTCGAATTCCAAGCTAAGGCCTGGAAACCCCCTTATCCGGCTAGAGCCGTTAGGAACTCATAGCTATTGGAATTATTAGTTCAAAAATGTTTTGAAACAGATTTCTCGCACTTTTTCTGGCGAGAGTACAAAACGTTTCTTAATGTGATTAAATCTCTGCTCATTATTTATTTTAAATTTTGTTAAGATGGTAATGTAATAATATAAACCATTGTCCCGATTTTTTATTTTCAGTGATATTCACAAGTTTTATATCAGGACTAATAAGAAACCAAACCGGACAGTAACGAGAATAATCTACAAATGAACACACTACAAATGAACACATAACAATGATCTGTATTCAAGGCGCAATTTCGTAATTAATCATTAGAAGACCAGTTAGTTTTAATACATTGCCTCATAGTACAAACGATGGGATTAAGAGTAATAATTAGAAAACTGAATGTAATGACGTAATGTATTGATGTGTGATATACGTAATATTTGTACTTATCAGGTACATTTGACACTAAAACTCCGTGACTTTTCACAAGATTGTTGGTTTTTAGCCTTTCTTTTCATGCTTGGATTCATTTCACAAGGGTTCGATTCAAGGTGGTACAAATTTTCCTTTAGTCACACCTCCGATACGTTCTGACAGGGTGTTTTGTTGAGCACTGTGATGATTTTAAGTTGCAATTTCTTGTTAGAAACTATGATTCCGAAACGACCGTGACGCGAAGAAATCGCTTAAGGGATCACGTTCAACCGCAAAACCGAGAAAAATCGAAGCTTTGTCTGTAATTGCTGGTCTCGACCTTCAATAAATAAATTCAGGTATCATGTTCCTTGACTGTGTATGTGGAAAAAACGTTTGAGAAAAAACAATATTTTTTCGTTTTGTTTAAACAAATATTATTTGCTGTTTTCATGATATCTGTATACTGAAAGCATTAAGGGTTATCGTCAGTAATTTCAGCTTACTACTAAATCAAATGTCGATATTTTTTCTTAACGGGAAAGGTATTGGGCCCTAAATTTATTATAATCGAATCTTGTTTTTGTTAACCCGTTTTATAAAAAAACAATTTCAATAATAAACCGATTTTGCAAGACGGGAAATCCGATGTCGTAGTTAGTAATCATTGTTATCAATCATAAATAACGTATCTCCAGAAAAATAAGATTTTGCTAGTCATACAATCGAAAACATACGTAAAACTAGGAACTAGTTGGAAATGAAAACCTCTAACATTATCTAAATGCTTTCACTAAACATCTGTGAATATTCTGACTCCTTTATGTCTTATATCTTAAGATTAATAGCGTACCTGCAGTAATTTGTTCATTAAGTCGTTTTCAAGACTTACTGCATTCTTTGTTGTATTAATCGTTTTGTTTTGTGAGTTGCATTAGATTTATCGCAAGCAATGTTTCATAGCGAATCAAATTCAAAGATTAATGAGCGTGTTTAAGTGATAGGATTGGTGAATATAGATAAAAAATTCCAGCAAACACCTGACTTGTGTTTTTACAAAAAATGCTCAGCAATTATAATTATATCTGATGCATTACTTTTTTCAATTACAGTGTATAGCAAGATTTCCAACTATAGTCCACAACAATACATGCAGAAATCTTGGTAAATATATGCCATTTTAATTACATTAAGAAACATGTTTATGTAACTCTGCGTTTACCGAGAGTAGTTATTATATTGTTGAAAATAATTTATAAATATATAAGTTCATTTTTTTGGAAATAACTACTCAACAACAAGAAAAAATGTTTTTGAAATTTTCGGTTTTCCATATCTGGCGTAAATAGTACTTTTTTGTCGTAAGTTTTCTACAGCCCTTACTTTTGTGAGATGTAATCGCACGAGTTTAGGTGATTATTTTAAGTTTCACTTTTATATTTCCTGGTTTGTGGTGCAGGGGCTTTGAGCATTGCGCCCAAGTATGCGGTACATCAAGTTGGCGGGTTCGAATCTCGCTTAATGGAGCAATGTTCTCAATTGTATGGCATGACATGCATTCCCAGTACACCATGTAAATTTCTAATCCCTCTGATTCTCACGCTCGCCTGGGTAAATACTATGAGTTAGAGTGTGGCCACTTCGATCATCGCCACCTAGATGCAATCTGGCTCTCTACCGTTTAACCGGTCCAAGCCCTGACGCGCCGACGAATCACAATGGATACGGAAGAAATGTACGTTGACTGATACGAGCTTACGGGTCTACCTCGGCGTGAAGATTTCGTAGACTAGGCACAGGTCCAAGTGGTTCAACTTCGAGTTAGGGCTCAGCCGGGGAGGGGTCGTCTAAAGTCATGAAAAGCTGTAATGTACAAAAAAAGGGAATCCATCCATTGTTCACATATTCTATTTTCATCATATATTCTGTTTTCATTAATGCAATAAATTGTACTTTTCTTTTCCTTTTAGTTAGCTTTTGTAATACAGGCTTGTTGCGTTAAAAACATTAATATCGCGGTGGTATTTGCTCGGAAACTGACTCATACATACACAATTTCATTACACACACACATTCATACTCTCATACAAAAAACAGACACATTCACAAGCATACAATAGGAAATTAAAAGGTAGTTTACCTATGAAAAGTATCAAGTACCTAAGCATGTATGTGCTGGCCTAAAGTTTGTCTAGAGGTAGGTTTCCGGAGTAGATGTATATTCCCGTTGTTATTCATTCTGCTTTTGGAAAAGCGTGTTGATACTCAGGAAAAAAGCAAACTCTACCAACGTTTGCCGCTGTATATATATAGATGCACCGTCCTTTAGTAAAGAATTTAATCACGAAAGGTAATTAGCTTATCCATGAGAAGCTTTCATTACACAATTGCAACGTGAATGTGCTTTTTCAGCGGATTTTCCAGTACTTAAGGATGCACGTACGTTTCCTGACTGTGGCGATGCAATCTTCCGTTGTCTGAAATACACCGTTATTATGTAAGTTGATTCCCAGAAATATTTACATAAGACTGGAACAAAAAAGAGTATTCTGAAATATGGTCATTGAAACATGTAAGTCATTTCAACTACGATTAAAAAACATTGGTTTTACAGGAATTGATATGTATTTTATTATCTCCATCTATATTTTTTATTATTTCGCCTATTCTGAAAACTAAGAGTAATCTCAAGCGCTCTGCCATTTAATGTTTGCTATATCCTGAACAAACCAAACATTAATTTTAAAGCCGTAGAGGATCATAGAAAATTCGTCCGTGCTTATGAAGAAGAGTTATGCCGTTTCTGAGAGTTAATAATATTAATAATTTCCAGGGAATAAACAGCTAACTTGATTAACATTACCCCATACTGACCACAAAGAATAAGGATTAACATAAACTTGAGCCAAAAAGAAATTACTCACAATTTTATGTAAGTTGAGAATGAAATGGTACTCCACCGGTGCAAACACGGATCTCCAAATAAGCCTTCTCTAACTTTGTCAAATCCATGTTGAGATCATTATTACATTGCACATGTTGTTATAGTTCGAGTATATAAGGTGTTTCAGAATAAATATCACAAACTTCAAAGCATGAGAAGAAATTGGAGATGATCACATTTTGTCAATGAACACACCGAGAGAAATTTCATTTAACAAAGTTACTCATGTGATATGTGCTTGTTGTTAGGCAATTCGTGCACTGACGTTCGGCTGGTCACGCAGTCAGAGTACCTTTGCATTAGGAATTGCTAAAAAAATCAGAAAAAATGCTACATGTTAACTTTGTTTTATGAAATTTGGTATCACACGTTGAGTACTAAAGGTATATTATCTTTGACCTCCCTACATGCCCTTTAAATTTCTAATATTTATTCTGAGATCCCTGTATGAATTATATTTCAAATCGTATTATAAGGATATTGTATTAGAGGAGTTGTGTGTTAAAACAGATATTAAACTGTAATTCTACGGAAATAGTGTGTAAAAAATTATGGATTATAGAAAATAAGCTTGATCTCTTCCAACCGGAATGGTAAACATTTAAATCATATTCTTTAGAAGAACGGAATGTGAATAAATATCTTCCTCTATACTTCAAAATATTTTTCTTTTACGAGAGAGTAACTCGTGAAGAGTAAGGCAATGTGGAAAGAATTGCCCAGACACATGAATCACAGAACACGCTCAATGAACGTTCCTACATGTGACTACGTACTCAGAATTATCAATAGTTTTTCAAAAAATTCAAATAGTATATTGTATCCACGTACTGCAGCGCGGAAGCAGCGCAAATCGGATTTGGGCACCGTGCATTGCCACACAAGGCTAGCGATACTACTTAAACCAATGATGAGTCACAAAATAAAGCAAAGAGTAAATTGTAATTCCGGTGTACAATCTACGAGCACGTTCAAATTTTAGATGGTTGGAATAAAAAACGTAAAACGTTAGTAAGAATTGAAAATATTCATGTATAATGTTAGATGTATGATGTACGGCAGCATGTGCACAGGTTATGTAAAAAACGGAACACCATGTTATTTACATACTACACAATATCCGAGTCATGTTTCTAGGAAACCAGCGATCTGTCATTTCTCATCATAAGGGGTGGGGTCGGGTGGGGGAGGACCTCCCCAATTGCTCGGGTGACCGGAGCGAGCAATCCAACTCCCCGGCTGAGGGAGCGCGAGGACGGCCCGGACTCGGGCCGCTCCCGCCGCTTATTAAATCACCTCTGAGCACATCTCACGTCAGCTTTCCCGCCCGGGAGTTACATCGACACCCGCCGTGCTCAGTGCACGCCCACACAGTAGATTTCCCGGACGACCGCTCTCCACCAACCGACCGACTGCCCGCTGCGCCGGGCCCCGCCAGCCCCCGCCCGCCCTTCTGACTCCTCGCACACCGCCCCGCCACCAGGCTTCTCCACACGTCCCGCTACCTCTGCCCGCCACACGGTCTCCACCCTAATCAACCCGCTCTGCCACCTCCCCAACCTGCCCCGCCCCATACATTATATTGCCATTGTCACCTCCCCGCTTCACTTGTACTGTTCCACCCCGCCGCGCCACGCCTCACCGCGCCGTCCGCCCGCGCCGCCCGCCTCAGCCAACCCGTCCGCCTATCACTCTGGTCGCTCACTGCCCCGTCACGTATCTACGCCCTACATACTGTCTCCATCTTGCCCCGCCCCCTTCGGCTCATTTTATTTTTCCCCTCCCCTTTTCGTTTGTACCACCCTGCCTCTTCTGTCGACATGGCCCTGTTCCTCCTTGTCTCTTTCGTCACATTACCTTATTCCGTCACTTCGTCTCTGCACGCTCCTGTCCCCAACCAGCTAGTTGTATCCCCGGCCATTCCCCGCCCCCTGTTCTCTCCATCTACAGACCAAGCCTACTGCCTTCCTTCCCGCACACCACCCATCCTATCACTCCAGTCACCGCTTCAAGCTCTTCCTACGAAGCTCGGTTCCCGTCTCCAGCCGTGCGTACGGGAGCGGTCCCAGCGGAGTCCGGCACACATCGTAACGACGCCCAGATCTGTCTCCAGTATTTGTGCGCCAATCAGCGCATCGGCGTGGCGTCGGCGTCGGCGGCACCGGTCTCGCCCCCCCCCCCGTTCACCCCACTGCCCCTCGCCCCGACGTCTGCGCCGGCCCCGCCCACCCCGCGCACGTCCACGGGCCACCAGCTCCCTCGGCGTGCATATTCATGTGTTGACATTATAGGAGCCCCGAGGCCCCGCGCCGGCAAACACTGGCCGCGTCCTGTTAGCTTTCGATGGCCTATCTCGGGCCTTACATGCGGCATTACACAGTGTCCATATCGGATTTGCGCCGAATCGCCGCCGACGCGACGGCGCGTCTCCCGGGGGCACAGGTGTTCGGCGCGCCGGCGGCGTGGGCGGGGAGGCGCGGCGGAGGCTGCGTGGGCGGCGGAGGTAGCGGGGGCGGCGGGGACGGCGGGGGTGACGGGGCGGCGGGGGCGGCGGGGGCGGCGGGGGCGGCGGGGGCGGCGGGGGCGGCGGGGGCGGCGGGGGCGGCGGGGGCGGCGGGGGGCGGGGGCGTCAAGAATGGCCACGGACCGCGGTGGTAACCGCTGAGGCCGTAATGACAGCGACAGAGAAGAAGACGGCAGTAACATGGAAAGTAGGCACTTGACAGTTATTTATTTAGGTCAGGATTGCTCTGACCGGTTGAAAAATAAAGCTGCATTTTCTATAATAAATCGTCTCAGTTTCCGCAGCTGTGTGAAGAAGAAAAAGGTCAGGTAAGCTAAGTAAGCTATGTACTGTTGGGTATTCAGCGTGCTCGCCATTTGTCCCCCTTGCCCCCAGGCGTGGATAATAAATATAAATAGACCCAGGCCTGAAAACATCGCTAGCTGACAAAAGTTTAATTAATCCGACCCTATAATGCCAAATGCACATACTTTTAGGTTTAGAGGCCCGTCATTTACTAAGGTCATTGAAGTCCTTGAAAGACAATCTAATAGATATTAGCTCCGTCGCCATCATCGCTATGGCAGAGTCAGAGGAAACGGGAGTACCCCGGAAATCCTGCCGAGAGATTGCTTCTCGTCCAGGAATTTCTAGCCCTGGTACCAGTACGAGACCCTATTAACCCGTAAAAACTATTACGCCACGAACTCTCCCTTTACAGAGCTGAGGATTGCGACGACGATAGTGGTAATATTAACAGCAGAGCGACGTGGAGGAGAGGACGAACACCAGTGAAGACTGCAGTGGTAACAGTTGTGTTTTCAACGACATTCGAAGTGTCAGTACCTCTCCTGAGTCGATGGTGATAGAAATGATGGTGAGGGCGGTGGTAATGACAGCGTAACTGTTGACTATGGGGTGGTGGAATAAGAGAGGGTTTAAAACACTAATATACTTAGCACATGTTTTAAGTATCCCAGTGAATAGGGGCTGCAATATATTTTATAAGATATTACTTAAAAATATGCAAGATATTGTAATATTTGTAATTGCAAATTTCATTGATTTTTATATTCATTTTCAATTCACATAGAATTCAATATTTAAATTATTAGAAGGCTTAATTTTTGTTCAACTTTAGAACTCCAGCCAAATTACCCCTGCCCTAGTGATGGTTGCAGTTCGTACGACAGCCATAATGCAACCTTCGCAGAGCAGTGGTAGTGGAAAAGCGCTTTTCCGTTCGGTTCAGGGGCAAAAGGTTGTGGTGATGGTGGTGGTAGTGTCGAAAGAGAACAACGGTCAATGGGGTTACCAGCGGCGAATTTTCGACTAAGGAGCCAAATAAGGACGACAATTGGTAATGGCAGTCGATGTAGGAGCAGAAGCGTTGATGTGTTCGCGGCTCAAGGTGCCGCGCTCGGTGGCTACTCGGGGCTTCGGATCGGATCGGGGACACGTTCAACTAGATTAGTTCCGAGGCTGCCTTGGATCTCCGTCCGATTTGAAGGATCACTGGGTTCAAGTGCGAAGTCTGAGTCAACTCGACTGCGCAACTGTTTCAGACCCTTCATCATCGTCTATTGATTTTAACAATCGCAGTATTATCAAACCTCCCGTACAAGGGACACTGCAATACATTCTACTGGAAGCGTTTCGATGGCATCTTGATGAACTGTGTGAATGAATAATCTCTCATTTTTGCAGACCCTGAACAGAAAATTTACATTTTTTCGTTATTAAAATTGTACAAAATAATTTACATTTTTTCGTTATTAAAATTGTGACGTTTTAAAATACAATTTGCTTTTTTATGGTTTTTATCCTCTATCAAAGAACAATTAAATCTATGCTGTAAATGCTGCGATCAAAATTTGGATCAAGTTACTTAAGAATCGCGAAAATCAAAATAATTTATATATTTAACCTCTATCATTCCTTACGTTATCATTTACTAGAATCAACCCCAAGGTGTAGATAAGTTTTTCTACTTGCTATAACACTGTACAGTGTTGGTCTTATATTAACTAAAAGTTTGAAGGTGCTGATGTTTCAAAATTTCCGGTGTAAGCATTATTGGCAACGAAGAGAGCGAATTTCCTTGTCAGGAAAAGGAAACTCTTCTTTTTCGCGACTTTTTGTAAAGTCAGTGGGAAATTATGAAGCCAATCATCAATGAAATCTTACTTCAATGCCTTGTATTTTA
Source organism: Acheta domesticus (assembly GCA_031308135.1). Classification (NCBI taxonomy): domain Eukaryota; kingdom Metazoa; phylum Arthropoda; class Insecta; order Orthoptera; family Gryllidae; genus Acheta; species Acheta domesticus. The sequence goes on along the minus strand of JAHLJT010002406.1, from coordinate 123,705,283 downwards.
TGCGAGTCTATTTCTGGGTCATAGTCTGTGCTGACTTGATCAATACGGTCGCAAGCCTATTAACTGTCACATTGCTCGCAGAGAGACACGTTTGTAAGACATTTAATGTTTCGGTTTATATCGACAAGTCCTTCAGAGGTGAACACAAACCTATCTTTGAGTACAGGAGTCACGGCTATCAAGGTAACATATCATTGGTTTTTATTGTTGTACTGATTCTGTTATTGTGGCCATGAAATATCTGTGTCGATAGTTATACCGGTAATTCCGTCGATATAATCGTTTTTCATGAACTCATATCGACGCTTCGTCTACAAATGAAAGTTAACCTTCACTTCGTACAATGTGGCTGAGGATGTCGACTGCAGAAACTGATAGTATGAAGGTTATTCATTTCTTTCTGCTCTTTGTTTTTGTACGTTTCAATTGTTCTTTTCGCGCGACCCATGAAAAAGCTTTGACGATTTCATTGTTCTCTTAGATTCATAGTTTATAAGATTTACTCCACAAAAGTATGTCTGGAAAATAAATTAGAGTATTCTATTTCGTTATTTTCCGTAATTTGTTGATAAGTGGGGTAACATTACGAAGCTGTTAAAGGCAATTATTAAATATCAAGTTTAAAATATGAAATCTGGTAAATGAACACGAATTGAGCTGGAGGTTAATGTACAGATAAATGCATTCATTCCACCGTAGCGTAATTTTTTCGATAATTTTCATTTATCCGCTCCATTTTTCTTCTTTAAAATTCGTTGTGCGTGTTAACTGATCTACCAAGCGTAATATAGAATACAAAGCGTAGAATTCCCATGAATGGGTAAAGTGTGCAGAGCGCATAAAGCAATTTTGCGAAACATCGCTCTATTTTTCGAGCTTTCTCATATTCTGCAGGAATTTTCACCTGCAACGTTCCCCCCCAAAATCTGTAAAATTAAAAGGAAAAACTAAGTCATTAACGTTTTAAGAAGATTGCGCTCTACAAGGCATACTGACTGAGTTGAACCACTAGAGTATTATATCTGCTTCTTTGACAAATTCTAGGAAACAAACTCTCGAATTACTAGCCAAAGTAAATCAATCTTATACACTCTTTAAAATCCGTATTATAGTTAAATACGGGAAACGCTGCAACATCACTTGTCCTTGCGATGACCGGGACTCGTTGTCCTTCAAGTCTCATGAAGAGTTGTTGAGAGCTAAACCAGGCAAGTCAAACCGCACTCGCACGAGCTACGTGCCCTCCTGGGGAGCCCGGCGCTCCTAAGGACACGGACAACTTCCCCTAACTCTGTACTCATTACCCCTGGAAATTCAGAAAGGGGTGTAAACGCGCAAGCTGAAACGGCACGAGGCGGTGAATATTGGCTTCACACGAAAATGTATTTGCCAGATTTGTCTAATTACTGAGAATTGTATTACTCGTATGTTTATATTCTTCACCACTGATTACTATTTGATGTTTATTGTCTTGCTAGATTCTCCCTGATATAAACATATTTGCTAAGTAACAGGAATATGTTTGAATGGTGAATTATTTCCTTGTATTCGTTTTGTGTTGTCACATAAAATCATTGGTTTTTTATTGTATAATAAATTAAAAAGCCTTTATAAGTTAACAATTCTCACTTAAAAACGAACAGCGCTTTTAACAGACATGAATATTTGTCTGCTAAAAATAACCTGAACGTAGAATGTTTATGCTTTTATACCACTCGTAAGTAAACAAGATTACAAAATAAAGATATTTTTGATTCAATTTTTAAAATTTTACTTTCAATTGATAATTTGAAATCGGACTGGTGTATTCTTTCATTTTAATGGATCATTTCTTTGCCTTAAAGAGAAAATGGGAATTAATATAGCAAAATTTGTGACAATAATTGTCAAGTAACTTCTCCCAAAGACCGTCATTGGTTATGTATCCAGAGACGTACCGCCTCTCCGGAGAGATTTGTACAATCCTTTCTTTTAAATCATGCGTCAATTTCTCTGGATGCAGTGCCCCGCTCTAATCAACTTGTTAACCTCGCCCGCGACCTTGACATGTCTGAGTTGAAGTATCACAGGCTTAAAGTACTCAATCTTCGAATCAGTGACGCGTCACGACTGTCTTTTCTGTGCTTTACTCTTTTCGCGAGGTCACATTTCTAACGGTATATACTTCGCGTAAGAAAAGTGTATTCGGAAGTTAATATTTTATAGAGATAGGACTCGACTGTAAAGAAGTAGCAACTTTCAAGAACAGGACTAAAATTGGTCTTCTATGATTTGTTTCCGGAAATTGAATAATATGGTAACCCATGTGTATATGATAAAGAGAAAATCATTCCCCATCCGTATGCTTTCTACGTAAGTAATCGTAGTGTCACAACGTAAACTCAGCTTTAATATTTTCTACACGTCATGTACGTTTCAAAATTAATGATTATTATGATGTATTGTATATTTTTAGGAATTAACGTCTTAACAAGTCGTATTTACTCGTAAAAATATACCAACTAAATATAAAGTTTCATATGGAGATGTCGTTCACTTCGATAAAATTATACCCAATTCTATTATCATTTTCGGTAGATCATTGTTTGTAAATACTTAAACTGGTCTCTGCAACCGTGATACAAAATATTATTACATTGGTTTCATGACATTTAGAATTATAGTTTACAGTTTAATTTTGTAATAGTTTTCCTTCCCTTGCATTTCAACGTTCGTTAACAAATACTAGTTTCCTACTGTCAAATGTGAGCAGTGAAGTGGATGGCTCTTTCTAAATGGAGTTACTACGACATACTTCAAAGCATGAACAGAGAAAAAAACATTACTTGTCATATTCCATTTTACCCAAAAAATTCTAATACAGAAAAATAGACCAAACTTGAATGAATTTATTATATTCTTTTCTTCTACTCTCGTTCTGTCATAGTGAAAATACAATTTAACTTCTGGTCATCTGATTTCTATTGAAGCGTCATTAGAAGCAATTTGTAATTCCCCTGGTTTGTTCCTATTTTCATTTCGACCTAATGAATGTGTTTTAATATTCGAAACGTGAAATGAAAATGCAGAGCCTGCTATCTTCGCGGCTAATATCTTTTCATAATGTCTCATAACATTGGTGATTCTCTCATCAACGTAAAACAAATGAAGCGTGCCATGAAACTCATTTTCCGATGTACGGTATCACAGTTGATTTGGACCGCAGTGAAAGGAAGATTGCTAGAGTCTCTAATTCGAATGTCTAGTACATACGAGATCAAAGATTATATTATATGTAGAAGGATACGTATGCTTTCACATAACACTCAAAGTTGAAAAATATTAATAAATGTATACATACATCCAAGGCTTTGACTTGAAACACTAAGTTAATAACTGTATAAAAGCAAAACAATCCGTAATTGATTTCCAAGAAGCCTTGAAATTTTACGAACGGTAGATAGCAACTCATTCTCTTTGATCGTGACAGATGTGTGATATTCCTGCTTTATGCCTCCAATTCATAAAAAATTATTGAATTCCGAATCGAGATAACACTGATTATTGACACGTCGCATCATGTAATTTATATGCTACACTACATGCAAGGGATGCCAAAGTTTTAGCCGACCTGGTAGCTAGTGGCATGCTAGAAGCTTATCAATGCAACTAATGGCTTGAAAGACCATAATTAGTACTGTATTAACACTGTAATTAACGTCTGTATACTGTATACTTCTTTCTGTACACTCTCTACAACATTCTCTTCTCCTTCGCAAACTCATCTTAGCGACTTATATGTCTCAGAGCATCAATGATGTCTCTGCATTCTATCAGAGATTTAAGATCAGTGTGCGATTGACTAGCTGCGCTCTACCAGAGGATGACGATTGAGATCTACGATTGAGTTCATCTATGCAGAATATTGCGTGTCTGTAGGAAAGATCGAAGAAATATATTATAACCTATATATATTACCTATATATATTATAACCTTAGAGAGAACTATTTGTTGATTTTTACTTTCAATTGTCTAATCTGGAATGTACACAATTAAGTAAGATAATGTCAGTTTTTGTCTTTACTCTATATATACAAGTAATTTGGATATTGATTTTAATTGAGTCTAGGAATGAACGTTTGAACGTATTAAGTGTAGAAAAGACATGCAATTATTGAAAAAAATAATTTTTCCTAACGGATGATTGATGTCCGTAAAAAGGTGTGAATTCTCACATGTGTTCTGCAGGAAATAGTTACAGGGTTAGTGGTAGTAAATTAAGCAGGATTATTCAGTATTTGCGAGTTGAACGAGCGAAAGCGAAACATATTAGAATTATTTACGTGTTATGCTGAAACTGTGACAAACGGATTGTAGGGAAGTGATTTATTATAGTAAAGAGTGAAATCGAAACGCCTTTGGATGGTGAAATGATTATTTAAATTCACGAGGGCAAGAAGAAGTATAATTGAAGTAAAACTGAAAAGTAAATTCTTTAAAAATTCGCGAGGAGAAAAGAATATGGAAAAGAGTAAGTTTTACAATTTGTCAATTGACTGAAACATTGGTGTAATACATAATTTTACCAAAATAATATACGCGTGTAAATGTATTTCATTTTTTGTTTAGATTTGTTTATTAATGTTAGTTATAAAATGAGTGAAATGAGAAGGCGTGAGTCCCAATAACAAAAACCATACATTTTTTATTGAGAAAGTCAGAAACAAAGGGTAGCAAGACTTGACAGGAACACAGGGTAGGAAGACTGTTGTATATGGGAGCAAAAGCAGAGAGGCGGAGCAGGGCGGGGCGGGGATGCAGTAGAATAGAAGTAGGCTTCCTCCTCTGGACGGAAATAGACAGAATTCCTTCTGATGGCTAATAAATTTGTATAATAAAGTACTCCAGCAACTTAACAGGGGTACTTAACTATTTGTACTATGTAATTGACATTATTCATTTATTAATTCATGTTTTGATTTAAATATTTAATTTATTGCAGTGCTATAGGAGAGAGTATTTTACTATTTGTTGTTCTTGGGAAGTTTTATGTGCTACGTTTTTGAAACTTTAGTGTGGTTTTGCTCTAAAGATTTTTGCTCCTGCAGACCACCTAATTGTAATCATTAATTCAGATATGTTTCTGGAATGTTCAATTAGGTTCTTTTAATCTGTTTGCATTATATATTTGTTATCATTTCAAGCCCATCACCCAAATTGCCAAAATGAGCACAAACTGTGAAATTGGAAAGAACAGAAATAAAAGCGTCGTACTCAGAACACAAACTTCGTTTCCGGTTATTAAAGCAATTCTTACGTATTAAAAATGAGAGTGGATCAAGGGCTTGTTGACCACTGCGACACGGAAACGTCAGTTTCTTGACAGCGAATACGAACCATCTGGTCGTCACGTATGACTCCAAGTTAAAATCGAAAGAAAATTATCAAGATAATCAAGTTCAACGATTAATTAGATATCTCCCAATTACAATCATGATTCAGATATTTTTGTCAAAATTTTCAATTCACTTTTTCTTTTTTCGGTTTCTTTTTTCTACATTTGATTTATTTTCTCATCAGTTGTCCATTTGCACGCAAATGGCATCTATCGGTGAGGATCCAGTAAATTGGATACATCAGGAATAAACCGTCAAACCGTCAAACTGCCAACCTGCGTAAAAATTGAGAAAGGAATATTCATACCTCCCATTTACTAAAGCAATGTTACACGCACATACAAATGGATTAACAGGTCACTGCGACATGAAAACGTCAGCCACTTGGCAAGTGACCTCAAACCATCTCTGGATGTGTTACAGATTACTCGAAACTAATGTCGAAAGAAAAAAATCAAGCTAATGAATAAATATGACCCAAATATAATAATTTCGAAATTTATCTCAAAATGTTAAATACAATTCTTTCTCAGTTTCTTGTTCTCTATTTACACTTAATGCTTTTCCATCTGCTGCCTATTTGACCCGAAATAGCCTCCATCGGTGAGAACCTGCCTAAACTAGAAACAGAAACGCACCGTCAAACCGCCAAACTGAGAATACAAACAATTTCTCCCCCAGACATTATATACTAACAGATTTTTTAGTGTCCTTTGGTTCATCAGCTATAACGGTGATATCCGATCGGAAGTTTGCACGCCACCACAGTGACTTTACTGTACTGACGTTTAAGTTCCCGATTAGATGACACCGTAACAGCTGATGTCACAGGACACTAAATAAATCGAAGTATAGCAGTCCACACATATTGCAACTACAAGTGGATCGAGGGCTGGTGAGCCGAGCTCCCTGGCATCGCACGCTCGCGACCTCCCGCAGTGTCCGTCGCGCACCGCGCTTCGCCCTTCACTCTGATTAATGGAGCGGCCGGGGACATGACCGCGCATCGCCGCTCCGCCGTATTAAAATACATGCGGCGCCGTGCCCCCGCCCCGCCCGCCCGCCCCGCCCGACGGCCCGGCGGAGAAATAACCTCGGCTGACGCGGCCGACGCGTCGCGGTGCGTGCCATGCGTCGCTGACGCCCACGCGTCGTCAGTCTTCGTCGCCTGCGCGGCTGACGGACCGGCTCGCTCAACGCGCTGGATTGGGGATCCATCACTCACGCGCTCGCGCCCGCGCGCGCCGACGAGCGGCGACCGGACTGGCGGACCGGCCGGCCGGCCGGCCGGGCGGGCGGATATTCTAATGAGTGCGCGCGGCGAGACGCGACGGGGCAGTAGGTGAGGTGGTCGCCAGTGATGGCGCAGAGGTCGGGAACTGTTGACCGGAATACGGGCAGGGTTGGCTTCTGCTGGTGTGTGGTGGGAATCTCATAAAGAATGCTTTTGGCGAGCGGTGGAGGTGTACGTGATGAGGGTGGTATATGATGAGGGATGTCGTTGTGATGACAGTTCGGGGGAAAATTCATAATGACGTGGTATTGGCTAGAGCTATTGAAAAAAAAAGAAGTCAAGGAAACCAATTTTCTTTTGGTGCTACATTGATTTTGACGAGTCTTTCTGTTTCCCGGTCACGCGTTAAGTCAAGTACAAACTATCCTGTATCTCCGAGATTTAATACAGTGCTGTGAATTCAGTGCTTGATGAAAGCATTGCACACAAACCACAGAAAAGTACCGATCAGAGTAGCAAACTAACTGGTGGCGAATATTCGCCACCGTCGGACTCGACCCTAGGGTCTCCCAGCTGGAGACACACCAGCGGCAACAATTAAATTCATGCCGCTGATTCTTTTACGAACTAAGGGTATGACAAGCCTATGCACTTCGAATATTAGCTGCCTCCTAGACGGTGTGGTGGAACTCGCATATTCGGGTATTCCAAGCCGGGTATTTTTGTTTGTTGTTATGTTTCTTTAAATAAATTATTTATTGTTGATGTATACATACTAGTTCAATCGATAATCTGTATTGCATTTACTTATATACGTATCCTAACTGAACATGTATAATAATTACTCAATGGCATAGGAGATTCATAGATGGCTGATTGTTAGTTATTCCAGGAGCGTCAACTGCTAAGGTCATTACTCCCGTAAGAATGGTTCATAGTTTTTGCTCTCGAGAGGTGGCGGTGATCTTCCCCCGCTGGATGGTGAGATCAGCGCCGATATACCATCCGCTTGCGGGGTTTCCCTCAACCAGCTATCTTCGACCAGCGGGGCACCGCTCCAGCCTGGACAAGCTCTTAATTCCCAACCGGTCTCCCGGCATGTGTGGGGGTGTAGTGCACGTTAGTGTGTAAATAAGGGAAGAAGATAGGACAAGGAAGAGGAAGGAAAGATTGCGCATTAGAGTACTGCTCCAGCATTCGCCTGGTGTTATCGAAAAAAACACGGAAAGCTATCGATCAGAGCAGTCGGTCGGTATAATTCTTCTCCGGAGAGCGTCTGATTTCGACCTAGCTGACAAGAGTGTGGAAAATCCTGTCGGGACCGTCAGGACTCGAACCTAGGACCTCCATGTCAGAGGCACTGCTGTGACATCAGTTGAAGCTGTGGCCCACTTACCCCGGTGAGGTTCGTAGAGAACCGACTAAATTAGCTATTACTCGAAAACTATTCAGGATTGTTTCTATCAAGAATTTGTTTCTAATACGGGTTGGGAAGCAGTTGAATTATGCATGATTGGGTGACTTACGGCTATGACTAGGGGTTATTAAGTTTATATATGGATTAAAATTATAAGAGGGATGGGTCATGTGGTGGGTGATAGGTGGTAGATTTAGTTCTTAATGGAGTTGTCTATTTTACATGAATAAAGGGGCAAGTATAGCTACTCGGAGGAACCGTGCTTAGCATATTTTTAATCTCATTTATTGACGCGCTGATTCATATTGGGCATGCAAAAAACAAAAGCTGTCTATTAATTGTTTTGCGTAAGGTGATTGCATTGTTTAGTGGAAGTGTGTTTTGTTGTTAAATAAAAGTTTAATTGTTTTAACTTGATTTTAGTGTGTTGTATTTTTTGTTACATGAATTTTCAATTTAATCTGGTGTCCAAGTTCGGTGAAAGATATTTGAAAGTTTCTTTTTGTAGGATGAGAAATAAAATTGTGTTGTTTTTATGTGGAATGAGGCGGGTTGGAGAATGGTCACTGATTTCATGACATTAAATTTTATTTTCTAAACAGCCAATGAATTCGGCCTGGCTATGAAACTAGGTTCGAAAACCCTTCCACCGTCAGGACTCGAATCCTAGTATCCCCGGAACTGCAATGACATCAACTGACACCTTCAGCTATCTAAGTCGGTGGTGTGGTTTCGTGAATTGTTGCTCCGCATCCAGGGTTCGGTTTCCGCGGGCTGGAAGTCGGATATCTTTCCCACCTAAAAAACTGTGATGTCTCCTGCTGGAAAAGTATTATGTCCCTGTCAGGAGCACAGTTAATTGCTTCCGTTCTTTGAAATGTACAAAGAATCCAAACAAAGGGAATTTGGAAAGAAAAATTTTCAAGGAGAATTATTTTTAAAAAACAATGACTGCGACTGGGTAAACGAAGACGGCCTTCTTTTCCCTCAGTTCTTCAATTTGTTCTGCCTTGATGAAAATTGACAATTCGCAGCCTGTTCTTAACTGTTAGCGTAAATGTTCTGTGATACAGATTTTATGGATTCTACGAGTAGTTGGTGATTGGAGTGTGTATATCATGCCTGAATACAATACTATGTAGGCTTTGGATGTATATATGACGGTGGCTACGTGTTTTTTCCTTTTCTTTTCTGAAATGTGGATACGTTTGTTATGGGTTTGTAGGAGATACGGATTTTTCCTCCGCCTGAAGGTGCCATTCTAGTGAATTGGAGAAATTCTGCCTTCAAGGAGGATGGGTTCTGCTTAATTGAACAACAAACTCAAATGTACCACACTTCGCATTAAATGGTAACACGACAGAGTCAAGCATCTTGAACAAACACGAAACGAATATAAGACATTCTTGTTTTCTTGTTTCTTCTTTATTCTTAATTCATTTAATAGTTTCTTATTGATTTTTCATTGAATTGGAAGAATGTAATGTTGACAGTAATTACTGGACTCAAGAACTGTAAGCCTGTGTTTCTTGTACTGCACATAAAATGGATGAGTAACAAGTGTTAGTACACAATCCTTTCAAGCAAACTTGCTACGAAAAAAAGGAAAGAGATTGCATAGTCCAAAAAGAATATAAATATCTATCTACATGTGGGCATAGGCTTATTTGGCTAATCATTTGTATTACATATGTGACGTATACGCATGTGTAAATTATTCATATTTTCAATTCATTTACATGTCTTTAAATACAACATATTTTCCCTGACAATACTTTGAAGACAATAATTCAAGCACCCGACCTTGTCTATGGTTGTAAACCGGTAGCTTTCTTCCTCTATGATGTACTTTAGAAAAAAACAAGTAATAAATATTTATCTTTAATTATTTTCGTTTTAGCAATAATTTTAGACAAATCTTGAAGTAATTATGGCTTTCAAATATTTTGTATGTAATTTTAAAACTCAGATTTCTAAGAAACGTTTGAATAAAAATATTATGAAGTGTCACTTCTAACCAACGAAAGAAAGTGAATTTATTTACATAATTTTCAGTCATCTGAAACAGGAACATCCATTCGATGGTAATAATCTCTCATGTTACTTCCTTGAAATACATTTCTGAATCTATCGCAGCGCACTCTTTGAATTGATTTCCTTCGACCTCGCTGCTTCCACTTTTCAGTTGTTTACGACGTATTGAATATCACGTTTCGAGTCGAACAGCAATTAATATACCGCACGATTTGCTTCGTAATGACGAAGGCAAATCATCCATCTCGAGGCGCGGCGGGCACTATCCCACGCGCGCACCGCATTTCCCAGCGGAGCGCGTGTGACGCCCCGGTGACAGCCCCGCGCCGTCCGTCTTCGTCGCGGCGGCGCGCCGGGGCGGCCACTCGACTGACCGGCTCGCTTAGCGCAGTCGATCGGGAATCCATCACGGCCAGGATACGCTGCGGATATTCTAATTAGGGTGTTGCATATGGATCGACGTAGATGGATACCGACTGCCTGAACGATGTGAACCAATTACGTCACGAATCGATTTTCGTGGGAGGAAAAAAAATGGCGGCCATAATTATCTATCATAATTTGGAGAAATAATTGAGGGGGGGCCAATGCGTTTACAAGAAAAGCTAACAAATGCCGGCGATAACTCAAAGTTCAAGAGCGCGCGTGTGCAGATAAAGGAAACGTGGCGCGTAAGGTCACGGTCAACGGGTGACGGCGATCGTTTCACTCTCACGCACAGTCGCACACGCACGGTATAGCTGGGCAAGTTAATCAGTATACTGCTAATACGCGCCAACGAGGTCACGTGTTTAGCCGAATTCAGAGAAGGACGATCAAAGATATCGACTAACCATATTCAAATTGTATTCATAAGTAATGTTGGCATTGAATTTCCTCAACGCGAATGCTCTGTACTTATTCTTCAGTTCGGCACTTCAGTTTCCTTTACATAATACATTGATTGCTTGATTTTAAAAATGTTGCCTTCTGTCGCTGCTCACAAAGAACCTTGTAGTATTCGGTAATATTAAGTTCTTTCGAAGTGTTTTATATCTAGTTACACGTGCCTATGTAATTCTATAAAAGAATGTTTTCCGATCTTTTCTAAATGAACGGGATGTGTTGAGATATATGCACGATAACACAGTTATTTCTAATATTCACGTCGTATGCACGAAAATCCACACCACAACAACATGAGGCGGTGCTCTGGTTCTGGTTTTGTGTAAATTCCGCAAAACAGTTTTTCAAAGCTTTCGAAAGATTAGGATTTTATTTTATGACAGAAACATTATGAGCCAGTTAGTCAATTATTCACAGGCGCGTTAACACCAATGTATAATTACCAATATGCACAAAATGGCCTTTCAACTACGTGTAATATACAATACTTTATCTCATCCGATCGCCTTTGCAACATTTTGAGCTTATTCTCTTATACAAGTAAGCGTAATGATGAATGATATTATATTGATCTCGGGGGTACATTGGAGACCTTTGAAGGTATATTTGAGTTGACAATCGCTGTCCGCTGCGAGAAAATGGAAGATATTCCTGAATATATTGAAAGAGAAGCTTCGAATGCTCTGGGAGATTTACTATCCACAAAATCTAAAGATATATCGTAAAGAATACGAAATTTTCAAGAAGTGGGGGAGAGAATGAAATATTAAGAACGTGTAGGAAGAAGTTATATTAGTTTATTTTGAATATCTGCCAATACTTAATGCAGGTTCGTAAGAATGTATACAAAAGTGTGTGTTATCTTTCTTACTTGATGTCTATTATGAGTAAATGTGTTATTTTCATTAATTAATTATTAAATAGAAGTATGTTTCTATGTTTAATCGTTCATTTTTCAATAAAATAATATTTTTGTGTGCATAATATTGTTCAGTTCTCCGACAGCAGTAGTACTGTTGTTTATCGTGATAATTGATAGCTACTTTATTACAGGGTTGTAATAAAGAGACATTTCACTGACTCCAGACACGTAAGTAAATAGCTTAAAAAGGCGATCGGATAGGGTAAAATGAATTATTAGATGATGCCTAGAATATAATATAGTAAAAGTACTTACATTTTTCAATATAATAAACAATATGAAATGTACGCTTGAATTAGTACCTAACAGAAAAAAGGATACATTTAATATCTCATAAAAGGTATTTATTGTAAGATTTTCATATTCAACAAGTTTACTTGATTACGTGTTAAGATTGTTTCGGTTAACGCAAAAAATTGTATTAGTCATCCTGGATATGTTCCAAATAAAATATAATCTTTTTGAACCATTGAATGCATTTCAATATTTTCAAATTAGCACTTTTGTTCGTTCAGTCAAGACTTGACATGTTTGTTATAGTGTTTTCTTGACTCTAAAGGAGATATACAAGCCCGAAAAATGTTTTTTGTACTTTTTTAACTGAATACAGCATTTTCATAAACAGTAATAAAAAATTACTCCCACGTACACTATTATTTTCTTAACACCTTCCATTCCACGCCTGAGTAATAATTCAAGCAGTATGAAAGTGGGCATAGAAAAGCCTCTAACGAAAGGAAGAAAACATTATTTCACGATTCCCCACTCTACCAATAGACTCTGGCGCCCATTCACGGGGCGACGCGTGGTAGCGATGCGCGCACGTGGGAGGGCGGGCTGCGAAGAGGCGACCGCGCCCAGGGCCGCGCTCGCAACCGGATGTGGGGGTCAGAGGCGATGTCCGGCGAGTTCGGGACCCCGCGTCGCCCTGCCCTTGAGGCGTCCGGAGTTTGGGGTGGAGTAAGGCCACGATGGAGCGGAGCGGCGCACAGTGGTTCCGAATGAACAAAGAGAGGAAAACACTACGCAAACTTTTTGTTTTTATTTAAGGTCGCTTCAACTACTAGGTCATTGGCGACCACTATTGATTCTAACGCTATATGAGGATAAAACGATATGATGATGATAGGGGGAGAAAGGATGAACACATACAATCATGCCCGGGGCGGCACTACTGGTTTAGGGATCTCGGCCACCGGGCCGACTCTATGCGACCTTTACTCACGATGTTTTCAATCAAAAAACTGGGGGTCTGACTTTCCATTCAGACATATGTCACGTTTTTAAGCTGGTGAAGATGTAAAAAGGGTTATTGTAAATGGTTAATAATTATGATTAATATTAATGATTATTACGTATCATTACAGCACGATGTCTAGAGTATAATTATTAATAGGGTTTCGAGACATTTGACGGAATTGTTTGAAAATTGTTACCGCGGCTCACATGAAAAAAACTTCAGGAAACTATGCACATCGCATATCCCAGTGTTTTCGTGGACATACCTATGTTTAAAAGACACCTTCAACTGAGGAATATTGTTTGTGAATTGCTCTTGTGTGAAACATGTATGTTATTATATTGTGTATTGTTTTTGTAACGTATACGGTATTATACAATAGTATTGTTTTAAATATTTAAATAGTTTCATAATTACTACATTAATACATATTTAAATCAATTTTGCCAAATGAAGGGAACAAACGAAAACTGTAGGCCTTTTGGGGGGCCCATGGACCCCATGGCACTCCTCTGCTATGATCCCTAGTATCTGCTATGATCCCTAGTATCTGCTATGATCTAGTCACTGCTGTGATCCCATGTATGCATTGTATGCATACATCTCTTTTTACACAGACTGCTAAAATGCCTCACCGCAAAAGCTGCTCCCTTACCCCACTTGTTTGTGATCGGATATACCAAAAAAGACTGTGTCTGTCCTCTAATCAGATTACTCAGCACGTGCCCAAGGAAATAGGGGCTACTGCACGTTCCTCCCGTGTGACCGGGACTGCCCTGGGCTCTGAAGTTCAGGAATTCCACAGACCCTAACGTTGCCACTTCCCTATAAAAGGAACCTTGAAGAGGATATCATAGATGAAAGATTTTGAACGGAAATGATAACTCTAAAAATCTGCTTTATTTTCTTTGGTTGGAACCGCTGTGTGTAACACAAACAGAAGCGTGACTGAGCCCATCACAATGTTCCCATTTCTGCGCGAAAGAGACTACTACATTGGCGGAGATGGGGAGAGTTTCGGAGCATACTGTACAGTGCGAGTTTTTCATTTCCATAAAAATGGTGATTCCAAAAGTATTTTAATTGGTTGCAACCCCTGTGTGTAGAAAAAAACAGAAATACGATTTGAGCTTATCGCAAATTTCCCATTTAAGCACAAAAGGAACTATGTTGACAATACCAATGCGAAGATACTCTCTGAACATACTCTACAGCGATGGTTTGTTAATTACGTGAAAATGATGACTAAAAATCTGCTTTATATTCTTTGGTTGGATTCACAATGTGTAACACGAACAGAAATACGACAGTGCTCACTGCAACATTCCCATTTCCGAATAGAAGGTCTACATTGATGAGGATATCTCTGCAGAGAAAACGAACCGTATATTTGCATTTTTTTTCATTTTTCTAAGAATAAGGACTCTGAGAATGTGATTTGTTTTCTTTGGTTAGGACCACTGTGCGGCGGAGCGAGGCGTTGCGGGGCGGGGCGTGGCGTGGCGTGGCGTGGCGGGAGTTGGGCTGCGCGTCGCGGGCGGCTGCCCTTGGCAGGAGCTGCCCCACGCAAAGCCGACCCGACCGTGACCCTGGTGCGAATCGCGCGTCATTTTTTTTCTTATCTCTCCGCGTGAGAAGCGCAGCGCCAGGGGAACTGCGCTACGCAGCTTGCAGCTCGACGTGACAGCCGTTGACGGGCAGTGTTGCCGTTTCGCGGGGTTAAGACGCTTATTATTGTAAGATTGTGTTATTGAGTGCAGTTGATTAAAACGTATTTTTTGCTTTTGGAATTTACTTACATTTGTGTCTACTGGCGTTTGTATGTTACGAAGATATTTCCTAGTTTCTATGTTATTCTGTAGCGTATACTGTCTGGCAGAGGTTGACTCACTTATTTGAGAATGGTCCACTAAATCTTTAGATTAAGAATCTTGAAATAAAGAACTAATGTGTAAGAAACTATAGATACGAAAATGAAATAATTTCGAACCCACACTAACCCAATGTGGCTTTCTACGTACAAATGAAACGTGAACTGAATTCTATAAATAAAGCAAAGTGTGACGAGATGCCTAAGAGTGTTTTTTTAATAGGAACGTTCCTCATTCTCGGGTCATGGAGAGATGTTTTCATGTTCGTTCAGCCTATCTCTTATATCAGTGATGTCAAGTCTTCTGCTGGTGGCAGTGGCACGCTTCGTAGCACCGTAGCATGCCACGAGCTTCTCTACACCACTAGCGTCGGGAAAGGAAAATATTAGTAATAACCCCGCCGTTTTACAATAGTGATGGCGTTGTGTCTTGTGGCGGGTTGATGAACCGAATGAAGGGGCGATTTCGTCGTGGCACTCGTGCCACGGACTCCCACTTGTGGCATCGACCTTGACAACACTGTCTTAGATGAACGAATAGTTACCGTTTATGGTAGTGAACTGCAATTACAAATACTACTTTTGTATTCACATACGGTTAATTTTTGCATTTAATTGAAAAAATGCATTTTATGAACAGTTCTCTGGAGTAATCCCTTGCTACACGAAGTTACAATATAAAATGAAGTTTTGGTAGATTTTAAGAACAGGGTTCGGCTCCTATTGACGCGCACGATTCGGTTCCGAACGAGTCACTCGCGGCGCCGCCACAGTGTGCACACGGCCACGTGGCCAACGCACTTTCGTGTGGAATCATGACGCTTAGCTACCCGTGTCCAAGTTGAGGACGAGGCTCGGGCCTTCGGCCCTCGCGTTAACATAAAACATCCTTGAGTCTGTCCAACGCATAATTACCAACGCATTTTATGCATTTAACATTATGCATGCAACGCATTTTATGCATTTAACCATTGTAATTCTCCATTACACATTCGCACCACACCGCACAATGCACAATGCAAGCAGTGCTCCCTGAGTGATCCGTTCTCGTGGACCGCGCGAGTGAACCATGCGCAAGTGAACCGTGCGCCGTTGTTTTAGTGAGCCGAACCCTGTCCTTAAAATCAGCCGGTTTTTCCTACGTATTATCGGTGTCGCGAGTTAAAGACTGTAATGGAGATAATGGAAAAAATTTATTCGATGAAGGTTTCTGGTACTTGGGAAAGCTATTCACGTCATAATCGCCAAGTTTCATAATTACCAAGTCATTTAATAACACAAAAGCCAAATGTATGGCACACTTTTGAAATTATGAGCTTTCTGCAATGTTTTCACATTGTCAGATTTGTCCCATGCATATTGATGAACTATTATACCTGAATTGTGACATTTGTTTCAAGTTTCTGTATTTAATGATTGTTATATTTAATTTTCATCTAGTACTTCTTAACCTTGATGATTTTTTATTGTTTTAATTAAATGATGTCTATAGTCAAAACAATTTTTTATTAAAATGAATATGGCTGTATTTATGGTAAAAATAATTGACATTCTTTACCATGTGCTCGTATATTTTACCATAACATTTAATAAAAGAGAGATATAAGTCCAAAAATATTTTTCAAGAAGTTACATTCTCCTTTAACAGGCTTCCCAAGAACTAATAAGTAAATGCAAAGAATAAATGGGTTAGATGTATTTTACCTACATTTCCAAACATTTCATGTCGTTCTACAAAGTGAATCAGTATATTTGTAAAATGTTTTAAGTGAAGGAAAAAATACAATATTTCATAGTTAGGAAATGATCATCTTTGTCACGCAGTAAAGAAGCTTTTTTTTGCACGATCGCTAAGAAAGTGAGGCGTCCTGATAGTTGGTTACATACGCAGGTTTTATTAGAGAAAATATGTGTTCCTTACCCAGAACTTCAGCATTTTCCAAGAATGTCGTCAGTCGCTAATAGAGAAACTAAAACTAAAAACAAAATTATAAAAATACAAACTGAACGTATTAAACACACATGCCTTCAAATCTTAATTGTTTTGACACATTTTCTTTTTTCGTTTCGATCAGAACACTGGGAACTTCTAACTGTTGGCTAAAAAAATAAGATTTATTCCATGGAGTACGTTCCTCGTTCGTATCCCACTTATCACTAAATTCCCTAAACAGTAACTTTTCTCTTTGTATCCTTGTTTGTTAGACGATTCTGCAATTCATTTTTTACCGTTTGGAACTTGTTTCTCCATTTATGAAACCTTATGTGGATTTTTTCTCGAATGTTAATTTTAGAAAATGTTTACAGTGTACAT
Organism: Acheta domesticus; assembly: GCA_031308135.1. Taxonomy (NCBI): domain Eukaryota; kingdom Metazoa; phylum Arthropoda; class Insecta; order Orthoptera; family Gryllidae; genus Acheta; species Acheta domesticus. The sequence continues at coordinate 123,687,991 of JAHLJT010002406.1, read as the reverse complement.
CTGGCTTGCCTCCGCCTCTGCTGATTTTACACATTTCTTTTCGTTTCACATCTTTAATACTACTCAGCGGTTTGAAATTTTTCCGGCCATATAATATTTTTCAATTCATGTTTTTGCAGTGTACATATACTGAATAAATAGTTATAAAAACAAAAAATAATGTGTTTTTTGGTGGACACCTTTTACGACAAACATAGTTTCGAAAATAAACCTTTTCCTGGGAATAGTGACGTGCACTTAGTGAAATACGTTATATTGAACGAAATCGCAAGTAATATGTTTTGAAAAGACACTTCTCATTACCCAAACTTTGCATGTCATCGATGCACAACAAAGTGACATATCAAAAAAAATATTTTTTTTAGATATGTGAAGAAAATGTGTACAAAATAATCAGTTTTACTAGTAAGATGTTCATTAAAAACTTCACGAGACAGCTGGTTCATAGCACAAAAACACTGGCCCCGAAAAAAAACCGCTCCACTCCGAATAAAACCATTCTGCAAAATGATAATTTTTCAGATGTGTTATTTTCTGTGAATAAATTTCTTGCGTGAATTATATACATTTTTAAATATTTCTTAGGGTCAAGTTCTCTTTTCACAGTTAGGAAAACATTGCTTCTCAAACGGCAACCCTGGCAGTGGCGTGGGACATGAAGCATCCGGCTAGTGCTGCCGTTGCGTCCGTCAGTGCCGTCCTTGCGCGCCGCGCCAGCACGGAGGGGCGGATGGTCGAAGAGGATCTGATGAGTAGGGACCGGATTTTTATGTAATTACATATTTTTTGTCTTCCTACTTACCGTTCTCAAAACTTGTAATCTTCGCGAATCATCGCCGTCCTAGCACAACAACATAACAATATCGAATTTCTTCGTTACATATTTTTACGTATTTAGTACTATATTACATATTTTACACATTTTGCTGTTTTCACAATATATTTTCTTATTTTATCAATTTTCTTCAATTTTATTCCACATTTTTTATGAAAACATGTATTTCTTTTTAAATCAGCATTTTTCCTACATTATTGGGGAAATCTAGGTGTCCAAAATATCATTGTCACTGCGTTTTGTGATCTGTAACCTCAATATCCGAGAAAAAATTGCAATCGCCGACGTGTAACACTTCGATGAAGATGCTAAGGTGTATGTTTCCTCGTCGTAGATCTCGCCAGTTCGTGCGATGGCTTCTATTGCGATTAGTGCGGCTGCTAAACTACGGTCCTGGATTACAATAGATGAAGCTTTTACTACTGACGAGAAAGTTGTATGATGTAAAGTGAGCAGTTGTTCTAAATGTAATTTCTTGTTATGTAAATGGTTTCTAATTAGAGAATTTTAATATTACATATTATATCCCATTTTACATATTTCGTACATATTCTTAGTGGTTTCATTACACATTTATGTACATATTTTGATGTTTAATACTACATATTTTCCGGTCTCTACTGATGAGAAAGTTTTGCCCGTCGAGCGCGCTCGCACGGCGCGGAACCTGGTTGGAAAAGGACTCTGCTGAGCGCGCGCGCTTCCCCGCGCACGTCGGCTGAGCAACGGACAAATATAGCGGTTCCCAGCCTTCAGCTGTTTGTTGCGCAAACAGCGCTCCGTTCGTCCTCTCGGCCCCACCCCGTCGTCCCGCCCCTCCTGCCTCGTCCCGCCCGTCTGACCCGTCCCGTCTCGACCTGCCCCATCCTACACGTCCCGTCCCGAACTGCCCTGTCCCACCCGTCCCGCCTCGTCTCGTCACGCCCCGTCCCCCGATTCAATCGCACACACTTACAGCATCTTCATTGTGGATATGTCACCGCAATTTTGTTGGGAGTACTTGAATCAATAATCACCCACTTTGCCGTTCTTAAGCTGATGCGCGTTCATAAGCTGATGAATACTTGAATATGTGGTGCGCAAAGTGGTACAAGAAATAACGTTTCATTATCACTCCCGTTTTCTTCTCGTTATTCAACTTTTTCCCTGTTCATACATTCAGATTTCAACTTACTCCCTGTTCAGATTTAGTATTCAGACTTCCTCTATTATCATCACATACTTCAAGTTGGCTTCTAAATAGGATAACTGTACGTTAATAAATCATGTATTTGTTTCCTTACCTTGGTGATTACCCTATAGTTGTCCAAAATTGCAGTCAGCAATTAACCATTCAATTGTTGTTACTGGTTCTGGAATGAGAAAGGTGTATTTTAAATCTAAAATGTACATTCATAATAGTTTTTGTTTTAAGTCCTCACATACTCTTTTCAAGCCAAAAGATTCATTGCCAACGACACGGACTTGTTAACTCAAACTATATCTGTTTCGGAACGGGTACCGTGCTCTTCAAGTAGTTTAATTTAGCTCGGTGGAGCTCTCATCATTTATTTAAGGAATGTATCTTTCATAGAAAAGTCCACTTCAATTGGCCAATGAGATTGCAGATTTAGAAACATATTGATTTTCATAACAGATTTTTACTGAAAGCAATTATTGACCTTCTGTTTTTCTGGATTCAAAGACATGAGGAAATACCTTCGTCAATAGTATTTTAATGAAATGCAGAAAGTACATAGAAATTATTTCATTTACGAGACGTGGAACATAGTCTGCTCTGCAGACTGCTAGCTTCAGCGTCTGGTATTTCCGCATCGCATTTGGACTTAACAAGTATTCTTGCCCTCATGTAAGCTCTACATGCATCTTAATATCGTTGTAAATCTTTCATGTGTACGTCAGTATTGAAGATATTTCCAATATACATGCAAATGATAGTTTTTACCTCTCTGTTGATATATGTCGACCAAACCAGCAATTTACGATCAACTCGATGTAATGATCGACAAATGAGCCACGTGTGCTTAGCCATTAGAATGTTTTTATAATTCAACGAAGGAAAGAGAAAGTAAAACAAGATCGAAACTACATGAGAAGTTTTGATAGGAATTTATATCAGTTCGTAGTTGCATATCATAATGTTACGCCAGATTGATTTCATTTATTTTATTAAAATATTTTTAAAACATTTTATACATTTGAATTACAGAAACGTAATTTGCTGTATTACGTTCATTCAAAAATATATTTAGTTCGTATGTCCTACACAAAGATTCTAATACAAATAAGAATGATAAACAAGTATGTTGTGATAATATAATAATTAAAATTCCATGGTCTTCAGTCTTCTTTCATTATGTCTTTGAAAGAAGTCATTCGGAACTAATTTTGAAACTTTGAATGCAGAGCATTCAGAAAGAATAAAAACGGAATCATTTCTTGTTCCACACGAACCCATTTACTTTTCCACTTTTATGTAATTTGTCAGTACATGCCATTTGAACACGCCTCACGATTTTTTTATAACATCTTACTCCCCTCCCGAGAAGAAAAGTCATGTACACTTTTGTGCATTTATTTAAAAGTAAAAGTGTAAATACAAGTATCAACTACAACCTTTTTAAATCGCGCTACGTTCTTTGCTTTAAAAAATTATCAAAGAAAAAATCTGGAGTTGTTTTGATAAAATCTTGGGTATCTACTTTTTGGAAAAATTAAAAGATATTATTCAAAATTAGGGAATACTAATAGTGTGGTCAAATAATTATATTTTTTTAATTTCTATAATAAATGTATTGATATTAATAACATTTAACTAATTTAGTGTTGGATCTTTTAAGGGCAAGGCCCTCTGGAATCCTCAATTTCAAATTACATATTATGTGGTTCGGGTGATTTGGAGGAATAGTAGAGGGTTAGGAATTAATATCACTAGGTTAGAACAGGAAATGGGTTATTAAGGTGGTCTGAATTTGTCTTTGAGGAATCTGGATTGAATTCTGTTTAGGGCTTAGGATTTCCCAAGCATGAAATTACTTGCGGCTGGAGGCAACAGTAAAGTCCGGAAAAATATATTGGAAAGTTAAGAAATGAATTAGACTTCTGTGGATAGATCAAATTCACAACGCAATTGATTATTAGAAAGAAACCAAGGTGAGTTGGCTGCATTACGAATTATTTCGTTTTCAAAAGATTATAGAGGTTTTACTACAGTAGAAGCAACATCTCCCCAAATAGGACTACTATAGATTAAAAGTGGAGAACGGATTTGTATAAAAGCAGTGTAATATCGGCCTTGGGGGCCGAATTTCTCTTAATTATGGGTTTTGAACAGGATGGCTTGTACTTTATTGATATTGTTTATGAAATAGAGTTTCCAATTCAGCCGCGTATCAAGAAAAACTATTTGAGTATTTGATTGGTTTATTTGTTGGGCTCCAGGGGATGTTACAGGTACCTGTCTGTATAGAAATAGTTTGGTATTTTTGATTCCCCGTAAGGTAAAAATATTTGCCTCGCATTTTGAGAGGTTAAGATTTAATTTCTAGGAGCAGGTTAGGTTGTAAAAGGAGTCTAATGTCGATTGAAATTGAAAATGGCATCAGACTGTTGCGAGTTTGAAATATAAATGACTGTGTCGTCCGCTATAACGCCGTTGAGTGGTTAGCTCCATAGGGGACGTCAGCAGTGAAGATATTGAACAATGTAGGGGAAAGACGGGAGCCTTGAGGGACACCAGCTCAATTGCTGATGGAGGCGAAATGGAATTATTCATTTCGATGGAAAATAAGCCATCGGTTATGAAGCTGCGAATTACGATGAACAAGTAGTCCGGGATTCCTGCGTTACGAAGCTTGAATCATACCTTGGTGTCATACACGATCGAATGCTTGAGCAACACCTAGAAAGGTGGCCTTTAGGCTATTATTGTGCACAAAAAATCATTAAAACTGCTAATATTAGCAAACAGATTTTATGAAGAAGGGCAATAACAAACTTCAACATAAAGATGTAGAAATAGTGAGGAAAACTTTTTGCAATTTTTGAAAATTCAAAGATTTATAAAACTAAACTTATTTTTATCGGCGCATTTTTTTCTATTTTATAGCGATATTTAAAGAAGAATCTATTCTGAGAAAAATTTGAAAATATAGTTTGAGTTTCGTATAAAGTGCCCGCAACTATAAAATGATTCATTTCGAATTCGTAGATCCTTGTCAAGTCAGTTTCCAAGCATATCAATTTAGGAATGAATACGAAGTACGGATAAGGCGCTAGTGTTGTTTGTTAGGTTAATGCTGCACCATTCCATTATTTATTACATATTTGAGTAGCTTTATCAGAATATATTTTAAGAATGGGATTTAAGAATGGAATTACTGGAAGATTTTACCCTTTAAGGAAAAGGAAAAGATCATTAAATTGGGATTGGTTACAGAAGTCATAGTTGAACATCTGGAAAAGTATACAAAACAAATTGTATTAAATCTTACTTTTGACATCTGACTAAAAACAACTAGACAGAAGAATATTTTTCTGCATCATTGTGTTTACTTGGTACATTTATTTGAGCCTAAAATATGAGGAGAGTAGTATAATTATGAAACAAACAAAAAAATGTTAATTACGTAAAAAAATGTGTTTCACGTTACAGTTAATGCAATAGTTCCATTAGTGCCATACCGCCTGGTTGCACGTTTACAACATACAAGCTTTTTGCATCAAAAGAGCAGAATCTCAAAAGTAGGACAACTTGTTTTCGAAATGAATGAGACAATATTGTTTAGTAATCACTTACCTGTTACTATGAACAATTCTTTTTGATTTGCGTATTTTATTCTTAATATTATAGTAAGCAAATTGTCAAAACCTTTTAAATCTTCGGTACTTAAATACGAACATAAGATGTGCTTAGTAGCATTGGTTACCAAAACAGTACAGCAGGCGGTATTACACTCTATAAGCAGGGGAAACTACATTCAAAATAAAATTTCACTTTTACCACTCGCATCATAAATAATTATTTAGTAATATGATTTTTATTACAGATTCTGGGAGAGCTCACGCGCAGCGTACCCGTAGTTTGATCTCTAGCTCGATTCCGGTTGAGTCAAAAATAGAGTTGTAGCTTTTCTCTAAAACTTTTTCAATTTCTTAACCTGTGACGATAAAAGCTCATGCAGGAAGAGTTTACTCGTAACTGTAAAGGTAACATGTCGCGTTCGCTAAATGTCTCTTTTACCCCTTCCCCAGAAGCGTGGGAATTAAAGTAGGTAGATGTGGGGAACACCATTAACTAGCCGGCAAAGTCGGATAGTGGACTCAACTTGTCAAATACACGCACAATTTGTTTAGTAATCTTGAAAATTTAATTTGGGATAACGAATTATGCACGCAGTTTTTTTTGTCTGTTCGGTTTTTGCTTTTGATTTGGTTTTAAGGAAAGAGTCAATAGTCTTAACCTTTCCAACGATACGCCCGAAGCGTACAGAACAATCCTAAAGTATCAGCGTAACATGCAACATGAGCAAGTGGGCGATTTCTTCGCTGCATTTGGGATGAAATCAGTGTTGCGGGCGTGCTTCCGCCCAGGGGATTAGCGCAGCGGAATCTGTTTATGCAAATGGCCGTTGCGAGCGTCGCGCCTGCGACGGCAGCGCCACGAGCGGGGTGGGCAGGCGGCGCGGGCCCGCTGCGCCTGTTCCATGTGCGACAGGCGAATGCAACTTCGGAAGAGCGTTGTTGTCAAGCCCTGACACACGTAGTAACACTAGTAGGAATCTGAACGCTGACTAATGGTAAGGTGATTTTGAGTATAGAGTCTGAATAGGATGTTCTTGACTATTATTATTATTATTATTATTATTATTATTATTATTATTATTATTATTATCAATATTATTATTTGCGTATCGGCCACTTCTGACCACGCTACACGTTCTCCCGAGACCCAGATATATTCTCAGCAGGAGAGGGATAACGTGTATCATTATGGAGATCTTCTTTTGGCTGTATACCTGGGTAAGGACTAGATTGTTAGCCTTGTATGAATTTTTTGGTGACAGAATGATAATGATGAGGGATGAAGGGATGCAGGGACAAATATACGATCATGCGTACGCTGAACTCGAACCTTCAGCCTCCTCGACTCAGACAACGGCTGCCGCAACCTCTGCGCCACGGTGCCGGCTATAAAGACATAATCATTATCATCATCATCATCATCATCATCATTATTATTATTAATTATTATTAAGGCCGATTAATAATAATAATATTTATATTCTTAATATTTCCTTGATTAACTTTTTGCAAATAAATTGAAGGAAGTACCAATAACAGCAGGAAGCAATGTTTTAGGTGTTGCATTTATCCGAAGCATTATTTCCTGCTCTCATCCAATGAATCGGCACCAATAGACCTATCATTAAGTGATTTGTAAAATATAATTATTGTTGTTGCTGTTTTTATTGCAGTCGTGTTTCGGGGAGTGCCGGTCTAGATGAGGGCCTCTGTGCCCCTGCCCCTGTGCCCCGGCAGCCCGGCGCGCGGCCGCGCCTCCCGGGTGGCTCGGAGACTCCATTTCCCTCCAAAGGAGAACGGGTACGGGAGCGCGCCACCAGAGAACCTACACAAGCAGGAATAGTGGTGCTACAACACCACATACTTTCTCGCCTTACGCGTAATTGTTAGGTAATATTTGAACCCGCTAACATGTTTCCAATCCGCAAACAGTTACCCGCGTTGGAATTCGAACTCACGCTTTTAGATTAAGGAAGCAATTTACAAAACGACTACCCCAGTCATCTGAATCGACATAACCGTCTTTCAGACGTTTTAAAAAGAAATATAAACATTTGAATTTTCTAAAATTTTAGATTAATTAAAACTCGGACGAGCTTGAGTTTAAAAAATAAAAAAAAATTGTAGGTGTTATTAATTCTTGTTTTGCGTGACTCAAAAATGTCATTCTTATTGCACTCAGAATTACCAGAAAACTACTCAGTTCAGTCCTGGTTAGTTTATAACAAAGAAATTGTCTTTATTGTAGTATGTTTATTACAAACAATGTGTAGCATGTAGTTTATTACAAGCAATGTAATATTGTTGTAATAAGACATTGTAAATTCCCACCTTATTTAACTAAATTCTCCTCGACTTTCACACCTGAACGAATTCATTCTTTACATTTTTCTGACCTTATAAATCTTTCTCAGTTCCTTGCTCTATTCCTTCCTCATCTTCTCATCTCATTATTTCTCATCTTTCTTCTTTTCACTTTCTATCCATTCACTCATGGCTATTAAATTGTATTTTAAATGCATTTTAACATTTTATATTAAATAATGAACGTCAATTTTCACTTTTCATTCAAAATTTTTAATCCGTATTCCAAAAGGCTTTGGAATTCGATCATCATTTTATTAAATCTTTCCAATTCCATGTAAGAATGCATTTAAGAAATTCTAATTAGGTAAAGATCGCAACAAGAATTGAAAAGAAAATTCACAAATGCAAAGCAGCACAGCACTTTCAATTCTGCGAAAGATTCATCGATTGATCAATGCAGTCTCTGTCCGTCGATATTATCGCTGTTTTCATAGCAAGTAAATAAATACCACATCTGCATTCCGTCAAGGATATCTGTTTTTAGAAAAATGGCAAGGGGTACAGGTCACGCTATTCAGAACAGTATTGCCCCTACTAAACGTTCCTCAAGCTTGATGAGCTTCAACAGAGAGCAAATATTAGCTCGGAGAGAACAATGCACTTTATTGCAGGGTCAACCTTCCAAGAGAACTAATGAGTTCGTTGTAAGTCCTGAGCACCTTTGTGCAACCTGCGTTTTCTCGCTGGGGAAGAACAACAGGAATAAAATGATGGTGCATGCACCATCTGTCAGTCAAATTCTTGATGAAGTTTAGCTCAATTCGATACAAACGCAAATCCTTGCAGCTCCCCACCACGTGCAAAGTAAACTTTTAACTCAGAAGTGTTTTTACCAAAGTTTTCCCTTTAGGCTCTGAATCAATTATCATATTGATGTTTACAAATATTGAAAAGATCACTGAAATTAAAGTTCTTTCAATTATTAGAGTATTCTTATTCTCTCTCGCTCTCTCCCCCTCTCTCACTTTCTCTCTCCCCCTCTCTCACTTTCTCTCTCACTCTCCTCACTTTCTCTTTCATTCTCTCTCACTTTTTCAATTTCTCACTCACTTCCAATTTCTCTAACTCTTTACTCTCTCTCACTCTCATTCTCTCTCAATTTCTCTCTCTCTAACTCACTCACTCACTCTCTACAGCTAAATAAGAGGACGGATTTGAAACTTTTTTATGTAACCATCGACACATTATTTTCTATTTTCTAGAAGTTGTCCTTAATCCTTTATCAATAAAGTTTAAGGCAAAAAAAATAGTTTCGCCAGTTTAAAGTTCGCAGATTAAAATATAAAGGAGTCAGCAGACATGCCTGCAACTCGCAGTATATGAAATTATCGCCCATAATTCTAAAAAGATTGGTCTTGTATTGTATTTTGGTATTGTGTATTGGTCTTGCTTTTATTTTTGCAAAAAAAAGATATATTTACGGCTCCTCTCTTATCTTAGAAGATTTAGCTCACGGCAGGTACCCTCACTCCGAAGCGTGAATAATCCAAAATGAGTAGAATATCGAAATGTAGATTAAATTAAAATGTAATTTTACCTAAATTTTAAAAATATATTTTTAATAATAGAATATTATATTCTAGTTGATGATAAGGGCAAGGTAAACGCAATTTCTTCCCAGACTTTCCGCTTATTGATACACATTATTAGAATGTTGGCCCTGACACAGTACCGATCTATGACATTGAAACAAATTTCACTTTTAAAATGATGAATTTAAAGATGTTTGGTTCAATGATTTTTTAAATTATCCTTCCCGCTTCTAAGACAATTATTTTGCATGTTTTAATACTAAAAATTATTTTAAAACATTCTTTGCATATGTATGAACAAGTGGCACATGCATTTCTAGAAATCTTTAATTCTAATTTTTCAGACTTTGGTATTCCTCAATTTGTGAACAACCTACCTTTGATTTAATTTCCCTATAGCCGAAAGTGATTGATTCAACGACTATAATGCCTTTTGTATCTGTGAGAGATCACACCTGGCGTTTTTGTTCCTCAGCAATGGAAATTCATAAATTTCTCATTTCTACGTTTTTCCTGCTGTAGAAACTCCTATAAAACTCAATATTAAAAATTCAAAACGTGTTTTGTGAAACTAAATTTTTATTTCTGTTGATTTGTTATAAATGAATCATAGAACCAATAAAATGTATAGAATAGACCAAAATGAAAAACCTACTGTGCTAAGCCATCCTTCTACCTTTCAAATCACAAACTCACTTGAAAACTAGTATCACGAAACTAGTATCCGAAGTAGCTACAGTGCGGTAAAATTACCCTACCCTTGATTTTTTATTTAAGTTTGTAAGTCAAAGAACACAAGCTACAGTGAATGTACCTAGAAAATAGAAAATAGTTGATCATATTATTGGTCGTAAAGCGAACGTCATAGAGTGAATTATAGTGAAATAATGAGAGTACCCGTACGTTGCTGACGCCGAGAAGAACCGTAAACGCAACCTGTCTAACTCTCTCTCTCTCTCACTCTCTCCCCCACTCCTCCCTCTCCTCTTGGACATCGGAGGGTGGAAGCTGAGAGGAAAGGGCGCGGTTGCGATGAAAGTCTTGAAATTACTCGCAGGAAAGACCAGAGCTATATCCAGAAGAAAACAGTTATTTACGCATCTCGGGCCAATGGCCGTCGGGCTTTCTTCCGCTGCTCCATCATTAGAATCATTCAACTCCCGTGGTACATGCAAGATTTTATATATTTTTTCTAATTTTAATTTGTCTTTTCATATTTCAATCCCATAATTCCCACGAATACTTCCCTCCTCAAGAGAACATGTTGCATCATTATACTGTTTTCAAATGTCTTTCGTAACCACGATTCCCTCGATGCAGATAAGATATGGAGTGTGTATTGAGCTCCGTATCCAAGGCAATAACAAGCAATAACGTATCAATAAAAATAAACATTATTTTAAGTTTTCCATTGACTCTATATTCAATACGCTAAGCAAAGTACCGTTTACAAGACATCATCCACACAAAACCCCATAAGAAGGATGCTGCTGGTTAAGGAATAACCCCAATGAGTGCATCAAACAGATTTAAGACGAAAAAGATTGAGAAGAGATTATGTTCTTAGGAACAGCAGGCGCACCTGCAACACACGTTACTCTGTAACACATTCCTATCGTGCCTAAGAGGAAACAACCTCTAAAACTGGTTATGCTTCTTATTACGTAATCTGTAGACATCGGATGTTAAGGCACTAAAAATCGTCTTTTAGGCGCCTAAAAAGGCACTGACAATGTCAAGGATAAGGAGAAAAAATGCACTGTCATAAATTACATTCACAATTAAATTAAAAATTATTTGTAAAACTCTATACATATTTACAACTCTCCTACATTTTATTCTTAATAGTTTCCATTGCAATATATAAACAGTAACTTTTGAAGGATCGCAATTTCAAAACGCAACGATTGGGAGACAAAATCAGTTTGAATACAGAGAAGGATTTCTGAACACCTACTTAGGTGTCTGGCATATATTTTAGAAGTCCAACATTAACAACACTGAAACCTTCTGGGAATATACATTTATTTCCACTGAAAAGGTGCCCTCAGTGTAATTTCAATCGACCGCCAAAAAGAGGCGTTTATGCAAAAAAAAGCATTATAAAACTTCGTCATATCTCATCATTTGTGCTGATTCATGCACATATAATATATGTAATATTATTATCAGCCTTTAAATACGTTCGCTTGAAAAAATAGGCATTTCCTAAACATCCTATGTCTAGTAATCTGTAAAATGACATCCTTTTGAGCGTTCTATTTCATTTTCAATATAAAAATTCCATTCCATAGCACGTTCAAAGTTCCACTGCGAATCTATTTTCACTTTTAATACAATAATTTTAAAATCGCAAAATGTTATACGGGTATAATTAGTTTCATCAATATTGTTTTAATAAATCTTTGTAATCGTGTAATTGTATACGTGCCAAAAAGAAATCCTCAAAGATTATGTATCATTTGATTTCTCAGATTCAGAATATCTTTTAGTATTATTTTTTTACTTACATCTAATTTAAATATTCCTTTGGTACGTATGCAGTTTCTAGTAATGATAATCAATTAAAGTTCAGTTAATTATTTTTCATAAATCTCCTCAAATGCATATCGCTTTTATTGTGCCCGACTTGTTTTTATACTAATTTATTCAAACCCCTTTTTCTACAATGATATTTCGAAATGTCTGCTTTTATACAGGAACTAAGAAGAGCGTGTACGTAATAAGTGCTTTCGTATTGATGAAAGATTCATACATGCAACACACTTTCAGATTGTATACTTGATGCCCCTAAGAAACAAGGTGCCTCGAGTAATTTTAAATGACACGTCACAAAACTGGTTTCTGACAGTTCCACACTTACGCAACCAAGTTGGAAGTGTTGGTTCGTTATTACGTAGCTTCGTTTATTTATAATTCCTAACATTTTTTCATTTAGTTATCTACGGCAATACGTGTTTCACTGTTTGATTACGGTGAAGTATCAAGAAATTCACCAGGACGCATTTTTGAGAAAGTTATGTTTTGAAAATACCTTTAAATCAAAACTACACAAAAAATGCTTATATTTTGAAATTATTGCACCTAGAATTATGAAGAGATTTCATTTCGGAAAAAATAACTCATTGAGAAAACACTGTCTTCAATAATACAATTGCAGGATGAGGTTAAAAAATTGTTTAACTTTTACAACTTTCGAAAATTCAGATATTTTAGCGAAAATAGGACCATGACATTTTTATAAAAGCACATTTCTCTCGTGAAAACAATTAGGGAAGAATAGAAACTGTTGTGAAAACATCGAAATTGTCGTTGGGGCTATATGTAAAGTACCCAAAAAAATATCCGTTTCAAGTTCGCTAGGCCTCAAGTGCGGCTCGATGCCTTTATGGACAACCATTTGCCAACTCATTCTACACCATTCCATCCGATCAGAACTACTTTCTTCTAGTGCCTGTTTTTACGGCTGAAACTCGTGAAAATCACTGGGGCAAAATCCGATAGGATAGGAGGATCCAGCAAACACTCAAAACGCGAAATTATTCAATGGGAGCTATTATTTTACGAACTGTGTAAGATCTTGCTCAGACATGACATCAATTCATGTAGGTTTATTCCTAGTAGTCCAGTTAAATGGTAGAAAATATTTTGTTAAAATCAGGTATGTCAAACTGCTACACAATAACTAATACATTAGTTTTAAGCTAAAATTAAGTTAGTTTAGTTAATTATTCAGAAAAGCTCTGTCACTCAGCTGCTTAAGCCGCAAGGCAGGAGTTTTCTGTAAACCTTATTAAGCAAATTTCCCCTCCTCAGAGGGTACTTTGGAGGGAGAATACAACGAGAAAGAGAATTGCTTGGGTGTAGTTTTGAAATTTGGTAACTATGTTTTTGGGATTGCGAAATAGGAATATCGGGTTTACCAACAAGAATTTTGTCCTGAAGCACGTTTTGTAAGTCAAAGGGTACAAATTACGATATTTTTTAAAATAATTCAAAATTCATCCATTTTTCGTAAATAATCTTCATATGAAAGAAAAGAATACATTTACTTGCATTGAATGTCAGTAAACGTTTTCTCGGATTAACGGTTTAACAGTGTGAGCACAGCGAAACTTGGAGATATCTAAGGTACAAAAAAACGGGATTTATCCCACTTTATCTCAATGTAACGATCAATTTTCGTAATTAATTATCTGTTATGAAATGAAAGATGATAAAATTTCCTAGAGTGATGCCACAAATGCCTGTACAAGTTTTTCACAGTTGTTAAAACGTTAGTATTTTAACTCTGTTTTCATCTGTCGTGCAATCCATCTAGTTGGCCAGTGTAGAAATTAGTTCCGAAATTAGACCACACCGTACAAAATGTAATAGGCTGAATTACGTCTTAAGGCTAAATGTTTGGATATTTGCGGCAATTTGAGTTGGCAATTTTTAGTTTTCAACGCTTTAGTAGCAGCAACACTCTTTAGCGTTTCCACGCGATTTACTTGACCTGGGCGAGCGGCTGAGTTAGTTCAGGAAAACAATTGTCCTTGCGGCGACTCTGACCGAGAGATCCTAGTGTTTCAAGTTACACAAATAGAGAACTTTTGGCACTAGCTAATTCGCTAGGTCAAGTTCATCCAGTCTTTAAAGAATTCTACCCGCCGACTGCTCTGATCGGTGATTTTCTTTGTCCAATCAATAAAGGAGAATACCGGAGCAGTACCATATCAAGCGGGTCCCGGACCGCGCGCTATCTTTCCTCCCTCATCCTTGTATCGACCTCCCCCTGTAACATAAACATACATATACACACACTCATACGTGCAATTCACTACAACACATGTCAAGAGACTAGTCGGTCGGTTATAGCTTGTCCCGCCTGGGACGGTTCCTTACTGGAGTAGATATATGGAGGGGGAATCCCTATGAAGTCGACGAGTAGATCGGCGCTGGATATCGATTTCAGCAGGAAGGAACACCGCCGCCTCCCGAGATAACATCTACAGGATAATTGACCGTGACAGTTGGCACGCCTGGGAACACCAAACATTAATCAGGGTGAGAAGCGCCTCTCACACAGCCACACCTTTTGTGAATTTCCGTTTCACTCACACTCTTGCTGCTGTAACATACATGCGTCCAGCTTCGCTTTAATTCTGTGCTTCGATTCATGGTGAGTTCCAATAGTTTTATTTCTTTCTCTTGTCAATAATGTAACAATGACAACGTTGTTTTTTTGCTGTTCATGTGTGAATTGAAGCGGCTATCGGCTACTGCTTCTGAGGAGGGGCCTTCTCATCTAAATGCTTCAGCCTTCCAAGGGGCCCCTCTTGCGCTTCCTGAAATTTTACTAAGTCTACTTATATGACATATGCGTCCCCTTTCGAATATTTATGGAAAATTGCATGTTTTAATTTGTCTTCCCCTTCTAAATCTTGTCTTCCGTTGTGGATGCTGAAAAGAGAATAGAAGTAATTCCTCGTCTCTGTGGAAGTAATATTAATGCAGACTATGCAGTAATATATATGCAGACTGGAGTGCTTTTTTGATGGGTTTTTTTTTACAAAAATAGAATAGTGAATATTTACTTCTTGCCTTGGGATTATGCAAAGTGTGTTGTATTAATATACTTAATTGAATCTTTTTCACATAAAAGAAGCATGCAAAAGGTACGTTGATTATGAAACTTTTTCTGAGCCTGAAATTGGTCTGAATCTGAGCCTGAAATTGGTCAATACAAATAACGTATTTGATTGACTAGTTCACATTTGGTTGTTGATTTCTGTACCTCTCTGCTCTTAGTCATTTAATCAGTTAATTATTAATAACATTTTAGCTAGCGGCGAAAAAGAAAAATTCAAAAGTTACTGGAATAATTTAAACTCGGAGCTGAGAATAGACAAAAGGGAAAATAATAATTTGCTCGTACATTGGATCTGAAGTAAAGTAATTTAGTTAAGATAAACATTACGCCATTAATGTTAGCCAATAAAGCAAGTCAGTCAATAATACAAATTTAAACAGGATAATGATGAATGAAGTTCATGGAATGCAAACAGATGCGCAGGAACTTGTATTTGAGGTGCCTGAAGAGATCAACATAAATTAATCGACGACAATAGAAAAATAATGCTTTTAAATTTTGAATGGATATGTGGTATTCTCTTGATATAATAAAAAATCGAGATATTGAAAAATTCTTCCAGCGATTAAGTTACTTCTGTGCCACCTTTAGTGAAATAATTAAAATATGATAAGTACCAGTTCCTTTATTTGCAGGAAAATAGTATATTTCATTCGGTGTTTGAAAATAATTCCAAATTGTTCTTTTATATTGCTGTGAATACTTGAATCTTATATACTTGCCCTATGTGCAAAAATAGTTCTAAAGTTAGTGTCAGTGAGCAATTCATAAAATATTAACAAAAACTGTGATATCGATTCAAGCAAAAAGTTGATTAATCAGACGAAACCGACATTCTTTTTCAATTTATTAGGCAATTATAATATTTCTGTTTCTAGCTTTCATTGTCTTGAAAATAGTACCTGTTACGAAATAACAGGATATGTAATTTATCTCTTCAAGTAATGATAAAAAACAATGTCAGTGTGTGCTTTTTTACTATTTCTTCGATTACGTACTTCTGATAGTATAGATGACATTTTTACTTCCATACAAGCATCTCAAACCGAGCAGGATGTCTCGTACTATACTATATTGGTAAGAAACGCTAAGCACAATTATGTCAAGTACTTGCCTCCTAAACTTGATACAAGTTTTTCGAGACGGTCCTTTAAGGTATTAGTCGTTCATCAGAAAAAAGTAAATGACATAGCGGTGTTTTTGTTGAGCCTCACTCTGTATGTGAAGCCTTGAAACTGGCAGGGTCACGAGTTCACGCCTCAACCCATACCACAGGGCCTCGCCCAGTGCACCGCCTCGAAGCACGAGACCAAGGCGTGGAGAGTGGTTTATGCGGTAGAAGCTTGATTGGATGGGAATAATTACAGCGCTAAGTATCGGGTTTGAAATTAGGAACGATCAGCAGTCTTTGCAAAAGAAGCATTTCGAAATAAATTGCAAACTCAGTTTAATTTTTTCTTTCTTTTCATTGCACGTTATCTACTTCTCTTTTTTATGTTTTATTTATTTTATTAAAATATTAATTTATTTTCTTGTGTATTATGAACGGTATTGCCAATGGATACACAGACTTGATTGAAAGGAGGCAGTCTTTCAAAACAATTTAAGACCATTATTTTGAGCCGAATAAAAATCATTTTTTCGACTAATTCATGTGTAAAAACGAAAACTTGTTTGCTTACAAGAAAGAAATACACACTTGTCTTTTTAATTTTACCTTTGAATACATTTAAAAAAGTGTTTGTTATTAGAAAACTCACGAATGGATTTATTTTTTTATTATTCAATTATTTTTGTCGTCCGAAATGACTTGTAGATAAATAATCCTTTCCTTCTTCATTATCACTTTGAATATACACGCATAGTTACATCATAAGAAAATGTATAAAATCGTAATTATTTTAATTGATATTTTTTAATTTCGATTTCAAATGCCACATTTGTACTAACGCCCCAAAATAGTAGAGTTCACTGGAAGGAAACACTTTGGAGATCAACGCTAGAGACACGTAATCTTCAAATATCACTTCCTATGGTCTAGTAAACAATAGATTAATGTATGTTAATTACGAACGCCAGTGGCTGAAAATACCCCGCAATTTACCACTGTCAGTTTGTTCATGAAGAGACGTTTATCACGTTCGGTAGAGCTAGTTGTGGTGTTTGAGATCAAATGTCCGAGAACAAGTATCATTAAAGTTTAAAGGTGATGATATTTTATTCTCCATTTCGTTCCTACCTAGAACTATTTTTTATATAAGATTAATATGTTTACATTGAAAATTGCCTTTGATTGATTTGACTTTGATAAAATATAGAACCCAAGAAAAAATGGGATTCTCATGGCTAAATTCATGAATTCTTTGATATAATACAATAACGTTGGGATATTTTCTTAAACCTCCCCCCTTCAACTCTCGTATCTTTACTGTATATGATTTGACCTTTTACTATTGCTCCATCTACCACATCAACATCGTATTCAGTGATCATGATTTGCGCTACCCTTTCAACAGCTGCTTCTAGTTTGGACCACAAGTTGAGAGACATTCTTGTGAGTGTTGTTAATATTTTAGATTTAGTAGTTACAGAATACGTAGTAGAGAAAGTAACGGAAAAATAAAAATTTTAATATGAATTAGTAAGGAGTATTTAGAAGTATTCTGTTAACACGTGTTTAGTTCAACACCTGAGAGACAAAAATAGAAGCAAAAAGGCTACGAAGGACCCTTTTGTAAGTAAAAATAATTAATACAAACTGAATACGAGTGTAAAATTGACAAGATAAATAAAGAGATTAAAGCTAACAAAAGAAAATGTAAGTTAATAACCCGTTATAACTTATGATTGAAACTTGGTAAGTATGATTCAAATAGCCTTTATTATACAGATCAAATATCGACGGTCGTTCCTCGAGTTGTGGAAACTGCAAGGAAATTTGAAGAAATCAACTGGAAATAGATTAAAGTTTATTCTGAATTTTTGTTTAGTGTAACTGCAAAAAAACACGCTACCTGTCAGCACCTCATCGGGTTCATATCACAAATCAGTGCGGAGGGCGAGTGAGTGTTTCCTGGTGCGTCAACCCTCTTAGGCCACCAATCCCGTAAGTGTATTACATTATACCCCGGGTGGAGGTGATATTCCTCACCCACCGTTGCTACAGCTGCATCTCTGTCCGCGATGTTCTATGATTTGAGTTTTGATGGCGAATTTTTAACACTGGCTACAAAGCTGAATTGAATTCAACCATTGCTTGAAGAAGTAGTCTAAAAGTGGCTGTCCAATCAATTTCTCTCGTTGAAACGTAGTATTCGGCGCTGGACTACACGTCGGTTAGCAAAGTCTCTCATTCTAGATATGTTCCCAGAGGGACACCACCCTAGGCGAAACATTCCCTTAGCTGCCAACTGGTCTCATATATGTGATCAGTGGGAGGATGTTAGTGAGGCAGTGGGTTTTTTCGGAGGTCGAGGTCTCGGTAGACAATATTCCATCTGATTCAAAGTGTATTTTTGCCTGGATCATTTAGCGAACCCAATACGCTAGGTTTCCTTACATCTCGTAAACCCTGCCCTCTGGAACAATTTCAGGATATTGTTACATTCTACTCCTTTAATACGAAATGAAACCTGGTCGATCTGACCGCAATTTGTATGTTTTACTCTCCGTAGACAGGGGGGATGAATCCCAGGTTGACCCGACTCATCTGTGCTGATTTCCTGCTTGCAGCGTTGCCCCGGACGCTCAGTGAAATTATGAGGGGACGCATGCGTGACCGGTTTTTTCATGCATTAATTCATTGAAAGACATTCTGATTTTAACAGTTGCATTTTAATTCCAAATCATTGTTTGGTAAAGACTCCAATTACAACATAAATTTTCTTAATCTAGCTTAACCTAACTTAACTTAGTTCTTAGGCCCTCATGGGTCATTGTCTGGACGTTCGGCCTCTCAGGCGGGCACGGCATCGACCCCGGCGTTCAGGACCAGCGGTGGTGCAAGCGGCGGCTCACGTCCGAGGAGTTCCTGCGCAGCACGGTCCGTTGGCGTCGGCGGCGCCAGCCTCCCTCACCACCTTTCACAGGGCGGGAGGAGCAGCGGGCGCCTCGGGCGCTATCGGCGGCTCCCTCGGGCGCCGGCTGCGCGGCCCAAGACGGCGGTGACCACGCCTTTGCCTATGGCGAGTCCTAGCCCGAGTTCGGGCGCTCTGGCGGTCATTGACTGTATCATCCTTCGCGATTGTTCAGCGTGCGACCCGACCCACGCGACACATGGGCGGCCAGCGATGTGGCGGCGATGGCAGTCTGGCGAGCAGGTCATCGTGTCGGCGAGCAGGGTATCGTAGCGGCGTGCGTAAGTGCCTGAGACCCCGCGTTCACACAGGAAAAAACATCACCCGTTGCCAACTTCGCATAGATGAATCTTTGCTCTCTCGTCGCCCTCACCGTAATGAAACCTTAACCTCTCGTCGTCCTCATCGTAATGAAACCTTACTCTCTCGTACTGAACGAGCTTGCAGCCCGCAGTCGCCTCCCTCAAGTCGCGAGATGACGTGGTCCATCCCCGCTCGGTTTTCGTCCATTGGCTCCTCCAAAACACGCGTTGTGCGCCGTCAAATCGCGGTGTCATCGGCAGCCATTAGCGCTGCGTCCTTGTATGTCAATTTTCGCGTCACGGAAATTCTCGGAACCCTTGGTGGGCGCGTCGCGACGCTTCTTGAGCGGCGTACGGTCCTCCCCGGTGACTCAAGGGATCCTCCCTGCTTGGGACCCTGCCTACACAATAGCGGCCGGTCTCTTTCCGACGTTTGGTGTCATCCTTACGCGCGCAGGTAGTGGCAAAGTGAACTTTCCTGGCTCTCAGCTTTCGGGAGCTCCCAACGTTATTCGAAATAAAATTTAGAAAACACATCGAAACCTGACGCGTGCGACCGTTCCGTTACAATATATATGTGCATTGTATTTTATTTTCATTGCACCCTGCACTGCTACATACCAAACTATAGTGGCACACGTCTCTCATAAGTTATATTTCATCAAAACCCTTTTTTCCCATTGCAACACTAACATTTCTTTGTTGCTTTCAATTCACTTCAATTGAATGAAGCTTTATTTTGCGTGGCAAGATGCAGACCATCAGCCATTCTGCCTGACTACGCAAAGTTAATTACCCTCGTTTGGCCATCTAGCATCTTCAGCGAAAGAAGGTATCACTCGGGCGGTGAAACAGGCGATTAGAAATTGACTCAGAGCCTTCTTTTAGGCTCGAGAGTCTTTGACATTCTGTGAACGGGATAGCCATCTGTACTTCCCCTCCGAAAGGAAGGATAACGAACTTTTTTCCCCTTCAAAATACGTATTTGAACCCGATAACAGTCCGATACGGTATTCGTTACACCGAAGCCGCCAAAGCTGCTTCCCGTCATCACATTCCTAGCCCTAGTTCAAGTGCCAATTTTCAAGGATAGTATTACTTTATTTTCCTTCTGGAAAAAAGGAAACTTCTTCTTTTACTGCCATACACTTATTAGTGCATAGGCTAGTCTCCAGAAGCCCCTATCGACCTCTTGTGAGACTTGTTCTAGGCGGTAGTTTGCTATTGTTTCCCCTAGGAGCGCCAGTCCGCCAATTTTGACGATTAATTTGAATATCAGATAGCACAGGCCTAGATACAATATCCGCAATCTTATCCAGTAATTCAAATCAAAACTCTGATTGGTGCTAAACTGCTAGACAATTTTAATTTTGCCAGGATCGCCCAAGGGCCTTTCCTGGGATCTGTTTTACATGTCGATAAGCGTCCCCATGCATGTCGTCGATTTTTGGCATCTCAAAAATCCCCCTACTTTGACCGGATTTTAACCCGTGAACTTGGGATCAGTAACCCGGCATGGTAACTATTATACCATCAAAGGTTTCCTAATTTAGCGGAGATAAAAGAAATTGTAGCAAATATCTGAAATTCTATAGAGCGAAGTAAATGTGTTTTCGAGTATTACGTGAGTTGCCGTAAGTGTTCCACTTCAATATCTTACAATTATATTTAACCACTCAGGGACCGCGGAACGATACATCGGTAACGAATCTCGACAACTGTTTTGAAACGCACGTTCATAATTAATATTGTTGGGAAGGCTGAGAGGAAACATATTTAATGAAATATGCTCATTGCAAAAGCTGCTTTTATTTGAAACACTCAGTAATTAAATAACTCAATACTTTTTGCTGAACATAATAAGGTTTTACAATGTGCATTCATTAATGAACACGTCATACTGAATAGCTAGAACGCCATTTAAAAGTCATATTACGTGATTATAGAAACTGGTTGCTGCATACTGTGTAAGAGTTATTCCATAAATAATGTTTTACTTGAAGAAACACCAATGAATAGTCCTTCATTGTAAGTCCTACCCTTACCCCTTACTTACACACACTTTCACCTTACTTCCTTTTGAAACTCTTCATCCGGCATGTCGGAAGAAAGGATATCGCAGTACCACCAATCGTATATTCTTTGAAAACATTTCATAACCTTAAGTTCAATAACAGTTAACAATTTGTGATAATTTATTGAAAACTTTTAGCTATGGTCATACGTCATGTGGGTGAGTAATAATACATGTTAGATACTTCCACGATGAGTCGAAGATAATAACTTTTTTTGCCAAACGGCATGTGGAGGGGCATATCATGAAATTGCATTTGTAACATTAGCTCGTGATTGCATCGTGTATTGGTGTTTCGGAAGCACATGAGATTCCTTTAACTCCTTCATAACCTATATATGTCAAAACACCAGCCCAGAAAAGTTGTCTACGTGTCAAGGACGAATACCACATAGGCAATATCGTTAAACGAGAGTTCCTTCGAAATGTTGTGTGAATGTACTTGGCACATTAGGATTAATCAGACGTTTGCCAGCTATCGGTATTCCCAGGCGTGGGCCGTGCTTTTTTTTTATTATCCACCTCTGGAAGTGAGGGAGACTTGTGGGGACCATGGGGTTCACATTGTCGAAACTAGCATACTTGTCCTGCCTGAGCTTTTATTTCGTCATGCAGCTATATAATCTGATACGATTCTATTTGAAAGCTACAGCTCTATTTTAGCCCCGGGATTTGAACTTTTATACTCCGAACCGCTATACTTATAGTGCATGGTTTTATCACTAGAGGTGGCTACGTTACTGTAGTGTCTCTGACCGGGGCCTAGGGTTCGAGTGCAGACGGTGACAGGATTTTCGACGCTGGCTATCCCGGGAAGTCGAATTCAGTTGCTGACTGGGGGAGAATTAAAGCGACCGGCAGCCCTGATTGGTAGGTGTGGTTTCTCCGATCAGCAACAGACCGACGCCGGAAGCAGTATCTTCACAAACGTGCCATGGATCATGAGCCATCATTTCTTCGTCTTCCTTGTCCTATCTTCACTCCTTTTACTTACACACACACTTACATGCATTACACTATCGCACATTCGGAAGACCAATACAGTTTAAAGCTTGCCGCGGTTGCGAAGGGTCTCTGTTGGTGGGAGATATCTGGTTTCAGAAAACCCCAGCTATCCAAGTGTAGTCGGTGATGGATCTCATCATCCAGCGGGGGATGCATTACTGCCCTCCTCTCGCAGGAAAAACATGCACTATCTGTACTGGACTAATTGCCCACAGCACATGACGCGCCCAGAAATAAAAAAATAGACAATCAGTTTACCACGATCGACAATTCCTTCGTTGGACGTTCTTACGTCGTGTCCATCTCCAATCCAACCACCAAATACCATCACCGTCATTGCCATCGCCTTCACCACCGCCACCATCACCGTCACCGCGACCGTCACCGCCATCCTCATTGCCACCGCCATCGCCACAGCCACCGCCACCGCCTTCACCACCGCCTTCGTCACTGCCACCGCCACCACCACCGCCCCCACCACCGCCATCACCACTGTCACCGCCACTGCCAGCGCCAGCCCCACCGACACCGCCTTCACCTTTGCCACTACCACCACCACCACCGTCACCGCCGCCACCACCACCACCATCACCGTCACCTCCATCGCTACGACCACCGACACCATCACCGTCACCGGCACCGCCACCGCCATCGTTACGACCACCGCCGCCACCATTGTCACCACCACCGCCTTCACCACCGCCTTCACCACCGTCACCGCCACCACCATCGCCACGCGTGGCCGTACGCCGCGCTAATAAAGCCTGTAATTAAAACCGCGGGGAGACGCGAGCGCGCGCGCGCATCATAGCCCGGCGGCGCCGTTGTAACGTGTGCACGGTATAATTAGCGGAGCTCCTTTCACTCATTCGGCGCGGCCTCCGCGCCCCGCCCCTTCGACCCCCCGACAGACACCGGAAACAAAACAACAACGCAGCCACTTAGCTCTCGAATTCCACATCTAATGAGATTTGTGGATATATGAAACAAGTTATACACAACCCCTCAACGCCGTTGCGGCTACCGCCTTGCGGGCTACCCTCTGAGGAATCTCAGAAGTATTAGGCACAATTAGGGGAAATGAAATCGGGTGAGATATCTGCTCCGAGTATTAAACCAGGGTGCCAAAGCCAGCAGAGGCTGCAGGAACACCAATTACGAGAGCGTCTGCGGAGTTTAATCTATGTACATCGTTTCGCATTATAAGCGCTACTCGCATGAAAACAAATTTAATGGGTATTTGGGAATACAAACCAATTAATTTGTCTCCTCACAAATGGACCTCCGAGCACTGTCACATGTTTTCGCTCGATTTTTAGTTCCTAGTGAGCGGCTACGAAATTATATCTTGGCCGTTGTGGCTTAAATTTAATGAACTTCTGAACGAGATTATTGTATGGTGAGGAAACTCGTATTTCAAGTCACAGCTTTGTATCGCATGATTTAATAACTGGGTCCGTTAATGTAAAACGTCGAAGGAAGGCTCCTGGGGATCTTTTTGTTACATCCAGTGAGCAGCTGACAAGGATAAATGAGCGTTGCCTTGCGCGACTGGCTGGCGAAGTGGGTTTGTGGGAAGAATATGGGTTTGTGAGTGGGAAGCGCAGTTGTGGGACGATATGGAGTTTTGAAAGGGGTCCGAAATTGTGAGAGGGTATTGGTTTATGAGAAGTTATTTAACAAAATAGTCATTTACCTGGTTTGACACAAACATTAAACTATTCTATTACATAAATAATGTATGCTAAAGAAGGAGTAATTGCAACGAAAACCATTTGCATTCATTAATATGTCTTCACTTGTTTTATATGTCCTTTACATTGCTTTCGTCCCGACAATTTAAAACATGATACCGGTTCTGAGAAAATCTCATAAAAAAGTTAAACCTTAATGGATTGCCTTTTATGAAAGATTAATAAAATCAATATTCTACAAATAGATATCATATGAAAGCTGTCAATACTAATGAATGGGAATTTGGAAGCATTCCTTCACAACGTGACCACGTTTTTTTTTCGAAGAATTTTTTACCAATCTATGACATTCATATTACATTTACGTGGAACCAGAATACGTAATACGCATAACAATGGAGAATTTACAAAATCACATTCTAATTTGTCCTGCTTTATCCCTTATTACAATGGTCACAACGCCCATTAGTAATTTTTTGACGTAACTAGACGAATCAAACAAATGCCATCTGAATACAGAAATCACAAAAAATTTCAAACAAAACGTACAATTTTCACTTGCCGTTCAACATCATTGCTGGCCTCAGGGTCTGCCTCTACATGACATCTATTTTCAATTCTGTGAAAAACCTATAGAATAAAAAAAGTTGGTTTGAGCAAATCTGAATGTTGTAATTAATCGCTTTGATTTCGTTTGAAATCACTGCTGCTATTTCTTTGTCAATTCTCTAATGCCCCTTTGTCGTTTATGTATTTATCTCTTAAAAATTACATTGAATGTCCAAGAATACATAATATTAATGCTATGTAGCAAACAAAGGAACTATTGTGGTTAATCCATGTTCAAACCTCCTAACGTGAAAGGGTCTAGTGGACGTAAACATTTACTACTAACGCAGAATCCAGAGTTTTTTATTAACCACTTTTATGGACAATGGAACAATTAGATCTACATAGGCAAATTACGATAACTGCACCCTTAACATGCAGCCTTACTGATCCATAATACGTGTGAACTCACTTGAATATTGGTGTAAGCTCTTACTGTACTGTTAGTTGGTGTCAAAATGTATGGATTCAGGGGTAATAAACCTACTAACGGAAGTAAATATGAAATACTCCCAGAAAATGAAATCAAATTATTCCGTACGATTTGTAACAGAAAAATGAAATGAAATATGATATTTTATAGCTTTATATTGATAATAATTGAAGACCTCCGAGCAACAACATGCTATGCCACATACGCAATAATAATAATAATAATAATAATAATAATAATAATAATAATAATAATAACTCCTAGACTGGAGTATTTCTAAGATAAAATGAAGAATTTCTGACTGAGCCGATCATAAATTGTCAAGTAGTTAGCAATGAACGAACAAATTAGACGATACAAGATTCATAGGCATATACATCACATCCTTCTTGGCATGTATGCAAAGTTTCCAATAAAAATTGGCATATATGACCATGTTTCAATTTTCTGTTATATTTTAAAGCTGTATTTCAGTTACACAAGTAGGGAACCAAAACGTTGGGAAAATATTAAAAAACAGGTGCTTTTTAGATGCCAAGAGGTAGCTGCTGAGGAGACGGGCAACCTATGATTTATCTTCGTTGTCAAAAAGACTAGAAACAGAATGATTTTTTTGCAGCTAAAAATTCATGAAATTAATGAACATATCAAATTGATGAACAGATTTACTATGTATTTAATGAATTCTTGCATATTCATCTAAAGTTTGAATGAAAGTAAATGCTAGTTGCTTCCTCTCAACTCCTCCTCAAATTTGATATTTTTCTTTTGCATATAATTTTCATAATTAAAAGTACATGGATTTCGTGTAATGATTTTTATTTGCACATTAATTTCATTCATTCAAATCTTTTAACTAGGGTCAGGAAGTTCAGGGCTTTATTTTATCTACGACAGCCAAATAAAACTGCATTAATTCTGTTTAAAGTAAGGGCGCTAAAAAGCATGTAGGCAATGAAAAATCACATTAACCTTCCAGCGGGCGCGCTGTTCGTAAACTTTACGACAATAGCAGTTATTTTTTTGTTTTGCTGTCAACTCATTGTTGTCAAAGACTTCTGAATTCTTGGTATTCCTTGCAGGTATCTTTATTGATGCATTCCTGCAGCCACTGTTTAGTTTGCACGCTATATTCAGTTTTTGTAACGTTCTATTCGGGATAAGTGCATAGTGACGTAAACTTTCCGCTGCGCGCCGGCTGTTGTGCTAAAATATTGTATAATAATTTGGCCTATACGAATTTTTTTGTAAAATGTCTAGATAAAGAATTCATATGAATGTAAATCAGAATATTCTTCAAGAGCGGTCTGATCGGAGGAAGATCATGAATTGGATAAATGACAGTGACAGCAAACGAATGTTGAAAATATAGACGAGCATCAGAACGATACTGGATTGGAACAAGATCTTTTTGATACTAAATACGGACGTTTATCCACAGATATGTTTTTGGTAGTAAATATCATTCTTAGATATTATAATGCGACATAAAATTCCATTGTTTCACAATTTCTTTGATTTTTTCAAGAGTCATTGAATGTCGTAAAATTTACGACACGCGCCTGCTGGTGTGAACATTTTACGCGCGCCCGCTGGAAGGTTAAAACGGAATTATTCTAAAATATTAATAATTAAAATGATTAACAATATTTTGTATTCACAACTCAAAAACTGTCACTAGCTCTTATATATTTTCTTTGTAATCTTGATTTCACACGATCAACCGGTGTAATGTCTACGAATTTTATTCTACTTACGACGCTGTCTCTCGAAATGTTATTGTGGACTCTCTTTAGAATCTTGATATGTCATCAAAGGAACCGAAATTGTAGGAAAACAATTTTTACTGGTATCGTCTTCCTTTTTCATTTAGATTTGTATCATGTCTTAGCCCTGGAAGCTCTTCTTTCACCTAAAGTTAAAACACGATCGTATTGTCCAGGCTTGTAGGTATGCTTCCGGCTTAATAGAGATCGGTGCCAGAAAGAAACTAGTGGTGCTGAAACAGCACGTAATTTCTCGCCATTAGTAATGGTTATGTACTACTATTTACAGAACAATTTCTCTCCGTATTAACGTATCTCAGTCATTTTTTGTAAAACTCATTTGAACATTTAGTGCGAAAATTAAATAGTTTCAAGCAATAGATTTTTTAACCAATTTAATTTTGACCATTATTTCACAAATACGGAACGGAAGGTAGCTGTGATGTACGGTGCGAAGCGGTGAGAAACGTAACGAATATGTGCAGTGTAGAGAGGCGTGTAAGGCGTGTAAGGGAATGGAGCGGAACGAAACGAATGCAAAGCAACGGAAAGAAGCTGTGCTTTGTAGCTAAGTGTGGAATGCAAAGGAACGAAGCTGTGCGACGTGAAGAGATGTGAAACCAAACGCAACGAAACTAAGCTGTGCGATGTGGAGAGGTGCGGCCTGGTGCGGAGCAGCACGCTAGGCATGTAAATGTATTCGGAAATAAATACATCATAAAGCGGGCGTGGATTAACTCAATCGGCGCCTCCCATTATCGCGGCGGACCGATCGCCATGAATAATGGATCACGCGCGCTGATGACTCCTAATTAGGGATTTTTTTAATTACGCTGCGTTCTATTCTTTACTTATAACGCATGTTATTCTATACTGGCGCTCGCTTACATAATTACTTCCGATTAAGTGATTATGCATCCCGGAGCTCTCTTCGGTCATGTGGGTGTGTGTACATACGGTGCTGGCTTCATTACCTCCGATGACGAGTACGTGATGTAATGAATCTAAATGAAATCCCGCCTGTATTATACGGATTAAATTTGGATCATCATAATTAGACTTGCTTGATTCCATTATTGGTGACGTGTGTTTGTTGGTATTTTCAACCTCTAGGTATTAACGATGAGAAAAGTATTCGAATCATGTATGACGACTCAGAATCAAGCAACAGTTACTAGAAATTACATTTATACGCACGTTTATTGTGCATTAAGAATAAAGTCATTTTGTAGTGTTTATGTTAATCATCTTTATTGTCAATAGCAGTGAAATGTTTTTACAATCGAGTCACGGTAGTATAATTGATCAATAGAAATTTTGCGGAAACTTTTCCGATGCTACCGAAAGGAAATATTGAATTCTATTCTTATTCTTCAGAATCCATCAGGAACTGATATTGAGATAGTTAAAAATACCTATCGGGTATTTTTGTATAAATTAATAGAAATATGTCGAAGGAATAAGATAGGAAGGAAGGGAAAATAGAAATGAGACATTGGGGACGTAAAGCGTCGATAAATACCAATAAAGACGCGTTTGAGTAAATATTTAAAATATTAGAAAAATCTTTTTAATATATTATTCTAAAAGTAAGAAACAATGTTAAAATTAACTAGAGCATCTCGATAAGCCTTGGTCAGGGACAAGTTAGCATCGTTTTCAGTATGATAACAATTTCATTGTATGAGCAGTTGAGAACAAAAGTGGTGTCAGTAAACATACTTTCCGAAAAATGACGTGTAAACGAAAAACGCTGTAAAACGATAATGCTTGGAAATAAATGATCTAAAGTGTTATCAATGTGTTAAGGGAATATTCATTTAACTTACTACAAATATTTTGGAGTGAAACATTGCTTATTAATTAATTAATTATTTTGTTCACTTTTTCCCCTTTTGCACACAACGTTTCTGAAAATCTATGACTTACATTTAAATAATTAGCATACACAATTTTCGCCTGTGTTTAAAAATAGGAAGAAATAGTTACGATTTTCAACCATGTGAGAGCAATTTTGAAGTTGCGATTTTGACCTGTGCACGTATCACTAAAAGCGATTAAATGTTTTTATGTTTTTGTTTCAGGTCGTTAGGTCACGGACAAAAGGTCTAATACTCGTTAGGTCTAATGAACAGGACGTCTATTGCGAACCAGGTCTAATGCGACAAAGGTCTACGCGACAGAGGATCGCATACCAAAAGAGGTCTACAATTAGAAGGTTCAATTAATAAGGTATAATAGATATACAACGTTAAGCAAAGTTTCTATTTCTTCATTTTTAAACGCCTGAAAACCAAAAGGTCTATATTTTTACATTGTCAATTAAATTTTCAAAATTTTCAAATGGTAGCAAATTACCAAAATTATAAAGATCGTGGTGATATCGACTTATACCTTCGGTCTATGAGCTACAGACTTTTGACTTACACCACTTTCTGCTCTCAACGGCTCATATTACGTCCACAATTGGACTTGAATTCCAAATAGAAAATTTTTCCTAATATTTTATATTTTTTTAAATATCTGGCCGGTTTTAAATTACCCCCACATATTTTTAATGTAAAAAATTAAGTATAACAATCCTCTACTTTATCATTATTTCCTTCCGGCCTACTTATGAATAGTGAAGACAAGTGGTGCATTAAGCACGCCGTTGGGTGTTGACGTGGCGCGAAGGGCATTTCTGTTGGGAGGCGCTTAAAGCCTGGCTTACACTCGTATGGGGGAGGGGTGGGGTCTGGGGACGGAAGGGGAAGAGCGGGCAGGGGGGGACGACAGCGTCCCCGACAGTGATTGGCGTCGTATGCGCGCGCCCACGGCTTTGTGAGCGGCACACAAAGTACGAGTAGCTGTCGCTCTACGCAGTTAATCCGTGTACTGTTTCGATATTTCGGACTGCTCTGTCGTGCTGGGTGGACAGATTGTTGTCTGTATGATATGAAACGTAGTAAGACACTCGACATGCGCGATGACAAACTTGGACATCTACGATCTAATTTTATATGTAAAGAAAAGTTTGTCAACAACTCATTTTAGTTTAGAATAGAGTTTAATAGATTTCCTGAAATTATTTAGCCATGTACAACCGGCAGGAATCAAAGCTGAAATAAGTATTCCACATTTCTACTTAAGTGTTATATTATTCAATTATCCATGATAATAAATCCTACTTGCGTAAGAAATTTACATTTTGACATGCTCATTTGAGAACTTAGAGTGTCGACCCTTAATTTTTCATTTCTGGCACATAAACTATTTAGTATAAATATTCCAAGAAATCCTACGTACTACATATTTGTCAATTACGCGTATATGGTAGTTAATCTGTCAACCTTGTAGTTTTTGTATCAAACGTCGGGTCGAATTTCGTGTAAAAACAAGTGAAGTGTGCCAGTTTCATGTTCCTTTATCGCTTATAATAAACATCATAGGACATTTGTTGTAATGTCGAAACGACATCTATTAGACATTTAACTATGACTACTAAGACATCTAACAAAACTATTAGACATTTTCTCAGCAGCAAACATTTTGAAGTAATGTTACAATTAATGTGTCTTAAAAATGTCCGATTCTGATATGAATTATTACAAGAAAATCTACTCAAATTACATTACTTATTTTTTATATTACTATTCTAAGCCCCATCTTATAGTGAAATAGAAATAACTCTAAACATTTTGTTCATTCCACTCTCACGAATTATATCACGCAATTAAATTATCAGAAAAAACTTCTCGTGTTGAAAATAATATAATAATATTATTAATTATATAATATTCTGCATGAGATTTTGATAATTAAATAACAAAAAAATTGTAACAGACCAACATACATACTTCGTTACCAACAAGGGAATATTTATATCACGAAATAAAGTCCAATGTAAACAAGTTCGACTGCCAGAGTCTAAAGGCGTAACTGATGTAAAACATGCAAGAAGCTTAGATCTACATAATCCTCGCCTCCAGTACTTCAATTATTCCGTACATGCAACGATATTCCTCATCCCCTACGCCCTCATCACGCACGGAACAGAGACAAGAGCCTTGCAGCAGCACGCGTGTCGGCTGCCCCCGCCTCGTCGCATGTGCAGATAATGAGTGTCGGTATGCACGCGCACGACCAGACACGACGAGATGCGCCGGTCGCGTTATGGCAGCTGCATTCACGCGCACGTCATGGCGGCCACGACAATCGCGCATCGCCGCGCTGCGCCGCCGGCCCGGACGCAGCCGCCACGGCCCCCGCTGCAGCCGGCGACTTCTTGTTCCTCGCTGCAAGCGCGCACAGAGGCAGGGGGCCATGTCCGCACCCTTAACATGATCGTCCGTCACCCTCGGCTTTTGGAAAGGCCGCGAAACGGCGCGACGAAACGAGGCGGCCGCCGGCCGGTTCATATCCTCCATTCGCATAATAGCCGCTCGTCCCGGCCCTTGTAGAGAGGAACGAAAGTCTCCGAATATTTAGCAGTGGAAACTAAATGTACTTAGCAGGAGTAAACGAGTTTAGAAAACGGTTAAGAGATATTTTTTGAACAAGAGGACAGTGTTACCTTTGTTCCTCCTTCGTCACGCGTGAAATATTTTTCTTGAAAAGATAAAAGCTATATATCGTCAAGGGGGAACTTATTTTGATATTATTTTGTTCCAGTTAGTTTCGTAAAATTCCGGGAAGGAAGGCGCAGAAGCCGAATTGAGATACCGGATTACTGTCAACCAACAGACACCAAGAGAGTACATATGGCGAAGAAAACCCAGGCATTTAACAAGAACTAATAAATCTATACAAGAAAACATCAAAGTGTCGATGTTTGATGGCACGAGAAACTCCTCAGAATGCTGTTCAATTGATTTAATGATGTTTTAGGCCAAACCTTTATTCAACTTCAAATTTTATCACATCACTTTAATGATGGCTATCAATATAGGGTTCAGCCTTAATTGTGAATTCGCAATGAATCTAATGCAGGCATGGGCGAAAAAGTCGGAAATGTAAATAAAAATATTCATATTTTACGCTACTCCTAGAACATGTAGATGTATACATTATACAGTATTAATTGTAAATACAATATTCTGAATGATTATAACTATATACCTATCAGAACAAAAGGCCGAGCTAGACCTGTTTGTACCTAGCTAGGTAGCTAGTCGAAAATCCGCCACTGTCGGGACTCGAACTCTAGGACCTTTCGATCAGAGACACCACAGTGAATTTTTTGGAGAATATACTCTCTGTTCTTACTATGCTACGTAAAAATTAGGTTTTCTTACAGATTATAAGAAATCATTCACTAAAATCCAGCAAATGTGCTACTGCACGTTATGGAATTACAATCCTGTACAAAACAGATTTCCAAGAAGAAATAAATGTCAATGTAAGGTGAACGTCAGTACGTTACACGGCAACAGACATCAGACGTAACTTGAATTCCATGCCTCCTAGTCCCATAAAATCATGTTTTTGCCTGAAGAAACACGAGTTGTATTTCTTATGCTGTAATCTGCAAAATGAGGCCTTGAACGTTTCTTTACATAATTTGTTCTTCATTTCTTCTGGAAGTTGGATTACAGTATTAAGCTATTTTCACTTTTAAATCAATATTTATTAAAAAGGGCAGACTTTTCGCATGAGTAAACCCAGTAAGCCGCATGAGTAAGATTTATGATTTTTGTAATCGTGAACTTTTAATTGAAATTTTTAAATGCTACATTCTGACGACTTCCCAATTACACGTGGTTTTTTCTTTAGATTAACATCTCAAATAAACTTTTATGTTTCTCTTACTCGAGTTTCATTTGCCGTTTACCAAATTTGCGGGTCGTATTTTCACCTAACTAAAAGTATTCCAAGTCCACAAATACAATTTTTACAAAAGAGAAGAAAAACTAATTACAACTGAATCTTTTATCAGAAATCCAGAATAAAAACACCAGTCTGAATGAGACTTAATAAATACTATGATAGGATGTTGTTACAATTATGATTTATTTTTTATAAATTAGACCCTAACCTAACCTGGACAATGAACGAGCCTAGTGAACATGCAGGAGCAGAGATGAATTTTATCACTGGAGGTAACTACACCACCGAATTAGCAGCGTTGTTTATAGTAGGAGTGTTATGATCACTGGTTGAGAATGGTGAAGCCGCGAGCAGTCCAGAACCATGACGCCGCGAGCATCGCTTAGGTGGACTTCAGCAGTGAGGGGGTTGACAGACGATTGGAGACGACGAAGGTAATGAGCCAAGGATTGGAGGCTGTTAGGCTGGCAAGCCACCCTAATACACTTTGTTCTCTCACCAGGCGGTTTACTCACCGGAAGGTGACTCCTGCCGTTTTAGGCCTACCATCACCCAGTCTGCACTAGGTACCGACAACCGACAGGCTGATAGTCGGTAACGCTGGAATGTTTACCCATTTAAGCCTGGGCGGGGTCTCAGAGCTACTATCATTCCAGGTTGATACCCGAGTCAATTAGCGTCATTAACAACTACCCGCGTCTCTAGGATAGTTCATGAGCAGCGTTCTAGCTTCCCGTGGTGTGATCCTGGCTTCGATTCCCGGTCGAAGCAAAAATCGAGATGTATTTTTCCCCTCAAATAGTCTCAGTTTTTTATCTGTTGTACGAAGAATAGCTCAAACGGAGTTTGGTAGTAATAGTGAAGTCATGTCATGTTCATCACATGTCTATCTTATTCCCCAAGTTTGAGAACTAAACTAGGCCCAGGCTTGGGGGACACCGGTAGCAGTCGACACAATTTGCCAAATACATACATACATAATTACCCGACAAGTACCTACTCAATTCCCAATGAATAGCTGCCATTTGCCACCAGAGCCAAGAGTCCAACTGGGGGCCACCCAGACTGAGGCCTGGACAGCTCGAATCGCCCAACGCATCAGCTAACTCCGCTCACCTTAGGCCAAACGATATGGGTATCGCGGGAAATCTTGTCACCTGGGTGGAGGATTTGGATGCCCAGCCAGGACTTCTGTATGTTGATCTACAACACAAGGAAGCAGTCAGAATCCTGCCAGGGTGGTGGCTGTGTAGCAGCGATGTTGTGGTGTATCTATCGAGAGACAAAGTACTTTCGGCATATGAAAATCGCATACAATATAACACATGAGAACATTGAATGCGGCGTCCAATGAACAATGTAGACACCACTGCTGCTGACAGCAACGATGTCATCGCTACACTGGTTTACACTCTACCAGGGTTACTACCAGGGGAAAAACTGTTGCTACTGGAGTGTCTCTGACCGGGAGATCTTCATTTTAGCTCTTACGAATGGCGGAGTTTCGACACTAGCCAGATGGATAGATCGCTCCCTGGAGGAAAACTCTGGCGCAAGCTACTCTGATTGGCAGTTTTCATTGGTTTCTACCATCAATACCAAGTCTCTGACCCTAACAAACGTGTAATCGAGTGCGTTTCTTCCTCTTTCTTGTCCCCTCCTGTCCCCATACAACATTTATCCTTACATACACTACACAGCCGTACATGCGAGGAGATCAGTTGGGACCTTAGAGCCTGTTCCGGCTGGCGTGGTGCTCCGCTGGAGGAGATATTCGGATGGGGAAACCACTGTAAGCTGACGTAGAGATCGAATCTCTTGTTCTCATATTAGAGCGAAGAACACCGCCACCTCCTGGGATATATCATTCATTACACTTACGAATGTTGTGAATATAGCAGATGACGCATCCATAAAATAGTCACTAAATCAGCATTGACTGTGGCCGGGCGAAGTTGTGTTCTCTGACGGAGGCCGAATAGCGCGCTGCAGGTACTGGAAAGAATGTCATTTCTGATGACGATGGTAGTAGTAGTGGCATTACTTGAAGTAAAAAAGCCACTAGTGGTGCGTAAGCGGCGATACTTTCGATGGTCCTCGATACGATGACATTGTAAGTCCTGAATGGGTGATGATAGACGACAGACGCGTCTATGGTCAGGAAGTAAGTTTGGCGGCAGATGGACTGGCTGCAAAGCAAGATGGCTGCAAGCATATTAGGATGGAGGTAAAAGAGCAAGAGTTGATATCTAATACTGCTCACATAGCAACAGTCGTAACACCAGTACCCAGGGTTTGATCAGGGGCAATGTTTTTAGCGTCGGCATGCTATGGTCTATTCATTATAAGGTTCACGTCACGTTGCCTAACTGCAAAGATAGAAACAGCTGTGTCTATTTAGCAACAATATTTCGAGCTGCGTCAGTGACGGCGAGCAGAGACGAATAGAGAGGGTAGATGACTATTGCTGCCAGTCACGGTTTTTACCGTTGGCAGGCTATGGTGTAGTTGGCAGACTATGGTTGAGTGCTAGAGTCAGCGGTGTCAATTTAGCCGCAATATATTGGGCTGCGTCAGTGACGGTGGCCGGAGGAAAAGAGCACGTTTTGATTATTATAATGCGGCCATCGCAGCACAGTGCACCGGCTGCAACGCCGCCGCTGGTGGTTGCTCAACGGCAATGGTTGCACCTGTGGCAGACTATGGTCCAGTTGGCAGACCATGGTTGACTGCTAGATGCGATGGTGTCTGTTTAGCAGCAATGTGTTGGGCTGGATCAGTAACGTCGGGCGGAGGTGAAGAGCGAGGGTTGATGACTACGCTGCAACGGCTGCAACGCCGCCACCGGCAGTTGCTCCGACGCAATGTTTTCGGCGGCGGGGGACCGACCCGAGCGCTGGAGGCGGCCGATACCGGCGGCGACGGGGGGCGATTGTTGCGCCCGTGTTTGTCTTTCAGCGGGCGTGGGCGTGGGCTTGGGCTTGGGCGTGGGCGTGGGCGAGGGCCCGGAGGCCGGTGAAGGGCAGCGCACAATGGACGTGTGGCCCCGGCGTTCCTTGTGGTTGCGCGCATTATGCTCGCGCCGTATGAACCGAAAGATAACAGCGGCGCGGGTGTTATCCGGGATGCGCCGCGCCCGACGCCCACGGGCGCTGCGCCCCCGGCGCCTGCTGCCCGCCCCTCCCCGCCCCTCCCCGCCCCTCCCCGCCCCTCCCCGCCCCTCCCCGCCCCCTCCCCGCCCCTCCCCGCCCCTCCCCCGCCCCTCCCCCGCCCCTCCCCGCCCCTCCCCGCCCCCTCCCCGCCCCTCCCCGCCCCTCCCCGCCCCTCCCCCGCCCCTCCCCGCCCCCTCCCCGCCCCCTCCCCGCCCCTCCCCCGCCCCTCCCCGCCCCTCCCCGCCCCTCCCTGTCTGTGCGCGCGGCGCGGAACCGCCCGAGCGAAGGTCATGCGGGTGATTGGGCTGTCGCACGCGTGCTTGATCGGAGACAGACATTCGCTGGCGGACGATCTAGAAGGACTGGCTCAGCATTATTTCGTATCGTGTTAGTCTTGTGTTGGAGTAGTGGGATATGAATAGACAAATTTTTGTAATTTTTATCTAATTTTAATCTAACCAAATTTTTCGTCTGTAGTTAATTCACGGAAATAGTTGAATATTGTAAACTTAAAGATTAATTATCTAAGGGTCATCAATAGTTGTCTAGATAAATTTTGTTGTTGTTAGGCATTTGTTTTGTAAACATGCAATATGATGGTGTAATTCTATTCTTTGAGCTATTTCTAATTCAAATTTCCTTAGGCGTTGGAGTTCTGCACAATTTTAGTCCAAGAAGCTTTTATAATTTTGCTTTCACATTCTTCAGACGTATGTCAAGTTACAAGGGAGATTAGTTGGTTGTCTTTTCTCTTGCTGGAAGCAATTGAAAGAAAACTTATTATTTTATTTCTGATTCTAAGAATTATATTTCATAAAACAGTTCTTGCGTATTTCATTGAAACTGAGCTTAATATTACACTTTTACATACAAATGGTTTTTAGAACCACTCAGATATTATTTACTTCTATCTCATTATTTTGCGAAAGGAAAATAAAGAAACCTTTGTTCCTAGAAGCACATTTAATTATTAAGTTCAACCTCATCATTTGTAACATGTTTTATGTAAACATAATAATGCACGGAAAACCTACATTCAGAAGCATATAGAAATCAATTCTGTGAAAGGATATTTTCAACATTTCTTTATTTTAATATATTTGTTATTTTACACAATTTCAAATTCAAGCTACCTCAAGATATCTAATACAGGAAAGTCCAACGTAAGGTTCCTATTTTTCAATGAATAACTCAACATGCGCGTACAGACATTTGGTCCCTACATCATCGGGCTCGCGCCGAACCGCAAATAGGGCGAGGTACTCTGCCGCAGAGAAGGGTCGCCAGGGCGAGGTCTGTGGTTGTAGAGAGAACTAAATTTAGCCGTCGCTCGCATGTGGAGCCATAATCAAAGCGCCCCGCAAAGAAACGGAGGGTAATTGGCATCGCTTGCTCAGAGAGTCCCCGCACTGCCCTGTACAGACCGCGCAGCTATCGAAGTCAGCCATCCTATCCAACTCCCATTCGCCCTCCCTGTACCCTCCAGTTCGCCATGGCGTTTTCCCGTCAAACCTCACGCCCTCCCGCCCGCTTTCTCGTTCATCCACCGACATTCTCGCCTTCCCATACGTCCATTCTCGTGCCCTAATAACTTCTCGTTTGACCATCCATGCATCCTTCCGTTCGTCCTATCGTACTTCCACTGGTACGTCGCTCTCGCGCCCACTTAATTGGTCTCCTCACAACTCTTTATCCTTCCGTTCATCCTACCGTGCCTCCGTCCAGTCCGCCGCCCTCCCGCCAGCCCTCTTATTCTCCCGTTTGCCCGCTCGTCTTCCTATTTGTTTTATCGTACATCAGGCCACTCATCCTGCCTGCCCTTTAGTTCACCCGTTTACCTCCTTCCCCTCCCGTTCGACTTGCATCCTCGTCTTCACCCTCTCGACCTCTCGCCCATCCTCTCGCTATACCGTTCGTCCTATCGTTCTTCTAATCTACCCGACACCCTTTCGTTCACCCGTCCCCACCTCGCCCTCACATTCGCACTCTTTTTTTCTGCACTTCCTCCCACTCTCTCTCCCCCTCACCCGCCCTTCTGCCTGCTGCTACTCACCTTCCCAGTCTCCCGTCCTTCTGGCCTCCCGGCCTCCCGCCCGCCCGCTCAGCGTCAGCCGCGCCGCCCTGCGGAAGGAAGGAGAAAATTGGCGAAGCCCTCCGATTATGCAAATGAGCGCGTCTGTCTGTAATTGATGAACCGTCCCGTGATTAGCGCGAGTTTGCCTATCTCCTCGCTGCCGCCAATTGTCGGCTATTGTTCCTTTCGGAATAATCACAGAGAGCGCCGCCGCCCCTGCATTGTTCCAGGCGAACGCCGAGACGGCTGCCATCGCAGCTAGTTCAGAGAGCTTCCTCTGGAAGCGCTAGATGAATTGCCGAGAGTGCGCATGCTTGTTGGATGAATATCGTCGTTACAGAACGGCGCCATTTTGTTAAGGGTTCTTGTTACGATCTCAGGACAATGTGTCGTGATGCGACGAAATAGAGAGTGTAGCATTACGCCATTGGAAAATAAAAAGATGCCTCGCAATAAAAAACACTAATTTGCCTGTAATTTTATTATAAGAACCACTGGAAAAAGTGCAAACTTAATATAAAACATTACAGATAAAAGGGAAAATAAAAATGGTTTAGAACGCATTAATTCACCAAGTAGTTTTCTGCCTTACCAAACTATTTCAAGTCGCCGTTTAGTTTTTATAAGCTGAAACACGTCTTAGTTGATATTTGTGACTATAAAGAAATAAATTTATTTTGTAGTTTTCATGTTTGTTTACAAGTTATAAACGTAAAATAATCCCAATAAATAAAAATTTTAAATAACCATTCAATCATTGAGCGTTTTCGTTTCAATATCCACATTCTTAATTTAACTATGGGCGACTTTTATCGATAATGTAAACTTTCTTTTATCTGACAATTAATTTCTAGTAGGAACCAATTTGGTTACAGTGTACTGTTAATTCAGTGCTATCGGTGAATAACCCTCCACCACCGGAGAGGGAATATCGAGAAGTATATGGAGATCAACAGGGAATATCGAGAAGTTCAAATATTCTCGATATTCCCTGTTGATCTCCATATACTTCTTCATATATACATATATATATATATATATATATATATATATATATATATACTATATTACACGAAGTCGGGCTAATTACATTATTTATAACTGAAGAACTGCTGGAACAATTTTATTCATCTCTATTTTATTGGATTCATCTCCGTCCCGAATAGCAGAATACCTAATAAAATATAGGAAAAATGGCACTCGATTGCGCTATGGAATAAAAAAATATATTGTCATATTAAATGTAATTCGCTACACCCAGTAGGACGTTTGAAACTACATCGTTAAGTAACTCCTAAATAAAGCGTTTCTCACACCGTAAGCTATAGGATGAGATCTTTTTGAACATTCAATTATATTTTTGCTGGTCCAGCGCTTCTCAAAATTATCCCTTCTGCTCAAAGACGTGCATAATCTGCAACTAAATGTGAATGAGAGGGGCAGAGAAGCAACAGACAGAGAGAAAGGCACACAGAGACAGATTCAGACAGACTGAGACAGGGACACAGAGACGGGGAGAGAGAGAGAGAGAAGGAGAGAAAGAGGGAGATGAAGGGCAGAACAACGTCTGCCGAATTCCGCTAGTAGTTCTATAAAACAGGAACATATCTAATATATGCAAACAGAAGAGAATGTATAGTCATTTTTAAATCGTTTAAGAAAGTAGCTCGACTCATACAAACAATCTCCATATCCTGTACTTGAGCAACTCTCCTAGATCAAGACAACCGTTCTCCGTGGAAGAAATGCCCTAGAATGTCACAAGAAATTGGTGGAAACTATTGGAACTGGTCCTTCTATAGCGGACAGTCGCGAGATGGCCAGGAGAGTTTCAGCGACGACGCGCGGATACCTGAGATCAGCAACGCGCTGGACGACCTGCGAGTTGCATTTCTCGATACCACTTTCGTTCTTCAACTCCAGTACCTTCTGTCTGCCTCCTTCCAGCAGATGCCCTATTACCGCACGTGTCACATCGGACCGCACACTCCCATGTGTTGCTGATCACTGGTTGCTAAGCGTCCTTGCTGAAACTCCCTTGGCTACCTTCGCAACTGTCTGGTACGAAGGGCATTATTTCCAATACCGTACTACCTATTTCCTGTGACATTCAAAGGCATTTTTTCCACGAAGAACGGTTGTCTTGTTTCAGGAGCGCTGCTCGAAAGGGTTACATTCATCTCGCACAGCGGCCTACCCTCGTGGATATAAACATTTTGAAAGGAGGCTGAGTGGGCCAACCTCCGGACATGCATACTTTTGAAAGGGGCTAAGTGAAGTTCAGAATCGTCCTGAAAAGGACATAGACGGGTAAAAGACCCAGCTTTGTTGGAGTTTAAACCCGATTCTCCCATGTTTACAGACATGTGTACTATTCACTAACCCGCCATGACCACCTCCTTTTTCTCTTATATAAATCACTCTTTTAAAATTCCCAATTTCAAAGGACCAAGCTCTGCACTGAGTGTTACAACAATATAGCCCCGATTCAGTGCGGTTCTAAATATTCTAGTATTGAAAAGCGTTTATTAATAAACAGAAACAGGTACAGAGATAAAAAAATTACATTTCAAAAGTGCATCTTCAGTTCACGACGTTAGATAAAAACAGTTGTTATAATCAAAAGCAATCAGTGAAGACGAAAACGAAACAATTTTTGCGAGATAAAACATCTAATTGACCGGCGACATCCCAAAATGTCCAATTGTCACGTATGATCTCTAGCATGTGTTTGTTTGGTGTTGCACTTGCGCCTGCTCAGAGCAATCAGTGAAGACGAAAACGAAACAATTGTTGCGAGATAAAACATCTGATTGAAAGGCGACTTCCCAAAAATTTCTAATTGTCACGTGTGATCTCTCGCATTCTTGTCGTTGTTTTGGTGTTGCACTTGCAGCCTGCTCAGAGGCGCAAGCGGTCCATTGTAGCCCAAGCCATTATTCACGGCGCAGGCGAGACATTTGATACGGGCTTCACGGGGAAGTTCTCTTGAAGCCTTTATGCAGGGAGGAAGCTATTTAAGACACGGTGGGCCTCCGGGGTGGGCGGAGTCGTGAAGCTCACGGCATTACGGAAGGCGCCCTTGCCCGGGACAAACCAGGTCGAGGGGGTGCATAATGCGCGTGCGCAAAACTCCCGGAAGCTCCACCAATCTCCTTGTCACGTCTGCCTGCTGCGTAATATCACGTAAACTGCGAACTCTCTTGCACGTTCCTTCTTTTTGAGGCGCCGCTTCCTTGCTGCCGTGCCCTGCTCCTCAGGAACAGCAAAAAGTTGCGTTATACATTACTGTAACTACGGTCGTTTCTCATTGTTCTTTGCATTCTCCTCATGCAAATCCCCATTATCTACTCTCTCTGCTTTCCATTGTTCCGTTCTTTCTTTTCGGTTTTCTCGTGGTTCTCTGGTCTTGTGCCCTGCTATCATTCTGACGTAACCATTCCTTTCCAGTTTTCAGCACGCATTTCTCTCTTTCCGTCTCTCCGTTATAATGTGTCTCTCTGCGTCTCTCTCTCCGTCTCTCTCACTCTCTCTCTTTCTCTTTCTCTCTGAGTTCTGCTCTCTCTCTATCTTTCTCTCCCTCTCAATTCCTGTTCATTTACAATCTACATAGAATAAAGGCTTCGTTGTACGTATACACATGAGATGCTAGTTACAATTACATACAAAATGTGGACTCCAAGTTTCTATTATCAAGATTTCCTTTGTAATAAAAAACCACATTGGTTCTCCATACGAAAATATCAAAAATAACTACCGAAGAACATTTCTAGTAATGATGAAGGAAAACTCTCACAAAAAAATGACATTCATCTCTCTCAGAATTTTTTTCTATTTTCTTTGCGTATGGGTATTATGTAATTAATGAGATTCGTGTGTCAGCATATGATACTAATGATATCTCCAAAGACGTTTGGGCCTTCGGCGTCTGCTCTCTCGCCGATTACTATCAGCGACGGCTGGCCCTCCATTTGCTGAGTCACTTCAAATTTCTAAGAAACAGACACGTAAGTCTTGGTACCACACCCTAGGGTACCATTAGGTAATGAATGGAAGATGTACTGTTAAATCTTTATCATTCTCTCCAAATAACTTTGGTCTTTACGATAAATGTCATCTAGAACTTCAAAGTATTGTATTAGTACAAACACTGTATTTATAATGTATATCAATGAATTCTATAATGAAATTTTCTAACATAATGTTACCAAATGAAAATATAAAATTTCATACAAGTATTAACTAGTAGGAAAGAATAATTGAGAATGTGGTGTCGATTATTAAGGACACTAATTTGTTAGAGACTTGATACTTTGCTAATGAATGGACACCTAATAATAGAATGTGACTTTCTGGTTTAAAAACCCAATTATTAGCCTCTTCAAGATATTGGAAGACGCTAACCACACGTTAACTACACGCTCATGAACCCTGTCTCTAATCACATGCTCATGAACCCATGGCAGGCAAGGCCGGGACGTCGCTGTAGGCCTTTGCCCCGTCAGAGGCGGTTGTACCAGTAGAGTCAGACAGTATGAAGTCGTGGAATACCATGCTACTAGGATGCTACTAGGAAAGGAAGAAGAAAGACACAAGAAGTATTCAGATTAACAGGTATTTTTCAAGGAGTTTTGCCATCTCTTCTGCTATTTTGCATTAGTTTGATTCCACCATTGAGACAGTTGTCGCACACTGACTTTGGTAGAAAGCTCCAAGGTGATGAAACATCACTATCACAATTTTTTTACATAGATCATCTTTACGTGTTTGCTAAGACTGTAGCAATTCTCCTCCAAATGATGTCTCTCGTCAATGATTTTAGTAATGTCATCTGCATCTTCAAATCTTATCTTGAAGAGTTTGCAAAAGCCAATTTAAAGAGAGGCAAATTGACAACTTCAGCATTGATATTTATATGCACTGTGATTCAAGATCTTGAGCAAAGTGTAACTTACAAGTGTCTGGGCATTGTGAGATCACCTTGAATGACACAATGAAAGAGAGAATTCGAAGGGAGTGAGACATGTCCTGCTGTCAGCTCCGAACTCCACGAATAAAATATCTGCAATTGGTAGTTTGGTGGTGCCTATAGCGTGCGGTCTAAGCCGTGCAATCAGAACATCGCTACCAAGAAGGCAGAGAAACATCTGAAATACAAGTTTGGAAATTGAGATCAGCCGAAGTGGGACGTAAAAGCGTAGATCATCCCGATAGTTAAATAGTCTGGGAAACGTTCCGCAAAATTCGTGTAAGAATTGACTAAACTCCCAGGTCACTCAAAACACAGGGAAGTACAAGACATTGCTTTATTTGAAACAGCCCACATTTTGCGCTAAGTATTGTGGAGGTACCGATTGTTCCTAGGCCTACTCCTTAGGAAGCTGGTTGCAATGCGCTTTATAATGAACCTATTCAACATATTTTTAGTCATGAATTAGTGGAATAATAATAATAATAATAATAATAATACAAACCATTATTTTCAAACCTCCACATCGGTTTTCTCGCCACGCTTGCCAACCAGAAGAATGTCCGCGACTTTGATGCATTTGCAAGAACCATATGTGACATAATTTGTAGAATTTTCAAAAACTGAATGGACTACTCCACTTTCCTGTCAGCGAACACGTTGTATTCAACTTAAGTTTTGCCGAAAACCTAAAAACTTAATCCAATGTTTGTATTTCTGCAAGGTTCAAATAAACATTTTTTTTATTTTTGTTTTTTTTCCTTCCTTTTTTGAGAATCCTTGGCGTGATTAGGAAGTCAAAATTAATATTTATAAAAATTTGGAAAAAGTGAATAATTTACAACTTAATGCCTCAATTACAAACTTACTAAAATCTCCTTTTCTTCTCTAGATAGACACAATGTCTTTTTTAATTTTTCTAAATTTCACGGGGAATTTTTCGTTCATCGTTAAAGCACTCCAATTTTGGTTTAAAATAGGGTTCCATGAAAATTTTTAAAAATCTCCTTACGCGTTTTAGTTAGGTTTATCGTAATTCGAAGAATTCACACCTCTAATCGAGAATCCTTGGCATAATAAAAGAAGAAATCAATATTTCATGGCTAGAAGATAATGAGTAAAACGAAAATAAAAATAAAGCATACAAATATGTTCTCCACCAAAGAGTTCATTATTCGAGAGATGTCAGTAACATATGAACACAGTAAATAGTTCAAACTAAGTATCTGTTGTCGTTTTGACGACGCTATTACACTTATTAATAAATTTCAGATAATTCAGATTTATTCTTTCATTAAAATTTCGCAATTAAAAAACAGCTTCAATAGAGCACCTTGTTAAATTAGACAAACGCTGCAAGTGCTATTTATTGCGCCTGATATAACTGAATCGACAAATTTCGCCTTTAATCGAGTAACTGTTGGTCTGGATTTTCCGATTTCATGTTAGCAATAAGCTTCCTGGAAAATATTGCTAAACAACGATCGAGGATTTTCGACAACTGAAACAAAAATGTTCTC
Organism: Acheta domesticus; assembly: GCA_031308135.1. Classification (NCBI taxonomy): domain Eukaryota; kingdom Metazoa; phylum Arthropoda; class Insecta; order Orthoptera; family Gryllidae; genus Acheta; species Acheta domesticus. Next base: position 123,643,337 of record JAHLJT010002406.1, on the reverse strand, counting down.
TGACATACAGAAAGAAATACTAAAGATCAAACCCTACGATTAATTCCCACAAGATTTTCAACGGTTCGCGTAATAAAGCGGGCACATCTCGCACTAAGTGTCGTCTGGTGCACGTGGTGTTGACACAGGGAGAGTTGCACGCCGCAGCGCTTCTCCCCTCGGGCTCATGCATGATGCATCTGCGCTCCCCGCTCCCCCACACGCCCGGCGCCCGAGTGCTGATAATGGGCTTTCACTATGCATAGCAACTCCCTCTTTTTACCCTCCTGCACACGGGGGACTCCTAGAGAAGTGCTTGCAATCCTCTTATTTCGGAGCCCCAACTCGACCTGAGGTGGATGACGAAGGGGAGTCTTGATTCTTTTTCTGATAACTATTTCTCCGTTGATGAAGAAGGGAGATTTGTATTTGCTCTTCGTAGTAGGTTTGGAATTATACAAATCCGAATATTTTGTTATTCGAAATTCACTATAATTTTAGTGATATTTTTTAAAATAATTTGTAAGTAATTGGATCATATTCTTTATTTTATATAGTTTGATGCATTGATGCAAATGCTCAGTTGTTTCGTACTTGGTTTTGTCTCTGAAAACTAAATGTAATTTTTCTCACTTCCAAAGTCGTATACACTTTTTACTGTTTTGACATCAAAAAAATAAATGTAATTCATTTATTTATTTTGCATTTTCTCTTTAATTTTAATAGATGTTAAGCGTCTTAAGATTATTTGATATGTCTTTAACTATTACAGGAGAATGTTTGGTTGCATGGCTGAACTGATGTCTAAAACTTTCGTGGTTATTGACGTACATGAATACGCAAATTTTGTATATTTTTTCTCACAGTCTCCGACAAAGAGTATCAAATAAAAATTGCAGTACTTAATTATTCGTTTACTTAGTAGTTCTCAACGAATCCATTAATTTGAGACTTCAATCGTCGGCGAACAAGATCAATTTAAAAAATGGAAATCATTTCATCAAGGTATTATGTTGATCGTTAGAATGTGTGGAAATCATTCAATAAAAATAAGATTTTCAATGATATTTTTCGATACAGAAATTTAATTTAAATAAAAACTTCAATAAATACGACTATGTTTATCGTCTGGATATATTGCATTAATGTCATCTTCAATAAACTGACTCGTCTATTTCAGTTATTAAATATCATCCTACATTTCTTTTGAGGTTTATTCTGGTCCAATATTAGTTGAAATAAAGCAACGGGAATCCCAATTTGGGCAGATTACACAATTTTAATCTTTTATATTCCTCTTTAGTCAGAAACAATATACAAAATTTTGTAATGTATTTAGATAAATAAGTACATAATTGTAAATATTGTTGGTATCAACTATCGTCCTTTAATTTTTACCACAAAACAGGCAGTGTCTTCAGTTAATTTACGAAATTAAATACTGAAGTTAATTATTGTAAATGTAATACAATCATTAGAGAATTTGTTTCAGAATTTATATGAACAACTGCAGGTCTCAAACAAATTGTAACCAGTGAGCTTTCAGTTTGACATCCCATCCCCAAATCATTCCAGAGATAAAAAACAAAAACAGTTGCACTGGTTACTACTTTACTCCTACTAAATAAAAACTGCGGTCAAGGAACACACTGGTACGAGAAGCATCGCAGCACTCTTCTGTCTCAGGTTATGGAAGAAATAACTAGTGAGAATCCGTGGTATACCTGAAACTTTTTCGTCCTCTTTCTAAATGAAATGCATATTTAGATATTGCAATGAATTTTAAACTTGCTAATAGTTCTCATTCTCCTAACAGAAAGTATACTGAATACATCGCATTCTTGCGTTCTCCCGTGTGAAGAGACACGGACTCAATTTTTTGAAAAGACGACCTGATTCTCTTCCAAATTACTCATCAACTACGCATATTTTTTTAAAAATAATTGTGCATGACATCACCCAAATATCTCAAATTGAAGGACACATTGCACTGAGAAAGAAATATCTAGCTTTAATATGGGGTGTGGGACAGGTTTGAAATATATTTGAATTTTTAAAATTGCAAAATTTCGTGAGTTTTAATGAAAATCGTAACTGTGCCATATTTATAAATAACTTGTCTCTATTCTAGCAAAAAATTTAAAGCAAAACTTTTGCAGCAATTTCGCAGAAAATTTTGAAAATAGCACTCAATATCAAGTACCCCCAAAATTATCTTCATGATCCCCGGAACGACACATGATCTTACTCCTGGCGTATTTACCAAATCTGAGCACAAAAGATATAATCCAATCACGTAATCGCGTCACAGATCCATAGATAACCATTCTAACTTAGGGTGTATCTTCTCGCCCCCTGCATCATCGTTTTGAAACAACACTAAAACTATAAAAACAAAACAAAAAACAAAAAAAAACACGAACTTAACCTACGGAAAATTCGATATCGTGTTGTTGAGGTGATTCCAATATTTTTCTTTTCAAGTATGGTATAGGGAGTAAAAGTAAAAGAACTGTTCATTCACATCATATAAATTCACAAAGTACACTTTGAAACTATTTAATTTGGCGGAAGAGGTAAGCTCGTAGAAGACGGATCCCTTGTGCCCTAAGCTAAAATATTTTTATACGGAAAATTATATTTTTGTAAACCAAAGCACATTCCTAGTGGGATAAACAGTACACCTTGTAAGAGTTGGCTAATTACGCGATTTTTTCGTGCAGTTAAGTTTTTAATAGAAGGAAATTATATTTACAAACAAAATATTTTTTACCCTTTACACTTACAGTGCCGCAGGATTATCCTGCTTAGGGTTAAAGGAGGGACTCCTCTTTCAGCCATTTTCCCGGTTTATCCTCACTTCCACGGCCCTCTGTACAGAAGAATGTAACGAGTTTCTCTTAGATGGTCGTATGTCTAGAAGTGGGGTGAAGATGGCGTGGCAAGCGTCATGTTTCAACCGGACACTTTTTTAGGCTGGGTGAACCTTAGGATTGCTCTGAATACGACATCATCGGATAAAAATCACCAGCCATGTTTGGATTTGAATCTGGGTCCTCCAGGCTAGCAAGCACGTGTTCTAACCACTACGCTGCCACGATCCCCATACACGATTATGACCATATTTATATCGTTGCTGTTGTCGACGTGGCATTTCCGGTCAAATGGAAAGATATCCATTAATTCACCTAGAATTGTTAAGATTTTGTAAATTTTACATTACATTGGTTATTCATAATACTGATTTGGATACATCTGGATATGATTCATACTGATTTGGTCTCTTATTGTTCGCCAGCAAGGATCAAAAACTGTCTTATTACCTTTCTTGTTGGCATCGTTCCCTGGCTGAGTGGATAAGAGAACTCTTTAGGACGTGAAATGTATAAATAATGTAATTTTGCTCCGTATTTAGATAGTCTCTTTGACAAGACACAATCGTGACATGGCACACTGAGAATGTTCTGGCTTCCACAAATCCTTAGCTTGCAGTTGTTTTGAATTTCTATATTCGAATAAATCAATTCTTACCTATTCGACATTAACAGTGCTTCACGCATGTATTTTACATTTCTTTTTGCAAAGTAATATCAATTTTTTGTGGGGAGCGGGGAATAGAAGTGGGACAGAGATCGTGCGCCGCCTCCTGAATCCTCCATTGGAATTGGTCGCGTTGCAACTGCAGGCGTCGCGGACGCCGGGCGCGTCCCCTGGAGCCGAGCAGGGGGGCGGGGGGGGTAGGGGGGCAGGGGGAAGGGGGACGGGCGTCGCGTCGCCAGTGAGAGATTGCCTTCGCCGACGCGCCTCGTCGCTACATCAAAGCGCCCTGCACCAATCTCCAGCGCCGTGTTTATTGAAGTCTCCGGCCGAGCTTTAATTTTTCCTCCCCACTCTTCATCCGAGAATGTAATTTGTTGCTTCTACTTTCTCCGTAATGAAGGGGTGGGGTTGTTAGTACTGGCATATTACAGCAAACACAGAAACAATGTCGGACTGGCTGGTGCCATAAGGTTGCACCGACTTGCTTTTTTTTAATGTTCGCTCTTCTCTTCATACATCGTGCGTTCGGGTTGGTTCATTAATGAGATTAGTTTTTCTTGTGTCTTCTTACTGCTTTTTACAACTTTGCACAAACTGAGGTGGGCTCAGGGCATCACCGGATGCACAGCAGTGCCTCTGACTGAGAGGTCCAGGGTTCGAGTCCCGACGATGACAGAACTTTCGACATTAGCTAGCTAGCTAAGTCGATTTCAATCGCTGTCTGGAGGAGAATTCTAGCTGCTGGATGCTATGATTGATAGTTTTCAGAGGTTTCTTGAATCGACATCACGCGAATAGCGTGTATCGCGAATAGCGTGTTTCACGCGAATAGCAAATAGGCCACACACAGTCTCTCCTTCCTCTTCTTATCCTCACTCCTTATACTTACACTTTACATGCACCACGCTACCACACATGTCGAAAGACCAATTGGGAGCTCGTCCCAGATGGGGCGGTGCCTCGTTGGTGGGAGATACCGTGGATGAGGAAACTGTGACAGCCGACTTACAGACCGGCGCCGGATCTCATCATCCAGTGGAAAAGAACACATCCACCTCTCGTAGAAAAACAGTAACTACGCTAACGGGAACAGTGCCCTTAGCAGTACACGTGCCAGGAAACTGGAAATAATCTATCAAAGCAACAACGTTGCGACTATGGTGTTTCACTGACAAGCTGGCGCCACAGCCTTTCGCTTCGTCGTAGGTTTCCCGATTTGCCAGGAAAATAAATTTTCCCCAACTCCTGCGCAAACGCTCTCGGTATTACAAGCGGCGCAAATGAGGGGAATGTTTCATTACCGTTTAAGCTCTGATAGAATTGTAGCAACTAGATGCCTCGCGGGTTTACTGCCATGTTAACTACTAATTAGTGCAAAGTGCTTTTTGCTTGAATTTTATAAACGTTAATTCCTTTGCTAATAGGAGTGAATTGCAAAATACACATGCCTTTCTGAGTGTGGACTGTATAATTCGCCGTATTTATTACCAGTGAGTCGTGAATTCCAAAGGGCGAGTGTTTCAACGTGATGGAGTTTTCGCGACAAATGAAGAGTACGTGATTGTAGAAACTATGGACGAATACCATTTCGTGTTCAGTTAAAATTACAAATTATACACCAAGTCCCATTTAAATCAACATCCGAACTATTCTGTAAATTTACTGAATAGATCAATAGTTACAATTTGTATAAAAATGATTGCTCTTTAAATGTGTAATTGTTTACCAGCTGTTTACCAGCAACCAAACTTGAAAATGGCTGACGTAACATTTCTATTTTGTTACCCAGGCCAAACAAGTTAAAATTAGAATAGCAAAAGTTAGAAAAACTTTTGCAATTCAAACTTTTGAATATTTATACATATCTTCTTAAATTCAACTTCTCCTGCAAAACTTTATTTGTTATTCCTTGCGAATCTAAATGGCTTTATTTTATTCTGCCTGGGTGGTAATTTGTAGTATTGTTATACGAAACTTTTCTATTATGCCATAAATTTGGATGCTATAAAATTACATATTCTGAATGCAAAGCGAAGGTTGAAAGAAAATTGCATCAACATTGTGGAAGTAAATTCCTGAACGCCATGGTAAAACACAGTTACTCATCTGAGTAGCAGAGATTGTTAAGGCAGGTACGTACGGCTGGCAGGTTTGGCGAAGTCGGCTCGAAGAATTTATCGCTTTTTCTGCCCAATTTTTTCTACCGCTTCTCCCTACTGGCCAAGCATAAACCGTGACTCATTTATCTTAGAAGGCGGAACACATCGATCGCAAAGTACAATAAACCGCTTATGTCCTATAACATAAAAGCTTTGAATTTAACATAGCTTTCTGATTTTTTAGTATTTGGCGCATTTTGGAACTCTGTCGGACATAATTTCATTTGTAGAATAGTCCTAATAGTCCTAATTTTAACTCTTTTTTTCTTTTTTTTACTTTTAACTTTTTTCTTTTTTTCTTAACTTTTAACTTTTTAACTTTTAATTCATTTCATTTATATATTACAAATTGTATTTGAAAAATTCTGAATAAAAGTTCGGTCAGGAGTTCAAAATACCACTCGTGCTTTAGAAATTCTCAGATGAATTCCCTCATAGCTTCGCGAGTCGGGGATTTATCGACAATTTCGAAAGCACTCGTATTAATACCTATGATAATAATCACTGTTTGTCTTTTTCATCTCTGCATTTCTTTCACTAATGGGCATTATTCCTCATAATATGCAGCAGCTAAAAACGAGGTCGATTTCTCATTCGTAAAATTGGAGTAATTCAATAGTCTTCACGTTTTAAACACTTCATTTGCTTGTATGTTTTATTGGTATGACATTATTTATCGGCAAAATGTGAGTTTAACTTAATTAATTTTTTTCAGAATTTTCAATGAGCTTTCCTCGTGTATAATGACACAAATAATAGAAAGTATTATACTAAAAACTAGTCATCATTTACTTATCTTTATCACTAAAAAATTAATTCAGAACCCTCTCCTATATTTTCGCATTTCTTCAGTGTGTCCGACAGCTGATGTAATAAATTCCCACATACCTTCTGGAGCTCATGTTCACTGTCGCGCGAACAATAGCAGTAGTTCTCCAACACTTCAGAGGTCGAAGGGTATCTGCTGCAGCTGGGAAGGAGACAAATAACATATCGCAGACGAAATGAATAGACTGCTCTCATGGGCGATGGCGATTTCCTAAGACGCTTGACAGTTTCAATTGACACCTGACTGCAGAACGCTTGAACAACTGACGCTTGACTCCGAAAAGGATTTAGGACATCGGTCAACTCACGTGGTCAGCAGGGTGGTCGCGATCAAATAGGAGACAGTGGCACCAGTTCCCAAGAGCCAAATTCAGGTCACAGCTACGAAACCGCTTGCTCCTTGATACTGGACGCTAACACAGCTGTTCAACAATATTAAATTGAAGTCATTAATACTTTAATGCAAAGAAATTATTGATTTTGTAAGTTTAATTTTTTTTATTTTACATCCATACACTCCATGTTGTCAGGGTTGCACTGCGTTTGTTCACTAAAATGCGTACAAAGCAAAATTTGTAAAATGTCAGTTCAAGATTTCTTCTAATTTACTCCTGTCATTAACATTCATTTTTAAAGGAGTTTTCTTAATTTCTTATCTTCATTAACGTCATTTAAAGTCTCATACCAAAGTAGAATTTCTGACCTGCCTCAATACTAGCGCATTGCAAAATTGAAGTGTAATTGAACTCTCTAAATACTTGTTGTGACCTAAATACCGATCTACTTCACCTAGCAACACACGTGATGATTGAAATCCGGTTGCATATATGCACACTTGACCCTTTCTCAAAAGTTAAATCTTTCGTTGGGAACGATACTTCTCACTCATTGTAATTAAGTAGACCAGTAAAAAAGTAATTATTAGAGAAGAATGCTATGAGGTAATCGCAACCACAATGTAATTAGAATTTTATTTTATGACTTGGACAGGACTTGAACGAAATTACTTAAATTTAATATTCCTTCTCTCTTCCTGTCCTCAAAGTTCCTTCTCCTGTTCAACAAAGAATTCTGATTTTATTGTTTCTTTAATCCTATCCATTGAATTTTTAAGTTAAAAAATTACCAATTGAGTTCACGGTGATATTTGCGCACGAGCGTACGACACGCATACATACACATACATGCACGCACACACACACACACACAATTCCTTATTAAAACGCTTTTATAACTAGCACTGTTGTGATTTTTTTTATTAATTTGCGCATTAAACAAAGTAGTCGCAGAGAATAATTTGATCTCAATGCTTTGTAATATATTTCATGTGTTGACGACTCCAATATGAAGACCTTGGGGTAATAACAAGTTATGCCACTAAACGTAAATTTTAAGATAGAGGAAAATACAGGTTTAGACATGGCATTCTACAGATAGGGATAAAGAACATTAATTTATGAATTACACTGCCATCTTGCGGCAAATATTTAAAATAAAAACCCACCATCTATAAACACCTATGGGGCATCAAAACAGACCTATATCTCAATTTCATCGGAAATGTGGCGTAGCATATTATTGCTCCGAGGTCTTCTTATGTATTAACAAATTATTGCCCATTCCTTTGCTCATTTGATTGTTATTTGTCACTTCAAAAATAGTTATTAACATAATATTTATTAAGCGATGGAGTGATTTTCTGCTATCAGTTACCCGTGATAAAAAAAAGTCGGACGACTTTCCATCCAAACACATTACAAATAATCCTTGAATGCGGCAACCTGCACACAGTGAAACGCAGCTACGAACATTCCCAGTGCTGCGGCGTGTTTGGAGCATCGTCTGCGGGGTAGCCCTCTGTGCGACAGGCTACAAGTGAGCAGCAGCAGCGAACAAGCACGCCCTGTGGTAATTTGTTAAACAGCGGGGTTCCCGTTCGGGCGAACTGGATGCACGTCTCTGCATCCGCCCTCTCGGAGGTATTATAGAAGCGCAGGTAACAATCGAATGCACAGTTCGAGAGTGATGGTATCGAGATGGAATTCCCAGTGGGGGTGGTTGATTTGGAAGAAGCTTGCTTGTATCAATTGTGGCACCTGTGACGCATAGATAGTGTGAATATTCTCTAGGGACATGCCAACTTCATTAATTCCTAAGTGTGGTGCATGCCATATCTTTGGAGGTGGCAGGTGTGGCAACGGATCTTACGTACCAACGGGTGAGAAACACCGCCACTTTCCACGTTATAACATGCCCTACATCTACGGGACTAATGGCCGCTGTAGTTCATGCGGTTCATGCGGTTCATGCGGTCGCTATCAATGCCCACTAACGGTTGCGCTCTGAAGATGCCAATTGTGCGATCGCAAAGACACGACAACAACAGTTACAAGACAGGAGTCTAAACTTAGACTTTAAGAATAAATTTCTCATTTCCGAAAAATATCTAATCACAACGTTCAAACTCACAATTCACTCTAATCTCTTACTTGTATATACTGCTTTCCTGAAGTAACCCGATGGAATAGAATATATTTTGCATTTTAGTAGATAGAAAGATATTTATTATTTCCGCAAGTAGGTTTATGCAACATGGTGGCGGAACACTAAAATGTACGTATTATATTTACTCATTATAATTAGGAATTAAATACAATAACTTAAATTTATAACTTAAATTTATTTTAGGACAATAAAATAATAATAAGATAACAATGTTAACAATTACTGCATTAATAACAATAACCGCATTAATTCTACATTTATGGTGGTCCTGTACAGCTAATTTATACCAACAAATATACGACTTTTTATACACTGCACTCCACTTCACTTAATTTCACTTCTCTTTCTACTTCTATATTGCACTACATTTCACAACACGTCACCACACTTCAATACGAATACCATAAACCAATGCATCTTATAATTATCACAATACTAATATTGTAACAATAATTAATAATAATAATAAAATAACAATTCAAATAAACCTCACTTACTAATACATTTTTTACGTATTACGTACATTAAGTATATTTATGATTGTTCAATGATTCCAATTCCCATTTCGGTACATTCTCATCAATCATTGGCGTAATTTCTATTTATGAGTCTGACAGTTTGTTCTTAATTCTACAAAAGATGTTATTTATTTGTTATATATTTATACGTCAAAAACAGTTAAAAATTATGCTTAACATGCCAGATGAACTGTGGGGAGAAGTGTATACTGTGCACGTTTTTGTTAGCTCTGGGAACCCTATCCTACCTCATACCAGTTGAATTATAATTCATTCTACATCTACATTACATTTATAAATGTAGAGTTTTCGGCAAGAACTGATAAGAAAATATTCGCTCCCGTGCAATAAAAACTATTTTCAAGGCAAACAGGCTGCAGATTTTGGCTATCATCCCTCTTCGCGCTCTTGGTGAAGAAATCAATTTTATGCCACGAGAACCCGGAGCCCCCTAGTTTGTCAGCAATAATAATATTCACAACGATCTTGCAATAGAACCGATTACTTCCTTTACTAAAAACTTGATACATCATTTCTTCAATAATTGAAATCATGTACAAGGAGCAGTCACTTACGAAATAGAAACCGATCAACCCCCACTCTCCCACCTAAGAAACAGACTCCCATTTCACATTTTACTTCAATATCTCTCCGACATTAGATAAGTTAAAAACATTTCTTGCAATTAACTGTCCCTCCCATCGTATTTCCTTTCTAAACCTTGTCATTGCTCTCTAACAAAATTTCCTCGCAATAACATTGGTTGAAGGTAAAACATTGGTTGAATGAAATCACTTTCAGGTAGGTAACGAGAAGTTACCCCCTTCACACTTTGCTGATACAAAGGTACTCGGTCATTCAACTGGAAAGCCTCACGGCTAAACGTTGTAATGTCTGTCAATGTAAAATAAAATTTTATTTAAAAAGAGAGAGAGAGAACTCGGAGAACGATTATTTTAATTACAGTAGAAATAGCAGAACCAGTGGAAAAATGTACACACTCGAACTCTATTTCACGTTTTGATGGCCAGTGATGTGTTACTTCACTTGGGGATCAATTCATTGACACATAAATAATTTCGCAAATCGTTCCATGTTGTAAAGTACTTGCTCGAGCTGGCATATGAAATAGAGATGTTAGGTGTCTGCGGTCAGCTCGTCAAACATTCGGTCGCGAGGTGGTTCAACAGTTTATGTGCCCTAATGTATCTCTAATAAAATGCGTCTTTAATTTTCAAAAATCTAGAATTTTTTAAGAAACTGACCATCTGGAAAAGTATTTTTGTATATCATATAGGAGCTTCAGGTGAAGTATCCCCAAAACAAAAAGATCCGTATTAGCCGCGGCAACTCTTAGATCGAATGGGAAATATTCATTTAGCTGAAAAATCGGTGTACGATTTAGGCGCTATTGTTGGTCCCTTAAATAGAGTTTCACAGCCTAAAACCATATGGAAAGACTACCCTACTCGGGAACCTAGATAGTGTGCATCTCCAAATACGCGGAGAAGTCATGTGATTACTCTATGGCGAATCGAGGGGGCAGGAGAGGCATACTCCCCAAGTCAACAATGCTTTGTAACTACATCCAATTTCTTCAAAATAACTACCATTTATGGATACCATCACATCCAACACAGTATTTCATTATGAACATACTCGTTACTCGTTATATTATGAATATACTGTTTTTATTTCAAGCCGACAGCTAAAAAAATATTTCAAAAATGTTAAGGGGGTGTCCGAACTGAAATTGTACCCACCTCTGCGATTATTTGCCCTGTCGGCTCAGAGGCCGACTGGCGAGTCCATTCCAGCCCGGCACCCAGCCCAGGCGTCTCTTTTCCATCCCCTGCCCAGCCTCCAAAGACCCTATCGCGCACCCCTCGCACCCCAAATGCGTAAGACCAGCACCCTGGCTTAGTTCCATTGCCATCTGGTATGCATCCCGCACGGGGTACAAGGAAAGCTTTCGCTGCTCGCCACAAAGCGCAGCACAGAACGGTTTGGGCACTTGTAGCCGTTTGGAATCGCATTTATTTTGAAATAAAATATTAATATTTAATATAGCTAAAATATTTGTGTTTCTGTACGCTTGTAGGTCATGATTGTCAATTTAAGACCATTTCTTGGCCATACTTTTCAGCTGATTATTCCCTCAAAATGAACAAAAAATCATGTTTCCTATTGATTCATATATATATGTATACGTGCATAGATCCTATAGAAGATACAATACATAGCACCAGTCATTATTGTATAAGAACCTAATTAAATAAAAATATATATATTTGATGTATCTAGATAAAAAAGATCCGGAGTTATGAACACCACCCTTACGATTTTCAGATCTTAAGTTCTGCTCTACCGCATCTTACATTAACAAAATTATTTACAACAAAAACCGAGGGCAAAAACCTACATTGGATGACTAAACAATAGACTGAATAATAAACTAAAACGACTTGCGCACCGTGCCATGTATAGAGACGGTATCTGCGCAAGAAGAGAATCTGCGGTGGCACGCCATCCGCCCGCCTCCAGGTGCACGCGGCGCGGCGTCGATGCGAGGGCTACGGCGCCAAGAGCACCAGGCCGCGCCGCGCCGCGCCGCGCCGCGCTGCCTCGGACGTCTCCACACAATGGGCGCCCCGCGGCGCGCGGCGGAGAGGCGAACGCTCTACCCCGCGGGCCAAGACGCACAGTGGCTCGCAACGCACCAACAACGGGAAACGGGGTGCTAGTATGTCTTGACCAAGTTGAGAATGCTGTTTACAGGAGCGCGCCACCGTCTGTGTTTACAGCCGAAACGACAGAGACGGAGATATGAGGATAGTAAACTGAATGTTTTGGTACTTTATTGCGTACCTAACAAACCGCCTAAATCCTATGAAAAAAAAGATGAATAAAGAAGAATACAAAATGTTTAAATTCAAAGAATAAGTATTAAAAATTCAATATAAACAGAACTTTTTATCACATTCTTGAACTAGAATGGTGAAAAGTAAAAAAAGAACCTTGCAAATCATGTTTGATGTGTCTCTGACGTCACATTTTATCAGCTGATTCACATCTGTGAAGGAGGCCATTGTGAATCCGCAGAAGCAGTCTCTGAACTTGCATTACGCTCCTGGCGACTTTTGTTAGCGAAACTAACTGTACAGACCCGTGTTTACACTGTTAGTTCCACAAAGTGCAGCAATCGCATCCTTCATTTTTCGCTTGGTCGAGTTATACTCATGAAACGATAAGCAAATAAACCAGTGGTTCTATAAGAGCACATACTTGCTCGCTATTTTTTTACATTTTAAATTTTCGAAAATTCATAGAGCTCAATGAAATAGAGACCAGCGCCATCCTTTTAAACGTTCCTTCTTCTATCAATGCAAAAAGTTTTGGAAAAAAATTTAAAAGAGCTGTTTACGAGAGGAAAAAGAAATTTCATAAATTTTGGACACAAATTACACAAAATCTTTTTCAAAAAATTGAGCTGATTTTTACAAATACATTTTTTAATCAGCTTTATTGCCTTTGGTAGCATGAACTGCAAGGTCTTAGCAATTTTAAAGTTTTGAAATTTTAATTTTTTTTTTCAATTTTCGAAAGTACGGGAGTTCTCCGAAATTGGGACTAGCGCCATATTTTTTACCATCTCTTGATACATATTAGTAAAAATTTTAAAGAAAAAATTGGAAGCGGTTTTTGATAAAAAAATATTTTAAAAAATACAATTGCCTATATTACACGAAAATTACTCATATTTTCGAAAATTTGAACATGACCTTACTTTAAGAACTATCTTAAAGATGTTCCTTAAATAAGTTCATGTTCGGATCTAATCTCTATCTTCAATATTATATTTGTGGGAAGACACCCTAAACTATTGCAATTTTCGAAAAATCTGGGATTTCAACGAACGTGACACCTGCAATATTCTCTGAAGCATTCTCAACGCTATTCCCAGAAAAAATTTAATAAAATACATTTGGTGCCATTTTTGAGAAAATTTTGAAAATGTTGAAGCTTCGTATAAAGTACGCTCAAAAATCAAAATATTGGTTTTCAACCCCAGAGGTTCTCGATCTCATTTAAATCGACCGGGAAATGTCAATTTTGGAGAAAATCGGCTGTAGGTTTAGGCCAAAGAGACGTTTTGCCATCAATCGATTTTTAGGTATCAAGGTCTCACAACACATGGATTTTGGCTTCACCATGCGTTAGAGGAAGTAATTTACTATACATAGCAACAAGATTTAGCCACTTTTTCGTTACCAGGGCCCAGCAATAATAGTTTTTCTTTTTTTCCTTCCCGCTTTCCTTTCCTTCCTCTTCATGTTTCTATCCTCACCCCTTACACTCACACTTACATGCAATTCACTGCCCCACATGTTGGAAGACCAGTCAGGAACTTGAAGCTTGTTCCGACTGAGGTGGTGCCCCACTGGTGAGAAATACCGGATTAAGTAAACCTGTAAGCCGATGTGTAGGTCAGCGCTGGATCTCACCATTCGGCGATGAAGGAACACCGCCACCTCTCGCAATAAAAATGCACTACGCTTACGATAATAATGGTCATAGCAGTTGATGGGCCCAGAAACACGAAACAGGACCTTGAGAATTTTTTGTAATGTGCTGATTGCAATGTTTTTATTGATTTTGTTCTGGCTTTGAATATATTTTGGCTAACAGACTCCCTTGGAATAAAAGTACAATATAAACCGTAGGTTTAATCGAAACCAGTTAAGAGTTTGTCCCCGCAGGGCCAGTGCCATGAAAGAAAGGGCAGATTCCTGGTGGAGATACCTGGACGAGGGACATTTCACGCCGGCGACGTCGGTTTCTCAGGGTCAGGAAAAGAAAAAATTCTTTCTTCGCATACGTTCCACTTTTGAATATAGTAATTGAAGAACTTTATTCAAAAGCGTTGTCTCTCCACAAAACAGTTTTTTCAGGAAGGGAAAGTGTACATTTTCAGCCTTATAGTTCAAGGTAGGTTAGAACGGTTTTCGGATACTTTTAACGGGATAAAAGCAACTTCTCGTCACATAATTTAACAACACGATGGCGAAGCGTCCTAAGAGTACATTTACAAGTAAAAATAGAAAATAAAACAAAAATGTAGGGACATCATTTTTGGAAAAAGTCAATTCAAAAATAAATTTTTGCGGCATGTTTGATGTAAAGTGTTTATTTTTTAAATAATATTTACAAAGATACTGAGTTTAATCAAGTTTCAAACGAGGAGGGCTTTTATGCGACGCGGAAACAATTGAAAATCGCTCTTAGGAAGAATTCTCAATATTTCCTCCTCTTTTAGAGTAGTCAATTACCCATAGAGCCCCTGCGACCAAAAGTACATTTTTAAATTTAAAAAAAAACCAAAAGTACATTACCATCCAGCAGGAGGAGATCCTCCTTAAACTGACATCTCGTTTCGAAGTCATCTAACGACTTCTCGTTTAACTGAATCAATGCGTGTATCATGACACATTCCGATCAGAGCCAGGACTCTCAATCAATCAGTCACTCTCTCTCAGGCTCTCAGGAACATTCTCAGGCACTCTCCCTATTCCTCTCCCAGTCCCTCTTCTCTTCCTTCCCCAATCCTTCTAACAGTCCCTCTACCCACTCGAGTCCCTCTCCTAGACCCGCTCTCAGTCTCTCAGTCTCTTGCTCATGGCCCAGAATTGAGGTTTCCAAGAGATGGCTGAAATAATAATTTGATACAAATTTCAATATAATAATACTTAACCTTTACAACTAATTCGATAAGTATTGTGTAACCACCGGTTTGTACTGTACTTTTCTAAAAAAAAATTATAAAAATAAATAGCAATATTTTTAACAATATCGCATATATTTCAAGTTATAATCAGCACATCAGTATAAAAATTCTCAAGGTCCTATTTCACTTATTGAAGTCATTCTACGAAATACAGGTTTAATTCATTAACCCTGTGCAACTTCCCTACTGATTAACCAATTAATAAAATTAAAAATAATGTTATTAATACAGTCAAAACAATAACGGTTTCGGTACTACAACATTACATGAACTATTCGCCGAGTAATTATTTTTACAACAACACATTTTATTAATATTAATTGCATTTACATACTCTGCTGTAAATTTGATAGTCTTTTGAATACTTTCAAATTTTGATCTCCTGATAGGAGAAAGAATCCAAAACCCATAATTTATAACTTAACTGAGAAATCATTTTATTATTCTTCCTTTTCTGTATTGTGTCAAACACTTCCAATTTAAGAATGTTCACGCCATATCCGCTTTCTCTGCTTCGATTTCAATTATGCGGTGTTCAAAATGGATTTTGATCCTCTTCTTCGAGGCACGCACACTGCGCTGCGTCTGCCGTCGTCGCTGCCGCCGCGGGCGCCTCTGCGGTGCGCGCGATATTGTCGACTCATTCCACCCACTGTCGCACGCGCCGATCCCCGAGACAATGAGGCGCGAGCCGCTCTCCTTTCGACGAGATCGGCATTGCCCCTTGGCGCAAGAAACTTCAGTCGCTGTAAAAACTGTCTACATTCGCTAAAATGTGTAACATGTTCCGTCACATAAAAAAACGGCTCTGAGCTGTAGACACGATTTCACTTTTTTAATCCATGTGTCATATTTTTCATATCTTATTACCTGTTCATGAATTTGCACATTCCGCTTGTCTCGTGTATTATGTGATCTCTTTTAAACAATGGTTGGTTTGCAAGTTAGGAGTTTGAAAATTACTTTAAATATAAGCTAATTAATGAAGTTTTAATACCAACATTAAAATGTAAGATACGTTATACAGGACCTTCTCAACCGTTTACATAGATGTCACCCAATACTCGATGAGATAATAAGATTAAAAGGAATTTCTTTTCACGGAGTAAGCACGAAGCTTCCACCAGCTGTTGCTTCTTCAAGGCGTTGTAGGTTAGTATTAATAGGATTGCATTAATTGTGGATAAGATCCTAAGGCGAAAACGAAGGCTTTCGCGGCCAGAATAGAAATCTACTTGGCAGTTCGGAAGACTCTTCGAGGCACTTCTAGAGGCACGTCTAAGCACAGACGCCAAAGTTTCGGTTGTCATGCTGTGAGCTTCTTCAGGACAAAATGCGCGGAGGTGGACTGCCCCCGTCTGCACCCCTGCGACCGAAATTTGTTATTTGAAAACACGTTTACTGTTATACGAATGTAGAAGTATAATATTGCAGGGCATTTAGAAATGATGCAATAAAGTATGTGTTTTGGTAAGCGCCACTAATTGAATTTGAATCTCAATGAGAAAGCAAGAAATATATCTATGATGGAATTTCTTATGCCTTGTTCCAAATTATTTTTACATGAATTTGTCATTTACCTTCTTATGCCTCTGTCCAAGTTTGACCCATACGGCACGTGTTTGTCGTAGTGGTATGAGTGCCGGCACGTCGATTGTGAGGATCTGAGTTCTTGTCGCGGAACGGAAAAAGAATTTTCTGGTTGAAAACACTTTTGCTGGTTTATGTAGTAGTGTACTAGCATTTAGGACCATTTAGAAACTGTGCGAGAAAGTACGCGCTTTGGTAGTACCACTATTTATTTACAATATGATGTAAGTATAAAAATACTGTTAACAAATAAAACATTTATTTCTAGAAATTTGAAATCATGTTATTGAATCTCTCCTTCACAGTCAAAGTTGTTACTTACATTCCTACATTATAAAATAATCACAAATATCAATTCGTTGTAGTTCGGAAAGTATACTTTGCGCAGAGACCTTCTTCTAAGTCACCCAATTTCTTTGACTCGCGTAGGCTCGGGAACGGTTCTTCGCCGTTAAGGTTTTCTTTCTAAATTCAAAATTTTCTTTTGATGTTATATTCATATTACTAACAGTTTCATAAACTTTGTAGTTAAAACATTTCCATTTTCATATTTTAAAAGATGATTTCAATTATTTGTTATTCACTTTAGTATTAAATATTTTAAAACGAAACGCGCATTTTATTAGCACTTCCCGAGTTCTTTCTTAGCCAATTAACAAGTTATCAGGTCTATGTAAATTGTTCGGTCACTGAGATTTACTTTATGTTATTTCCATAAAACGTACGATCACATCGCAAACATGTTCAGTGTTTGTTTGCAAATACTGATCGACACTGAAATAACATAAAATTATTTAGGTTCTACACCGGCACTTGTCTAATACAAGCAAAAAAGAATGGACACACAAAAGCGTTTATTGCAAATGAACACTGCAATTTCTATTCTTCACGAAGAATGCAGGGTCAGTGTCAAAGCATTTCGTATGCAGTTCCTTGCGCTTACGCATGCCAGATGAAACGCCCGAGGATTTCAGACGTGCATTCGTTTTGGTGTTCGCACAGAAACCTCCTGAATAATTCAATAAAGTTCCCCTCGTAATTCCTGAGTTGCGGACGTCGTGACCTGTTCATTTCACGAAGCCCCAGGTTGGTGACATTGCTAAGTCCTCTATTTTGCAAAGTGAAGGTTTGCGAGGAAAATTCCATTCCCAGACACCCTGCGAAAGAAATGAGTGGCGCGGCGTGCATCTCCTGCAGCGAACGTGATCTTGCTTTCCAGAGAAGCCGAGGAGGTCGTCTTCGCCCGTCTCTACACCCGCTAAGAAAGTTGAATTAGGGCAGACGTTTCCACTCAAAATACCTCGACCAGGTGGGAGGCCTCTATTATCAATCTCCAAATACTCAAAAAACAACAAAGAGGAATTACAAGCACTGGTATTTGAGGCGTAAATAATTGTATTTGACAATTTGAACAAAATCAGTCTTTATGAAGATACGGTTCCCTACGCAGATGCGGAAACGTAATATAAAGAGACGAAATTTACATTTTCATGAACATTGATCTAGCTAAGTCAAGTCCGATAATAGATGGAGACGTTTAATTGTACTAAACCTGTCCTTTCTCCTGCGCTATGTCAAGAGCTACCACTCAAGAACTCTTTACAGATATTTCTTAAATGTATTATCTATTTATTTAAACCACTAGAGTTTTTTGTTTATAAAGAAATTTAAGCTTTCTACTCAAACAAATTTCGTGTTTTTTTTTGTAAAAAATTAAAGGTAAGGACCCTAATGTGTTATAACCTGCTCTTATTAGCTGGTATTCTTGTAAAAACAAAATTTAGTAATAAATTAAAATTAAAAGTGAAGTTAACGGTCGTCATTTGTTCATTACTTCATTTTAAGAACTACGATACAATTATATTTTGTTTTGTGAGTTGTAATCTTACTATTCAATCCAGTCAACGTTTCATTAGCGCTAGCAAGACTGTGACTGTGAGGCTTCACATTTTTGCATCACGAGGATGCCGTTGATGAAGCGAAGGTAGTAAATTCTTTAAGTTCGTATACAGTTTCTTGTTAATCTTGCTTCAAAAAAATTATAATATGGCCTAAGTGCCCGTTATCTTTGCGATTTTGGTCTAGGCTTTTGGCAAATCCTGAGATAGCCTCAAGTCTATGAAGTCTATCTAGTCAACGAAGTTACGTCAAGTCTACGAAGTTTTGCTCCTCCTGAAATGTCATACATATTATGAGGACTACAATTTAGTTTCTTGTCATAATTAAAGAAAATCGTACAATTGATTTGGACGATTAATTTTCAAATATCTATGTTTCCAAGAAACTATTTACACGGTTGCAATATTTGGTGATCAAGAGCATTGGTCTTAATATTCACTTGCTGCCTGTATTAAAAATGTAATTGTGAAGTCTGCAACTGAATTATAACATGCTCTTCTCTTACCGATTTTAGGTCACATATAAAATATATATTGATATTTTCAAAAATATTTCCTGCTAAACAACCGTAGTAGGTTCTAAACGAGTGTAAGCAATTTGGTGATCAGTTTCTAGCAGTCAAGAGTAGTCGATAAGTTTTGAAGACATTGAGAAATTCACTAGCAATCATTTATCTTGCCAAAATTTTCTTTAAAAATTGGACAAATTATTTAGGATTCCTCTAAAATAGAAGTCAAAATTTAAATTTACCACCATAATCTGAATCGTATAAAAACGTCGTTCAATAAAATTTCATTGTGACCAATAAACCAGAAATCCCAACTTTCACACATTAAATAAATGTACCTGTAAGTATTTGCGAGATTTAGGGGAAGAAAACATACAAGGACATTATGATTGGGTATGAAACGGTGAGATGGTCACAGGGCCGGAATATATTTTATCCCTGAGGGCCCAATGACGCGTTTTTTGACTTAAACTTAAACTTCAATCTATCAGTGGCTTCTGAGAAATAACTCACCCGAAGACCGACGTTCCCTCGATCCTCATTCTCTTAAGAATTCTTCTAAATAAAATGTAAACTATAATGTTCAATTAATGAAACGGGTGATTGTGCAATACAAGACAAATACATACAAGTAATGGCAATTGACAAAAAGTAGCATCTCTCTGTTTCCGGGACGACTTTACAACTTGATATGGTAATTTTACTTATTAAGCCCTTCTTGTTCTGTCGCAACCTTCAACCTTCTTCTGCTGCAGCCCAAGGTATATTGATTCATTGACTTATTCGTGATTCCGGGCGCGTCAACTACTTAGGGTCATTAGTCGTAGTGTGTGTGTTTTCTCGAGAGTTGGCGATGATCATTTCCCCGCTGAATGGCGAGATCCGGCGCCGACCTACCGTCGTACTCTCCAGGTATATCCCACCAGCGGGGGCACCCGCCCAGCCGGACAAAGCTCTAAGCTCAAGACCGGTCTCCGCAGCATGTGTGCACGGACAAGGACAAGTGTAAGGACAAGGAAGAGGAAGGAAAGATCGCGCGCGCGATCCGTGGCCCGTTTGTTAGGGTACTGCTCCGGCATTCGCCTGGTGTTTGATCGGAGAAACCACGGAAAATCTGCCCATCAGTGC
>JAHLJT010002406.1:123554626-123621898 GCA_031308135.1 Acheta domesticus | reverse complement strand
TTAAAATTAGAATAGCAAAAGTTAGAAAAACTTGTGCAATTCAAACTTTTGAATATTTATACATATCTTCTTAAATTCAATTTCTCCTGCAAAACTATTTTTGCTATTCCTTGCGAATCTAAATGGCTTTATTTTATTCTGCCTGGGTGGTAATTTGTAGCATTGCTTTACGAAACTTTTCTATTATGCCATAAATTTGGATGCTATAAAATTACATATTCTGAATGCAAAGAGAAGGTTGAAAGAAAATTGCATCAACATTATGGAAGTAAATTCCTGAACGCCATGGTAAAACACAGTTACTCATCTGAGTAACAGAGATTGTTAAGGCAGGTACGTACGGCTGGCAGGTTTGGCAAAGTCAGCTCGAAGAGTTTATCGCTTTTTCTGCCCAATTTTTCCTACCGCTTCTCCCTACTGGCCAATCATAAACCGTGACTCATTTATCTTAGAAGGCGGAACACATCGATCGCGAGGTATAATAAACCGCTTATGTCCTATAACATAAAATCTTTGCATTTAACATAGCTTTCTGATTTTTTAGTATTTGGCGCATTTTGGAACTCTGTCGGATATAATTTCATTTGTAGAATAGTCCTAATAGTCATAATTTTAACTCTTTTTTTCTTTTTTTTACTTTTAACTTTTTTCTTTTTTTCTTAACTTTTAACTTTTTAACTTTTAATTCATTTCATTTATATATTACAAATTGTATTTGAAAAATTCTGAATAAAAGTTCGGTCAGGAGTTCAAAATACCACTCGTGCTTTAGAAATTCTCAGATAAATTCCCTCATAGCTTCGCGAGTCGGGGATTTATCGACAATTTCGAAAGCACTCGTATTAATACCTATGATAATAATCATTGTTAGTCTTTTTCATCTCTGCATTTCTTTCAATAATGGGCATGATTCCTCATAATATGCAGCAGCTAAAAATGAGGTCGATTTCTCATTCGTAAAATTGGAGTAATTCAATAGTCTTCACGTTATTAAACACTTCATTTGCTTTGTATGTTTTATTGGTATGACATTATTTATCGGCAAAATGTGAGTTTCACTTAATTATTTTTTTTCAGAATTTTCAATGACACAAATAATAGAAAGTATTATAATAAAAACTAGTCATCATTTACTTATCTTTATAACTAGAAAATTAATTCAGAACCCTCTCCTATATTTTCGCATTTCTTCAGTGTGTCCGACAGCTGATGTAATAAATTCCCACATACCTTCTGGAGCTCATGTTCACCGTCGCGCGAACAATAGCAGTAGTTTTCCAGCACTTCAGAGGTCGAAGGGTATCTGCTACAGCTGGGAAGGAGACAAATAACATATCGCAGACGAAATGAATAGACTGCTCTTATGGGCGATGGCGATTTCCTAAGACACTTGACAGTTTCAATTGACACCTGACTGCAGAACGCTTGAACAACGGACGCTTGACTCCGAAAAGGATTTAGGACATCCGTCAACTCACGTGGTCAGCAGGGTGGTCGCGATCAAATAGGAGACAGTGACACCAGTTCCCAAGAGCCAAATTCAGGTCACAGCTACGAAACCGCTTGCTCCTTGATACTGGACGCTAACACAGCTGTTCAACAATATTAAATTAAGTCATTAATACTTTAATGCAAAGAAATTATTGATTTTGTAAGTTTAATATTTTTTTTTATTTTACATCCGTACGCTCCATGTTGTCAGGGTTGCACTGCGTTTGTTCACTAAAATGCGTACAAAGCAACTTTTGTAAAATGTGAGTTCAAGATTTCTTTTCATTTACTCCTGTCATTAACATTCATTTTTACTTTCCTGTATACGTACGTATACACGGAGTGATATACGTAGTATAGGGAAAGTTATGTCATGCTGCAAGAAAAAAATGGCCAATTTTCAGCGGAAAAAAATTAATTGCCGGGCGGTGAAGACGAATAAGTGGATAAAACCACTTGCTAAATTAAGATCCCCTAACACGTGGTGTAGCCAGAAACCCTGTTTTCTAGGTCCTTGATACCGAAAACCCAATTGAAAGGAAAACGTCCGTCTGTCCGTCCGTCCGTCTGTCCGTCTGTCCGTCGGTCCGTCTGTCCGTCTGTCCGTCTGTCCGTCTGTCCGTCTGTCCGTCTGTCCGTCTGTCCGTCTGTCCGTCTGTCCGTCTGTCCGTCTGTGAACACTGCTAGCGCCTAAACCATACGTACGATTTCTTCCAAAATGGATATTCCCCAGTCGATCTGGTTCTAGTCAAAGCTTTGAGATTTTGAAAAAAATTTTAAAATTTGGGGGTACTTTATATGAACCCCCCCCGGGGATTTTCAAAATTTTCTCAAAAACGGCTCCAAATTTTTTCTTTAAATTTCTTGTGTGAATAGAGTAAAATACACTTTCTAACATGGCATAGGTCCGATTTTCACGTACAGCTCTAAATTTTCGAAAATTGTGAAAGTGAATTTTTTTCGGCGTCTTTCTCCAACTACAAAATCGAAGATAGAGATTTTTTCTTGAAATAAAATTTGTTCTGCATATTGAGTTCTTTCATAAAGGTCATGTAAACGTTTCTCAGAATTTTGGTAGTTTTCGTGCAATATTGCGTGCAATATGTGCAATTTTAAAAAATTACAAAAACAATATTTTCTTAAAAAGGCTCCAAATTTTTTCTTTAAACTTTTGGTAGGGATAGTGTTAAATGTACTCTATCAATGACATCAAAGCCATTTTGGTCTATTGGTTAGTTTTTGCAAAAATTACAAAAATGTAAATTTTTTTACTTGTCTCTCACGTCGTTAATATTTACATTATCGGCGATTTTTTCACATTATTATATTTACGAGTATATATGCTTCAAATAATGTCAAGTAAAGTTTCTCGAAAACACTACCGTTTCTGTGAAAAGTAGCTCAAATTTCGGCATTTTCAGAAATGCTCAAACGCCATTTTCTCGTATATGGCTGCAAATTTTTCTTGAAACTTTTGTAACGGATAGTGCTAATTACACTCTTTAGTATAGCGTAAAGTTTATTTTGAGTTATTTTTTTGTTTTTTCAAGAATTCCATAATTATAATTTTTTTGAAAGATCTCTCACATCTTTAATATGCACATTACCAGCAATTTGTAAACAATATTATATTTGTGAGTGTAAGTGCTTTAAATAACTTCCTATAAAGTATTTTGAAAACTCAATCATTTTCTGTGAAAATGAGCTTCAAATTTTGCATTTTTAGTAGCGCTAATACGCCATTTTCTCTTAAACGGCACATCTTTTTTAAAAGAAAATTGACATTTATGACTAGGGTTTATTGTTCTTTAATATTCTAAAATTAAAGTTTGCGTTCTACCAATAGGAAAACCGAAAAATTAAGGAAATGTCAAAAAATGTACTTTTGGCGGTGATAGATGACAGCTGGCAAGGAAGAGTTTGTGGCAATTCCGAATAGCTAGCGAAGACCCAAGGAAATAAAAAACTAATACGGGAAAGTCTGTGCCATTCTGTAGCACCACTAGTTAAACGAGTTTTCTTTATTTCTTATCTTCATTAACGTAATTTAAAGTCTCATACCAAAGTAGAATTTCTGACCTGCCTCAATACTAGCCTATAACCGCATTGCAAAATTGAAGTGTAATTGAACTCTCTAAATACTTGTTGTGACCTAAATACCGATCTACTTCACCTAGCAACACACGTGATGATTGAAATCCGGTTGCATATATGCACACTTGACCCTTTCTCAAAAGTTAAATCTTTCGTTGGGAACAATACTTCTCACTCATTGTAATTAAGTAGACCAGTAAAAAAGTAATCTATTAGAGAAGAATGCTATGAGGTAATCGTAACGACAATATAATTAGGATTTTATTTTATGACTTGGACAGGACTTGAACGAAATTACTTAAATGTAATATTCCTTCTCTCTTCCTGTCCTCAAAGTTCCTCCTCCTGTTCAACAAAGAATTCTGATTTATTGTTTCTTTAATCCTATCCATTGAACTTTTAAGTTAAAAAATTTACCAATTGAGTTCACGGTGGTATTTGCGCATGAGCGTACGACACGCACACATACACATACATACACACACACACACACACACAATTCCTTATTAAAACGCTTTTATAACTAGCACTGTTGTAATTTTTTTTATTAATTTGCGCATTAAACAAAGTAGTCGCAGAGAATAATTTGATCTCAATGCTTCGTAATATATTTCATGTGTTGACGACTGTAATATGAAGACATTGGGGCAATAACAAGTTATGCCACTATACGTAAATTTTAAGAAAGAGGAAAATGCAGGTTTGGACATGGCATTCTACAGATAGGGATAAAGAATATTAATTTATGAATTACATTGTCATCTTGTGGCAAATCTTTAAAATAAAAACCCACCGTCTATAAACACCTATGGGGCATCAAAATAGACCAATATCTCAATTTCATCGGAAATGTGGCGTAGCATATTATTGCTGCGAGGTCTTCTTATGTATTAATAAATTATTGCACATTCCTTTGCTCATTTGATTGTTATTTGTCACTTCAAAACTAATTATTAACATAATATTTATTAAGCGATGGAGTGACTTCCTGCTATCAGTTATCCGTGATAAAAAAGTCGGACGACTTTCCATCCAAACACATTACAAATAATCCTTGAATGCGGCAACCAGCACACAGTGAAACGCAGCTACGAACATTCCCAGTGCTGCGGCGTGTTTGGAGCATCGTCTGCGGGGTAGCCCTCTGTGCGACAGGCTACAAGTGAGCAGCAGCAGCGAACAAGCACGCCCTGTGGTAATTTGTTAAACAGCGGGGTTCCCGTTCGGGCGAACTGGATGCACGTCTCTGCACCCGCCCTCTCGGAGGTATTATAGAAGCGCAGGCAACAATCGAATGCACAGTTCGAGAGTGATGGTATCGATATGGAATTCCCAGAGTGGGTGGTTGATTTGGAAGAAGCTTGCTTGTATCACTTGTGGCACCTGTGACGCGTAGATAGTGTGCGTATTCTCTAGGGACATGCCAACTTAATTAATTCCTAAGTGTAGTGCATGTCATATATTTGGAGGTGGCAGGTGTGGCGACGGATCTTACGTACCAACGGGTGAGGAACACCGCCACTTCCCATGTTTAACATGCCCTACTTCTATGGGAGTAATGGCCGCTGTAATTCATGCGGTCGCTATCAATTCCCACTAACGGTTGCGCTCTGAAGATGCCCACTTTGCGATCACAAAGACACGACAACAACAGTTACAAGACAGGAGTCTGAACTTAGACTTTAAGAAGAAATTTCTCATTTCTGAAAAAATATAATCACAACGTTCAAACTCACGATTCACTCTAATCTCTTACTTGTATATACAGCTTTCCTAAAGTAACCTGATAGAATAGAATATATTTTGCATTTTAGTAGATAGATATTTATTATTTCCGCAAGTAGGTTTATGCAACCTGGTGGCGGAACACTAAAATTTACGTATTATATTTACTTATCATAATTAGGAATTATATACAATGTAACTTAAATTTATTTTAGGACAATAAAAATAATAATAAGATAATAATATTAACAATAACTGTATTAATAACAATAACCGTATTAATTCTGCATTTATGGTGGTCCTGTACAGTTCCTGTTCATTTCTCTTTCTACTTCAATATTGCACTACGCTTCGCAACACGTCACCACACTTCAATACGAATACTATAAACCAATGCATCTTATAATTATCACAATACTAAGAATGATAACAATAAATAATAATAATAATAATAATAAAATAACCATTCTAATAAACCTAACTTACTACTAATACATTTTTTTACGTATTACGTACATTAAGTATATTTATGATTGTTCAATGATTCAAATTCCCTTTTCGGTACCTTCTCAACAATCATTGGCGTAATTTCTATGTATGAGTCCGCCATCAGTTTGTTCTTAATTCTACAAAAGATGTTATTTATTTATTATATATTTGTACGTCAAAAACAGTTAACAATTATGCGTAACATGCCAAATGAACAATGGGGAGAAGTGTATACTGTGCACTTGTTTGTTAGCCCTGGGAACCCTACCCTACCTCATACCGTTGAATTAAATGTAGAGTTTTCGGCAAGAACTGATATGAAAATATTCGCTCCCGTGCAATAAAACTATTTTCAAGACAAACAAGCTGCAGATTTTGGCCATCATCCCTCTTCGCGCTCTTCGTGAAGAAATCAATTTTATGCCGAGAGAACCCGAAGCCCCCTAGTTTGTCAGCAATTCACAACGATCTTGCAATAGAACCGATTACTTCCTTTATTAAAAAAACTGACACATAATTTCTTCAACAATTGAAATCATGTACAAAGAGCAGTCACTTACGAAATAGTAATCGATCAACCCCCACTCTCCCACCCAAGAAACAGACTCCCATTTCACATTTTCCTTCAATATCTCTCCGCCATTAGATAAGGTAAGAACATTTCTTGCAATTAACTGTCCCTCCCATCGTATTTCCTTTCTAAACCCTTCCATTGCTCTCTAACAAAATTTCCTCGCAATAACATTGGTTGAAGGTAAAACAAAATGAAATCACTATCAGGGAGGTAACGAGAAGTTACCCCCTTCACACTTTGCTGATACAAAGGTACTCGGTCATTCAACTGGAAAGCCTCACGGCTAAACGTTGTAATGTCTGTCAATGTAAAATAAAATTTTATTTAAAAAGAGAGAGAACACGGAGAACGATTATTTTAATAACTGTAGAAATAGCAGAACCAGTGGAAAAATGTACACACTCGAACTCTTTTTCAAGTTTTGATGGCCAGTGATTTGTTACTTCACTTGGGGATCAATTCATTGACCCATAAATAATTTCGCAAATCGTTCCACGTTGTAAAGTACTTGCTCGAGCTGGCATATGAAATAGAGAAGTTATTACTCGTTCACTTTACATTTGCAGACGGCAGAATTAGGAACTAATGATGTTTTGAAAGCGAAGGCCCGAACACACGACCGAGAATACACGAATGGCCCCGATGTCAATCAGCATCTGACCAATCAGCTGTCTCCGAATGTAGCACAAGCGCTACGGACACAGCTAACGAATTATGCCTTTCTCACAGTGAGCTGGAGTCGCGCTCTTAAATGATTTAAGGTAATATACAATAAAATACATCACACCACACACTATTCACAACATTAACCGTACAATATTTTCATTTCTTTTTTGCACTTATCTACTGCTTAATTGTTATGTTCTTGCCCCGCCGGGGTTTTATTGGCTGCTCACCGCCATTTATATCATATTAAACGGTCAGTATATACTGCAGACGCGCGTTTCTCATTCAGTCGGCGGTGACCTCATGTAAACAGATCGCAGCGCTCCGTCTGCAAATATAAAGTGAACGAGTAGTAGGTGTCTGCGGTCAGCTCGTCAAACATTTCGGTCGCGAGGTGGTTTCAACAGTTTATGTGCTCTAACGTATATCTAATAAAATGCGTCTTTAATTTTCAAAAATCTAGAATTTTTTAAGAAACTGACCATCTGGAAAAGTATTTTGTATATCATATAGGAGCTTCAGGTGAAGTATCCCCAAAACAAAAATATCCGTATTAGCCGCGGCAACTCTTAGATCGATTGGGAAATATTCATTTAGCTGAAAAATTGGTGTACGATTTAGGCGCTATTGTTGTTCCCTTAAATAGAGTTTCACAGCTGAAAAACCATATGGAAAGATGAATAAGGCCCTACTCGGGAACCTAGATAGTGTGCATCTCCAAATACGCGGAGAAGTCATGTGACTTCTCTATGGCGAATCGAGGGGGCAGGAGAGGCATACTCCCGAAGTCAACAACGCTTTGTAACTATATCCAATTTCTTCAAAATAACTACCATTTATGGATACCATCACATCCAACAGAGTATTTCATTATGAATATACTCTTACCCTTTTTTATTTCAAGCCAACAGCTAAAAAAATATTTCAAAAATGTTAAGAGGGTGTCCGAACTGAAATTGTTCCCACCTCTGCGATTATTTGCCCTGTCGGCTCAGAGGCCGACCGGCGAGTCCATTCCAGCCCGGCACCCAGCCCACGCGTCTCTTTTCCATCCCCTGCCCAACCTCCAAAGACCCTATCGCGCACCCCTCGCACCCCAAATGCGTAAGACCAGCACACTGGCTTAGTTCCATTGCCATCTGATATGCACCCCGCACGGGGTACAAGGAAAGCTTTCGCTGCTCGCCGCAAAGCGCAGCACAGAACGGTTTGGGCACTTGTAGCCGTTTGAAATCGCATTTTTTTCGAAATAAAATATTAATATTTAATATAGCTAAAATATTTGTGTCTCTGTACGCTTGTAGGTCATGATTGTCAATTTAAGACCATTTCTTGGCCACACTTTTCAGCTGATTATTCTCTCAAAATGAACAAAAAATCATGTTTCCTATTGATTCATATATAGATGTATACGTGCATAGATCCTATAGAAGATACAATACATAGCACCAGTCATTATTGTATAAGAACCTAATTAAATAAAAATATATATATTTGATGTATCTAGATAAAAAGATCCGGAGTTATGAACACCACCCTTACGATTTTCAGATCTTAAGTTCTGCTCTACCGCATCTTACATTAACAAAATTATTTACAACAAAAACCGAGGGCAAAAACCTACATTGGATGACTAAACAATAGACTGAATAATAAACTAAAACGACTTGCGCACCGTGCCATGTATAGAGACGGTATCTGCGCAAGAAGAGAATCTGCGGTGGCACGCCATCCGCCCGCCTCCAGGTGCACGCGGCGCGGCGTCGATGCGAGGGCTACGGCGCCAAGAGCACCGGGCCGCGCCGCGCCGCGCTGCCTCGGACGTCTCCACACAATGGGCGCCCCGCGGCGCGCGGCGGAGAGGCGAACGCTCTACCCCGCGGGCCAAGACGCACAGTGGCTCGCAACGCACCAACAACGGGAAACGGGGTGCTAGTATGTCTTGACCAAGTTGAGAATGCTGTTTACAGGAGCGCGCCACCGTCTGTGTTTACAGCCGAAACGACAGAGACGGAGATATGAGGATAGTAAACTGAATGTTTTGGTACTTTATTGCGTACCTAACAAACCGCCTAAATCCTATGAAAAAAAAGATGAATAAAGAAGAATACAAAATGTTTAAATTCAAAGAATAAGTATTAAAAATTCAATATAAACAGAACTTTTTATCACATTCTTGAACTAGAATGGTGAAAAGTAAAAAAAGAAACTTGCAAATCATGTTTGATGTGTCTCTGACGTCACATTTTATCAGCTGATTCACATCTGTGAAGGAGGCCATTGTGAATCCGCAGAAGCAGTCTCTGAACTTGCATTACGCTCCTGGCGACTTTTGTTAGCGAAACTAACTGTACAGACCCGTGTTTACACTGTTAGTTCCACAAAGTGCAGCAATCGCATCCTTCATTTTTCGCTTGGTCGAGTTATACTCATGAAACGATAAGCAAATAAACCAGTGGTTCTATAAGAGCACATACTTGCTCGCTATTTTTTTACATTTTAAATTTTCGAAAATTCATAGAGCTCAATGAAATAGAGACCAGCGCCATCCTTTTAAACGTTCCTTCTTCTATCAATGCAAAAAGTTTTGGAAAAAAATTTAAAAGAGCTGTTTACGAGAGGAAAAAGAAATTTCATAAATTTGGACACAAATTACACAAAATCTTTTTCAAAATCTTTTTCAAAAAATTGAGCTGATTTTTACAAATACATTTTTTAATCAGCTTTATTGCCTTTGGTAGCATGAACTGCAAGGTCTTAGCAATTTTAAAGTTTTGAAATTTTAATTTTTTTTTTCAATTTTCGAAAGTACGGGAGTTCTCCGAAATTGGGACTAGCGCCATATTTTTTACCATCTCTTGATACATATTAGTAAAAATTTTAAAGAAAAAATTGGAAGCGGTTTTTGATAAAAAAATACAATTGCCTATATTACACGAAAATTACTCATATTTTCGAAAATTTGAACATGACCTTACTTTAAGAACTATCTTAAAGATGTTCCTTAAATAAGTTCATGTTCGGATCTAATCTCTATCTTCAATATTATATTTGTGGGAAGACACCCTAAACTATTGCAATTTTCGAAAAAATCTGGGATTTCAACGAACGTGACACCTGCAATATTCTCTGAAGCATTCTCAACGCTATTCCCAGAAAAAATTTAATAAAATACATTTGGTGCCATTTTTGAGAAAATTTTGAAAATGTTGAAGCTTCGTATAAAGTACGCTCAAAAACCAAAATATTGGTTTCAACCCCAGAGGTTCTCGATCTCATTTAAATCGACCGGGAAATGTCAATTTTGGAGAAAATCGGCTGTAGGTTTAGGCCAAAGAGACGTTTTGCCATCAATCGATTTTTAGGTATCAAGGTCTCACAACACATGGATTTTGGCTTCACCATGCGTTTAGAGGAAGTAATTTACTATACATAGCAACAAGATTTAGCCACTTTTTCGTTACCAGGGCCCAGCAATAATAGTTTTTCTTTTTTTCCTTCCCGCTTTCCTTTCCTTCCTCTTCATGTTTCTATCCTCACCCCTTACACTCACACTTACATGCAATTCACTGCCCCACATGTTGGAAGACCAGTCAGGAACTTGAAGCTTGTTCCGACTGAGGTGGTGCCCCACTGGTGAGAAATACCGGATTAAGTAAACCTGTAAGCCGATGTGTAGGTCAGCGCTGGATCTCACCATTCGGCGATGAAGGAACACCGCCACCTCTCGCAATAAAAATGCACTACGCTTACGATAATAATGGTCATAGCAGTTGATGGGCCCAGAAACACGAAACAGGACCTTGAGAATTTTTTGTAATGTGCTGATTGCAATGTTTTTATTGATTTTGTTCTGGCTTTGAATATATTTTGGCTAACAGACTCCCTTGGAATAAAAGTACAATATAAACCGTAGGTTTAATCGAAACCAGTTAAGAGTTTGTCCCCGCAGGGCCAGTGCCATGAAAGAAAGGGCAGATTCCTGGTGGAGATACCTGGACGAGGGACATTTCACGCCGGCGACGTCGGTTTCTCAGGGTCAGGAAAAGAAAAAATTCTTTCTTCGCATACGTTCCACTTTTGAATATAGTAATTGAAGAACTTTATTCAAAAGCGTTGTCTCTCCACAAAACAGTTTTTCAGGAAGGGAAAGTGTACATTTTCAGCCTTATAGTTCAAGGTAGGTTAGAACGGTTTTCGGATACTTTTAACGGGATAAAAGCAACTTCTCGTCACATAATTTAACAACACGATGGCGAAGCGTCCTAAGAGTACATTTACAAGTAAAAATAGAAAATAAAACAAAAATGTAGGGACATCATTTTTGGAAAAAGTCAATTCAAAAATAAATTTTTGCGGCATGTTTGATGTAAAGTGTTTATTTTTTAAATAATATTTACAAAGATACTGAGTTTAATCAAGTTTCAAACGAGGAGGGCTTTTATGCGACGCGGAAACAATTGAAATCGCTCTTAGGAAGAATTCTCAATATTTCCTCCTCTTTTAGAGTAGTCAATTACCCATAGAGCCCCTGCGACCAAAAGTACATTTTTAAATTAAAAAAAAACCAAAAGTACATTACCATCCAGCAGGAGGAGATCCTCCTTAAACTGACATCTCGTTTCGAAGTCATCTAACGACTTCTCGTTTAACTGAATCAATGCGTGTATCATGACACATTCCGATCAGAGCCAGGACTCTCAATCAATCAGTCACTCTCTCTCAGGCTCTCAGGAACATTCTCAGGCACTCTCCCTATTCCTCTCCCAGTCCCTCTTCTCTTCCTTCCCCAATCCTTCTAACAGTCCCTCTACCCACTCGAGTCCCTCTCCTAGACCCGCTCTCAGTCTCTCAGTCTCTTGCTCATGGCCCAGAATTGAGGTTTCCAAGAGATGGCTGAAATAATAATTTGATACAAATTTCAATATAATAATACTTAACCTTTACAACTAATTCGATAAGTATTGTGTAACCACCGGTTTGTACTGTACTTTTCTCAAAAAAAAATTATAAAAATAAATAGCAATATTTTTAACAATATCGCATATATTTCAAGTTATAATCAGCACATCAGTATAAAAATTCTCAAGGTCCTATTTCACTTATTGAAGTCATTCTACGAAATACAGGTTTAATTCATTAACCCTGTGCAACTTCCCTACTGATTAACCAATTAATAAAATTAAAAATAATGTTATTAATACAGTCAAAACAATAACGGTTTTCGGTACTACAACATTACATGAACTATTCGCCGAGTAATTATTTTTACAACAACACATTTTATTAATATTAATTGCATTTACATACTCTGCTGTAAATTTGATAGTCTTTTGAATACTTTCAAATTTTGATCTCCTGATAGGAGAAAGAATCCAAAACCCATAATTTATAACTTAACTGAGAAATCATTTTATTATTCTTCCTTTTCTGTATTGTGTCAAACACTTCCAATTTAAGAATGTTCACGCCATATCCGCTTTCTCTGCTTCGATTTCAATTATGCGGTGTTCAAAATGGATTTTGATCCTCTTCTTCGAGGCACGCACACTGCGCTGCGTCTGCCGTCGTCGCTGCCGCCGCGGGCGCCTCTGCGGTGCGCGCGATATTGTCGACTCATTCCACCCACTGTCGCACGCGCCGATCCCCGAGACAATGAGGCGCGAGCCGCTCTCCTTTCGACGAGATCGGGCATTGCCCCTTGGCGCAAGAAACTTCAGCCGCTGTAAAAACTGTCTACATTCGCTAAAATGTGTAACATGTTCCGTCACATAAAAAAACGGCTCTGAGCTGTAGACACGATTTCACTTTTTTAATCCATGTGTCATATTTTTCATATCTTATTACCTGTTCATGAATTTGCACATTCCGCTTGTCTCGTGTATTATGTGATCTCTTTTAAACAATGGTTGGTTTGCAAGTTAGGAGTTTGAAAATTACTTTAAATATAAGCTAATTAAATGAAGTTTTAATACCAACATTAAAATGTAAGATACGTTATACAGGACCTTCTCAACCGTTTACATAGATGTCACCCAATACTCGATGAGATAATAAGATTAAAAGGAATTTCTTTTCACGGAGTAAGCACGAAGCTTCCACCAGCTGTTGCTTCTTCAAGGCGTTGTAGGTTAGTATTAATAGGATTGCATTAATTGTGGATAAGATCCTAAGGCGAAAACGAAGGCTTTCGCGGCCAGAATAGAATCTACTTGGCAGTTCGGAAGACTCTTCGAGGCACTTCTAGAGGCACGTCTAAGCACAGACGCCAAAGTTTCGGTTGTCATGCTGTGAGCTTCTTCAGGACAAAATGCGCGGAGGTGGACTGCCCCCGTCTGCACCCCTGCGACCGAAATTTGTTATTTGAAAACACGTTTACTGTTATACGAATGTAGAAGTATAATATTGCAGGGCATTTAGAAATGATGCAATAAAGTATGTATTTTGGTAGCGCCACTAATTGAATTTGAATCTCAATGAGAAAGCAAGAAATATATCTATGATGGAATTTCTTATGCCTTGTTCCAAATTATTTTTTACATGAATTTGTCATTTACCTTCTTATGCCTCTGTCCAAGTTTGACCCATACGGCACGTGTTTGTCGTAGTGGTATGAGTGCCGGCACGTCGATTGTGAGGATCTGAGTTCTTGTCGCGGAACGGAAAAAGAATTTTCTGGTTGAAAACACTTTTGCTGGTTTATGTAGTAGTGTACTAGCATTTAGGACCATTTAGAAACTGTGCGAGAAAGTACGCGCTTTGGTAGTACCACTAATTTATTTACAATATGATGTAAGTATAAAAATACTGTTAACAAATAAAACATTTATTTCTAGAAATTTGAAATCATGTTATTGAATCTCTCCTTCACAGTCAAAGTTGTTACTTACATTCCTACATTATAAAATAATCACAAATATCAATTCGTTGTAGTTCGGAAAGTATACTTTGCGCAGAGACCTTCTTCTAAGTCACCCAATTTCTTTGACTCGCGTAGGCTCGGGAACGGTTCTTCGCCGTTAAGGTTTTCTTTCTAAATTCAAAATTTTCTTTTGATGTTATATTCATATTACTAACAGTTTCATAAACTTTGTAGTTAAAACATTTCCATTTTCATATTTTAAAAGATGATTTCAATTATTTGTTATTCACTTTAGTATTAAATATTTTAAAACGAAACGCGCATTTTATTAGCACTTCCCGAGTTCTTTCTTAGCCAATTAACAAGTTATCAGGTCTATGTAAATTGTTCGGTCACTGAGATTTACTTTATGTTATTTCCATAAAACGTACGATCACATCGCAAACATGTTCAGTGTTTGTTTGCAAATACTGATCGACACTGAAATAACATAAAATTATTTAGGTTCTACACCGGCACTTGTCTAATACAAGCAAAAAAGAATGGACACACAAAAGCGTTTATTGCAAATGAACACTGCAATTTCTATTCTTCACGAAGAATGCAGGGTCAGTGTCAAAGCATTTCGTATGCAGTTCCTTGCGCTTACGCATGCCAGATGAAACGCCCGAGGATTCAGACGTGCATTCGTTTTGGTGTTCGCACAGAAACCTCCTGAATAATTCAATAAAGTTCCCCTCGTAATTCCTGAGTTGCGGACGTCGTGACCTGTTCATTTCACGAAGCCCCAGGTTGGTGACATTGCTAAGTCCTCTATTTTGCAAAGTGAAGGTTTGCGAGGAAAATTCCATTCCCAGACACCCTGCGAAAGAAATGAGTGGCGCGGCGTGCATCTCCTGCAGCGAACGTGATCTTGCTTTTCCAGAGAAGCCGAGGAGGTCGTCTTCGCCCGTCTCTACACCCGCTAAGAAAAGTTGAATTAGGGCAGACGTTTCCACTCAAAATGCCTCGACCAGGTGGGAGGCCTCTATTATCAATCTCCAAATACTCAAAAAACAACAAAGAGGAATTACATGCACTGGTATTTGAGGCGTAAATAATTGTATTTGACAATTTGAACAAAATCAGTCTTTATGAAGATACGGTTCCCTACGCAGATGCGGAAACGTAATATAAAGAGACGAAATTTACATTTTCATGAACATTGATCTAGCTAAGTCAAGTCCGATAATAGATGGAGACGTTTAATTGTACTAAACCTGTCCTTTCTTCTGCGCTATGTCAAGAGCTACCACTCAAGAACTCATTACAGATATTTCTTAAATGTATTATCAATTTATTTAAACCACTAGAGTTTTTTGTTTATAAAGAAATTTAAGCTTTCTACTCAAACAAATTTCGTGTTTTTTTTGTAAAAAATTAAAGGTAAGGAGCCTAATGTGTTATAACCTGCTCTTATTAGCTGGTATTCTTGTAAAAACAAAATTTAGTAATAAATTAAAATTAAAAGTGAAGTTAACGGTCGTCATTTGTTCATTACTTCATTTTTAAGAACTACGATACAATTATATTTTGTTTTGTGAGTTGTAATCTTACTATTCAATCCAGTCAACGTTTCATTAGCGCTAGCAAGACTGTGACTGTGAGGCTTCACATTTTTGCATCACGAGGATGCCGTTGATGAAGCGAAGGTAGTAAATTTTTTAAGTTCGTATACAGTTTCTTGTTAATCTTGCTTCAAAAAAATTATAATATGGCCTAAGTGCCCGTTATCTTTGCGATTTTGGTCTAGGCTTTTGGCAAATCCTGAGATAGCCTCAAGTCTATGAAGTCTATCTAGTCAACGAAGTTTACGTCAATGTCCTACGAAGTTTTGCTCCTCCTGAAATGTCATACATATTATGAGGACTACAATTTAGTTTCTTGTCATAATTAAAGAAAATCGTACAATTGATTTGGACGATTAATTTTCAAATATCTATGTTTCCAAGAAACTATTTACACGGTTGCAATATTTGGTGATCAAGAGCATTGGTCTTAATATTCACTTGCTGCCTGTATTAAAAATGTAATTGTGAAGTCTGCAACTGAATTATAACATGCTCTTCTCTTACCGATTTTAGGTCACATATAAAATATATATTGATATCTTCAAAAATATGTCCTGCTAAACAACCGTAGTAGGTTCTAACGAGTGTAAGCAATTTGGTGATCAGTTTCTAGCAGTCAAGAGTAGTCGATAAGTTTTGAAGACATTGAGAAATTCATTAGCAATCATTTATCTTGCCAAAATTTTCTTTAAAAATTGGACAAATTATTTAGGATTCTCTAAAATAGAAGTCAAAATTTAAATTTACCACCATAATCTGAATCGTATAAAAACGTCGTTCAATAAAAATTTCATTGTGACCAATAAACATGAAATCCCAACTTTCAACACATTAAATAAATGTACTGTAAGTATTTGCGAGATTTAGGGAAGAAAACATACAAGGACATTATGATTGGGTATGAAACGGTGAGATGGTCACAGGCCGGAATATATTTTATCCCTGAGGGCCCAATGACGCGTTTTGACTTTAACTTAAACTTCAATCTATCAGTGGCTTCTGAGAAATAACTCACCCGACGTTCCCTCGATCCTCATTCTCTTAAGAATTCTTCTAAATAAATGTAAACTATAATGTTTCAATTAATGAAACGTGTGATTGCAATCAAGACGAAATACATACAAGTATGGCAATTGACAAAAGTACATCTCTCTGTTTCCGGGACGACTTTACAACTTGATATGGTAATTTTACTTATTAAGCCCTTCTTGTTCTGTCGCAAACCTTCAAACCTTCTTCTGCTGCAGCCCAAGGTATATTGATTCATTGACTTATTCGTGATTCCGGGCGCGTCAACTACTTAGGTCATTAGTCCGTAGTGTGTGTTTTTCTCGAGAGGTGGCGATGATCATTTCCCCGCTGAATGGCGAGATCCGGCGCCGACCTACCGTCGTCTCTCCAGGTATATCCCACCAGCGGGGCACCGCCCCAGCCGGGACAAGCTCTAAGCTCAAGACCGGTCTCCCAGCATGTGTGCACGGACAAGGACAAGTGTAAGGACAAGGAAGAGGAAGGAAAGATCGCGCGCGGATCCGTGGCCCGTTTGTTAGGGTACTGCTCCGGCATTCGCCTGGTGTTGATCGGAGAAACCACGGAAAACTGCCCATCAGTGCAGCCGGCCGATAGAATTCTCCTCCAGAGAGGGATTGATGCACTGAGCCATCTCTCCCGGTCCCTAAGTCGTATATTTCTTGTGAAATTGTTCACACAGACATATCAGCTTTCCCTACTTACAAACAAATTCTCGTTAAAAATTTTTGGTGCCAACAGCAACTTGTTCTCCGATGAGTTGCCGAAAGTAGCGACGAGACAAATTTGTCGCTACTTTCCTACTCTTCCATATATTTTTTTACTTAGGACGTAAAAAACGTGTAACGTAACAACTGGAATTAATACATTTGTGTAATAATTAGTTCGTCAGAACGTGGAGATAGAACGATTTTAAACTGCGATAGATCTTGCATTACATCCCGGAAACGACACAGTCTGTACTCAAAAAGGTAAAATTAATTTTAAAAAATTTCAAGATTTGATCGTTTGTTTCTCAATATTATCACTTGCTGTGGGAAATATGATTACGGTGATATCCTCAAAGTTACTGATTCAAACTCCACCTGCTAGAAGTTTATAGCGTACATAGAAGACATTAACATACCCCGACAGTACCCACCATGTAATTTTGTATAACGAATCTCTGAAATATTACAATATTATTATCTTACCAGCATGTTATATCAAAAGGGGATAAATTTATTCAAAGGCGTGTATTAATTCAGTACACCCAATAATAATAGTAGCATACCATTGTCTTGAACAACATTGAAAGACTACGTAACTCTACAACTCTATTACTTACTCAGTGTCGATGTGAAGCGTGCATTTTCCTTCTATTTCATTCACATTTCAACCATATCTCACGCAAAATCTCTTCATCATGCAGCAATTTAAGCCACCTGGTTTTTTTTACCTTTGGTAGGTAATTATTTCAGTCGTTACACCCACTAGGGGGTAAATACTTCTGATATGATACATTAAAACACTGACAATTTTACCGAAACCGGTGTGAAAAGCGAACCCGTCACCGTTCTCGTACCGGCATATTCCAGTGGCAGCCGGGACGTTCTTGACGCGAAGTAAATGACGTCTCATTT
Organism: Acheta domesticus; assembly: GCA_031308135.1. Classification (NCBI taxonomy): domain Eukaryota; kingdom Metazoa; phylum Arthropoda; class Insecta; order Orthoptera; family Gryllidae; genus Acheta; species Acheta domesticus. The sequence goes on along the minus strand of JAHLJT010002406.1, from coordinate 123,603,736 downwards.
CCATACCGGCCGCTATCCGGTGCTGAATGGACCCTGCCCGCGCGCGCGATTCCGCCGATAACGTCGCCCGCGACGATTTTAGCCGCCCCACCACGCTCGCTGAGGGGCCTTGGGACATATCGCGGCGTGCATCTACCGGCAACCTACTCGCGAGCATGTGGATCTGCGGGACCGATACGTTGAAAGGATCGATTTTCGCATGTCAAATATAATTTGCGGTCATGAAGGTTGACCCGCAGCTCATGGTTGCTCGGTCAATTTATCTTTTAATCTGATCTGTTATTATGTTTCTCTTATTTTATTAATTTTGAATTTTAATTATTTTGGAATAAGCTTTTTAAAAGTCCCATAATTATTACCCGAAATCGAGCCCTTATTGTCTCTTTGGTCACAGGTAAACAGTGGAGAGGATATAAAATACTTTATATTTATCAAATGTTTAAACATTTGATTTTTACTTTCCCGTATACTTACGTATACACGGAGTGATATACGTAGTATATGGAAAGTTATGTAATGCTACGCGAAAAAATGGCGAATTTTCGGCGGAAAACAAATCATTGCCGGGCCGTGATAACGAAAAAGTGGATAAACCAATTGCTAAATTAAGAGAAAAAAATCCCCTAACACGTGCTGTATCCACAAACCCTCTTTTGTGGGTCCTTGATACCGAAAAGACAATTGAATGGAAAACGTCCGTCTGGGAAACCCGTCTGTCCGTCTGGGAAACCCTGCTAGCGCCTAAACCATACTTACGATTTCTTCCAAAATGGATATTCCCCGGTCGATCTGGTTCTAGTCTAAGACTGGAGATTTTGAAAAATGATTCTTCAAAATTTTGGGATATTTTACTTGAAGACCCCCGGACATTTTCAAAATTTTCTCAAAAACGGCTCCACATTTTTCATTACATTTCTTGTAAGAACAGAGTAAAATACACTTAAGGTGGCATAGGTCCGATTTTCACGGATAACTCTAAATTTTCAAAAACTGCAAAAGTTTGAATTTCTTTCGGCGTCTTTCTCCAACTACTAAATTGAAGATAGAGATTTTTCCTTCAAATAAAATGTGTTCTCCTAAGTGAGTCCTTTGCTTAAGGTCATATACATTGTTTTGAAAATTTTAGTAGTTTTCGCGCAACATTGCGTGCAATATGTGCAATTTTAAACAATTACAAAAACAAGATTTTCTCAAAAACGGCTCCACATTTTTTCTTTAAACTTTTAGTAGGGATGGTGTTAAATGTACCCTATAAGATGACATAAACGCCATATTGCTGTATTCTTTTGTTTTTTAAAAAATTGCAAATATTCAATTTTTTGACTTGTCTCTTACGTCGTTAATATTTACACTAGTGGCGAATTGTTCACATTATTATATATATGAGTACATGTGCTTTAAATAATGTCAAGTAAGTTTATCGAAAACACAACCTTTTTCTGTGAAAACTAGCTCAAATTTCCGCATTTTCAGAAACGCTCAAACGCCATTTTCTCATAAATGGCGAAAAACAATTTCTTCAAATTTTTCGATCGGATAGATGCTAATGGCACTTTTAAATATGACGTTAAGTTTATTTTGAGGATTTTTTGTTTTTTCAAAATTACATATATGTAATTTTTTAAAGGATCAGTCATATCTTTAATATTCGCATTACCAGCAATTTGTAAACATTATTATATTTGTGAGTGTAAGTGCTTTAAATAACTTCAAATAAAGTATTTTGAAAACTCAAAAATTTTCTGTGAAAATGAGCTTCAAATTTCGCATTTTTAGTAGCGCTAAAACGCAATTTTCTTTAAAACGGCACATAGTTATTAAAAGAAAATTGCCATTTACGGCTAGGTTTTTGTGTTCTTTAATATTCTAAAATTAATATTTTCGTTCTACCAATAGGAAACCGAAAAATTAATTTTTTTTTAAGTACTTTTGGCCGTGATAGATGGTAGCTGGATAGAAAAAGTATGTAGCAATTCTGAATAGTTAGCGATGACCCAAGGAAATAGAAAACTAATATGGGAAAGTTTGTGCCATTCTGTAGCACCACTAGTTTTAGGTATGTGTCTGTGGAGGAATAGCCTCAGCCAGTAGTCTTACACGTAAACGAGGGAGAAGGCTTGCTTCCTTGTGACATCCTTTTTTCGGGCAGGTGGATTCTGTAGAGGTTTTCAGTTTCTTCCATTGAACGTTCGGAAAGAGATGAATGATAGGGAGTGGGTTGATGAGGAGTGGGTTGATATTGATTATGTGGTGGTAAGAAAAGCCAACCATGCCATTAGCTTATAGGCTACGTGAACCTACCGAGTTAGTTAAGGGTAACAACTGTTCCCACAGCAGTAATGGGAGATCCTAGAGTTCGACACTACCCCAACTGTGGCGAATTTTCAACCCTAAGTTGTAGGTCTAATTCAGTAGCTTGCTGGAGAAGAATTCTATCGGCTGGCTGCTTTGACAGGGATGTTTTTCGTAGTTTCTTCAATTATCACCAGGCGAATGCATGAGAATTTGGTACTTGAACAAACTGTCCAAGGACCGAGTGCAACCTTTGTTTCTCATACGTACCAACCTCTCCCCTTACACACACACACACACACACACACACACACACATGCACTACACTACCACACATGTCGGGAGAACAGTCGGATGCTTAGAGTTACTCCCGACTGAGTTGGTTTCCCGCTGGCAGAGATTCATGGAGGAGGAATCCCAGCCAGCTGACGTGTAGGTTGGCACCAGACCTTGCTCCCCAGCGACACAAGCACCCCGACATCTCCAGCGATAAAGCATTCACTGCTCTTGCGAGCACAGTTGTCTACGTGCCCGGAAACAGCAGCCTTCTCTATTGACTGGAATGTTCATTTTATTTGCATAAAGAAAACTCTCCAAAATTTTGTAATTGACTTTTGTTGTGATATTGTTTAATTCATGTTAATATAATTACGTTAATGGAATTTTGAAAAACATGAAATGAGTTTTTCATAAACTTGCAGGATAACATGCACAGGTGTGCACAGGTCTGTCAGAGATTCACAAGAGGTAAGTCCGTATATCTCTTCACTATTAAACGGTAGTTTAAATAAGAAACTATGGTTTAATAGAGAAGAGATAAAATGATTTGAGGAAACAATAAGTTTTTTGAAAGTATTTTTATGAACAAGAACTGCAGTGAAACTAGTAGCTTTGGAGAACATTTGTCGAACTTTCATCAACCATCGCATAGGACGTGTAGATCTTCTTCAGCAATTCTATCATGTGTCTTTATTTGGGAATATATCGAATTCATGGCAATCACAACGTCCACTATTACATTCTGATGCATGTGTCTGGCTTGCTTTCGGCCTTTCTGTAACAGTTGACATGAATTGATGGGTGACGATTATGGAAGTAACGATGAAGCGATAACAGAATGCAATTCAGGTCTACTTCAAAACATGATTTATATTAAAAGAATGGATAGTTGTAAAAAATGAAAAGAGATTTTCTCACAACACTGCCACCCACTAGTACAGTGACATCACTTCCAACTCATTTGCACTAAACGGCTGGCTGGTATGCCCAACTCATCGGATCATTAAGTTATTACAGGACATCCCCTGGTTCGTGGACACAAGCGACGGACCATCAAGCCCTCGAACATCGGCGGTCATTCCCTCGAGCCGGCAGAGAGCTTGTAAATAATGTAGTCTTGCGCAGTCGGGTAAAAATGAACATTGCAAAGGGACAGCGTAGGGAATAGGTATCGACTCTCGTGGGGGAGAGAGCACGAGTGCAGACTGCAGGCGAGGGGCAGGAATGGAAAAGGCAGGAGGTGGAAGCTTGGACGGTGTGGGCGGCGGGGGCGGCGGGGGCGGCGGGGGCGGCGGGGGCGGCGGGGGCGGCGGGGGCGGCGGGGGGCGGCGGGGGCGGCGGGGGCGGCGGGGGCGGCGGTGGCGGCGGGGGCGGCGGGGGCGGCGGGGGCGGCGGGGGCGGCGGGGGCGGCGGGGCGGCGGGGGCGGCGGGGGCGGCGGGGGCGGCGGGGGCGGCGGGGGCGGCGGGGGCGGCGGGGGCGGCGGGGGCGGCGGGGGCGGCGGGGCGGCGGGGGCGGCGGTGGCGGCGGGGGCGGCGGGGGCGGCGGGGGCGGCGGGGGCGGCGGGGGCGGCGGGGGCGGCGGGGGCGGCGGGGGCGGCGGGGGCGGCGGGGGCGGCGGGGGCGGCGGGGGCGGCGGGGGCGGCGGGGGCGGCGGGGGCGGCGGGGGCGGCGGGGGCGGCGGGGGCGGCGGGGGCGGCGGGGGCGGCGGGGGCGGCGGGGGCGGCGGGGGCGGCGGGGGCGGCGGGGGGCGGCGGGGGCGGCGGGGGCGGCGGGGGCGGCGGGGGCGGCGGGGGCGGCGGGGGCGGCGGGGGCGGCGGGGGCGGCGGGGGCGGCGGGGGCGGCGGGGGCGACGGGGGCGGCGGGGGCGGCGGGGGCGACGGGGGTGGCGTTGGCGTCCTCGTGCAGCCCAACACCAGATGTCTACGCGTCACGGCCAGATGCGATGCGACATGGGCGTCGAGAGGCGCGGCCGCCGCCGCCTCTGACAGCGACACGGCCAATCGGACGCGCGGACGAGTCCGCTCGCGGGACGACACGCGCGAAGAGAACTTGTCGCGAGGGACGCGCGGCGCGTGGCGCGTGGCCTGACGGATTCGCGCGTCCGCGAGGGGCGCCAGCTGCGCCCAACGATGTACGAAGGGTTCAAATTGCACATGATGCTTTTTAGCTTGTAGCGAACAGGATATATATAGTGGCGTAGCTAAGAGGTAGGGGATTGTTAAATGTCCGTCCCCGGACCACGCATTTCTGTGGGAGGTCGTTTTTGTATTTGACAAAACACCACTTGCACCGTTGATGCTGGGTGTATTTTTTTTTGGGGGGGGGAGGGGCACTGATGAAACGGAACGGAGGACATGTTCAAGCTTTAAGTAACATACATGATTTCTACACATCGGAGTAGAAAATAAATCCAGTCGTTTATCAATACACACAGCACAATGTGGCCTATGATAGCTGGCTAAAATACTTTATAAGTCATAACTCTTTTTTGTAGTGAACTGATATTATTTTTTGAGCAAATGGAAGCAATAATAATTTCAGTCACTTTTAATTTTTGCTCTAAAAAAGTTTATGAACAAATATTTAATAATTGACACTTTTAACCCACGCATATTACAATGAAGCTAGAATTATGCACATTGAGGCTTCCTTTCGGGAAAATTATCACCCAAATTAATAATATTCTCAGTTCAGAATTCAATGATATATACTGAAACTATTGTCAGTTATATTTGTTACGTTATACCGAATGCATTGATTATCTTATTATTACTTCCCGACATTCTTCGTTATCACTCCTATATGTCCGGGAAAAGTTCATCATTTTCCTAATATTTATTATCGGATGCTGAAAGTAAGATTGCGTTTTCGCTACTTAAACTTCTTAGACTACGAAGTACTGACTTTGAGTGTAAACATTGGTGTACATACCCCATGTGAGTATCTGGGTCGATGCCTGTCATTGGGTAAAGGAGAATTCCAGAGTCAGATCTCTTTAGTCTGATCGGTCGTTTAAGAACACATAAGGAGGGTTTTCGCCCGTATAACTCCATGGTATTTGAACGCGCGCACTTTGGTGTGAGCGTTCGTTACACCAATGAAGGCGATAATGCCTTGGGTTGGTTCCCCGATCTCATGTCGTTCATCCTTCAGGTGGTTATGGTTATGGTTCATCTTTCCTCAAAAGACTCTGGTGGTACTACGAGGACGCGGATGTTACTAAAATGCCAAATCTGGGCTGTAGCGATATGGAGAAGAATATAGAGTTATTTTATACGTCTTTATGCGCCACTCATTTCAAGAGCAGTTTCTCTCCTGCCACAAGGCAGAATTTGTAAAAGAATCATGCATATGCGTTCATTCGGACGAACGGGAAGTGACCCCTGTAAGGGATTTCGGTAGCTGAAGCGAAGGGACCAGCGAAGAGATCGAGCGCGAATGCACGCCACAGCGAACCTGCCCTCAGCGGTCGAGCAGAAACGATCGGTTAGGGAAAACGCTCGAGCACCCACTGCTGGGTGGTGGGTAGCCGATCGGTCGCAGACGGCTGTTTTTCTACAGAATCCAGAGCTCCCGTGGCTGTGTCATATAAACCATGGACGTTTATTAACTGTTCTATTGGAGATGCATCAATATTATGATCTTACCCTGTAACATGATGAGATCCATTGCTTCTACTCAAACACGATAATTGAATTCATCCTTTACGAAACATTTAACAAACATTTAAACACCCAACACAAATTCAATCTGTCACAGGGGTTGCAAAAAATAAAACTTTCCCATATCCAACCAAATTGTTTTCTATAACCGTTTTTATTTACAAACAGTGTAATACCCATGTTTAGGCTCCAATCAAAATTGCCATCTCATTTGAAAAGCAATTCTTAGGGCGTTTATTCATTTTAAGACTTCTCAGCACGTCAGAAATAGTTTCATTTTAATCAAATCCATCCACAATTAAAAGTAAATGTCATTTATCACCAAGAAGCTACCATTGCTTCTCGGTGTAGTCCGTGTTCTTCCGCAGAGAGTCTGACGAAGACTCGCTGTTCATCTCCCGACAAATGGAGTTGGTATTTCTTCATTGATGCATATTTCCAGTTACAACAGAAATAAATCATTCAAGTCAATAATACAATATTCATTCACAATAAAACAAGTATCGCTGAATATGTGATTTTGATCTCTTAACGCCGCCATACCTTACGGTAATTTCTTTGCCGCAGTTTCGTGGTTTGAACATGTACCTTCACGGATACGTTAACCCTTAGTTCTGTTGGATTATTAAATACAGTTGCAATTTTATTGTCAGCAATTTCATTTTTTTAACGTTATAAAACCGATGTGCTTCGCATACTAGTGTTAGCCGCAAGTATCCTTTCTGTTTAAAGGGTGCTGGACAATAATTTTTTATATTTATGGAATAAAATCGCGTGATCATCCCTCTTCTCAGAAAAATCCATTCCCCCCAGCTTATGACATCATTAGATCTATGTAAACGTGTAAGGTCTGTTTTAAGTTACATTTCAATGACTTCCAAAAAAATTGATTTTTAGGTGCACTTTCCCAGGAAGGTTGACGACGACCGCGGCTAGGGCGTAGCCGAACGGTGATGACGTCAGCCGGGGACGTCGCCCAGCTGACACGGCCCTAGGGCTCATTTACAATGGATATCGCCCGGCAGCCCAGCCCTGTCCAGCCGCGTCTGTCCGTCGCCGCCCGGCCGTCTACAGTCCACCCGCCAGTGTTTTTTTTCGTCCTGCGCCGCCCCTCGACCAGTCTGGGGCGGTGCCGGCGCATCCTCTGGCCGACGTGTTCGCCGCTCTCATCGCCTAGCGAAATCGGCGGGGTCAACCCACTGGAGAATGCCCGAACTGACCGTAAATCAACAAGGCGCGGTTCTCAATGTTCGGATGTTATCTTCCAACCATTTTCGAGTAACGGATAGGGCATCTACTTCTCGTTTAGGTAATTTTTGTTGTTGCTTGTAGAGTGCGGTATGCAAGTCTCTTCTTTTTAACGGAGTCGTTTTTTAAATGATATTCGGATCATGCAAACGATTGAAGTAAAGTTTTATTACTGTTAGAATGCATTCTTCCTTCTTTATATTAATACGCTTCCTCCTTGATTTTGATTAATAAACGAGAAAATATAGGAAATCATTAAATTATAGCTATTGGTGCCTTAGGTCTTGTTGGTTCAGGAATATTTCAAAAATCTTCACTTCGTATTATTCGTGTGAACCAAAACTGCGTAAGAAATAGATACAGTAATCAAGCTGTCATAATATATTAAATACTATTAATTAATTATTTCATTGATTTGAACAAATTAAAACGAAACATATTCTTGAAAAGATGTATATGTGAAAGCATATCGTTGTAAACATAGCGTTACAGAATATTCCTACATGAACGCAATCCCGAATTCTATCATGACCTTCCTTTATCTCAAAATATTATCCTTATTAAAAATATCACGAAGAAATTTAGAAAACCTGGCAATACATTCATTGAATTCATTCAATTTTCTATATTACTTCGCAGTCAACGGTCGGTTTTTCAAAATATTTAAAATGAAATATTGTGGAAGAAATGCAACGAAGCTAACGTAACAACGTAATATTCATCTTTATTATTAGTGATATTAGTATTACTCATTTATTTTATTATATACTCTAACATTTGAAAAAGTAATGCACGGTGTTAAGTAGTAACCGTGACGATTTCAATGGTTCAAAATATTTGAGGTTGTCAGATGCGATTTAATGGGGTCAGCAATCCCCCACTTCTTTCTTCTGCTGTGTCAGTTCAGTGGCACCGTCCCCTATTGCGGCCAGCGGTGTCCGCCCCCGCGTGCGGCGGTGCTGTAACAGAAAGGAATGCGCTCGGAGTGTTGCGTGGCGCCTCGCCGTGTCAATGTTACGCGGCGTCGGTCAGTGGCGCCGCCCTCTCGCCTCACACTCCGGGCCCCTCGCCCCGCAACCCGTGACCTACGCCCAGGGCCCGCCCCCGTGTCTGACTCCCGCGCCCCCCTTCCGCTTACCCACCACCACGCTCTACCATCAGATACCCGCATCCTGCTACCCGCTACCTGTGATTCGCACCGCACGCCTTGCTGAGCTTCGCGCCTAGTCTTCCGCGCCCCGCATCCTGCGTCCAGCATCCTGCGCCACGCATCCCGCGCTCCGCATTCTGTATCCTGCATCCTGCGTCCCGCATCCCTTGCCCCACAGCACGCGCCCTGCATCCCTTACCCTGCATCCCTTACCCTGCATCCCTTACCCTGCATCCCTTACCCTGCATCCCGCGCCCCGCATCCCTTACCCTGCATCCTGCGTCCCGCATCCCTTGCCCCACAGCACGCGCCCTGCATCCCTTACCCTGCATCCCGCGCCCCACATCCCGCGCCCTGCATCCCTTACCCTGCATCCTGCGTCCCGCATCCCTTGTCCCACATCACGCGCCCTGCATCCCTTGCCCTGCATCCCGCGCCCCGCATCCCGCGCCCTGCATCTCGCGTCTCGCTTACTCGTGACCCACACCACGCGACCCAGTACTACCTATTACGTGTATCCACGACCCCACCCCTCGCGTCCTGTGTCACGCTTTCCCCGGGGCGCCGGGTGGCCCAGGCGTGAACCGACCAGACCGGACGGGACCGGTCAACCCCGACCCTCGCAAGGCGCCGATTAGTTTTCCGCGCTGCTGCCTCATTAAACACCAATGTTACACTATTTAGTACCATTATTACATCCATTATTACATGTTGGAAGTGTCGTACTGTTTCACAAGTATCTCATTTGCAGTTTTGTTGATTAAAGTACAAAAGGGTTGATGGAATAGATTTTAGTAATTTTGCTACCCCCACGCTGAGTAGGTAGAAAATTACTCCTATAAAGAATTGGAGCAAGTAATTACTATTTCTTTTAATGGAGCATGAAGAAATGTACGAGTTTTCTTTCTGAATGTCCATGTTTATGAATTCTTTGTATAGGAAAAAGTGAATAAAACTCCGTCTTAATGTAATTTTCTTCTCATATTTTACTCCATAAAACGTGTTGAAATGTTCACTGTTGAATACATATATTACCTTGCAACAAGACATTGATGAGTGATGTCTTTTGGCGGTTACGTCAATCATTAATTAAAATTTATAAAGTCACTCTTCTTTCAAAATTCCAATCCAGGAAACAAGTACTTTCTATTTTAAAAAGGTGTTAGAAAAATAATCTTTAGCAAAAGTTTTGCATCTCAAATAGCAACAGAGAAAAATTTAATTAACAAATACCTATCTATCCAAATGTATTTCTTCCTGGATAATGCAATATTTCAAAGTTCTCTGGATATAATTGCAAGTTTGTTGACTCAACTATATTCGCTAAAAGTGCACCAATTACATATACTGATATTTCTTTGTTTTCGTACGCTTACCTCACAAATTCTTTGTTTGAAAGTACACGTCAGGGAACACTTCTCAATAGTACCAAAACACCCTGCAATTTGTTTTGAAAACGAAATAGGCTTGAGTTATACTTTCTGCACAAGGTTGAAAACTCGATTCTTGTTGTTGAGAAATCTATAATTGCGCCTTTGGTTCGCGTAATTCCAAAAGATACGAATTTCCAAACCGGAACATGAGCTCGAACTAATAATAAAGACAAAATATAAGTAGCACATACAGTTCATCATAAAATGTACTGTACACAGGGCAGCAGTCATGCTTTTATTAAGGCAGATGCATTTTACATAAATATTTCTATTTATTTTCGGAATTTACTCATTTTCGTTCGTCAGGAGATCAGGTCAATTTGACAGATGCTTCATCAAGAAGTAGGGTATTCCGTACATATTAGCAATATAATTGATATGGAATATGGATTTGGAGAGAGAGAGAGAAATATATATGTTCAGAAACCTTACAAAATGAATACTATATTTCTTAGTGATACTAAAAGAGCAGATAAACATTTAAAATTTGCATATTCGAGAGACATATTAGTAACCTACTCACGAACGAGTCGCCTACCTCCTCCTAATAATTTCTATTCTATTAGATTCCTAGTTATGTTCAACTAGTCAAGTAGTATTTTAAGGAACTCTAATAAGAAAACATTTCAATAATAAATTAAAGATTGCAATATCTCATTATTACCCACAAAGCGATACCAAACAAGTGTCATCACATACCTCCGATCCCCAGATCCGAGTCTGAAAAGGAGATACGTGAGTCACTCAGCCATCGAACTCAGCGGTGCAATACTCCTTTTTCCACTTGCTGTAAAACACGGTGGCTCTCTATCGCGATGTAACGGAATGCAATCGGCCAGGGGGGGGGCAAGAGGGGGACTAACAGGCATGGTGGAGGGGGAGGGGGAAGGGTGGTAGAGAGGGGCAGCGTCGTTCCCCGCACCACGCCGTGTCAATGTTACGCGGTCGCCGGTCGCGGCAAGCCACACTTTCTCCCACGTGACCTTCCATTACAACGGCGGCGGCGTGGCATTTCGCGTCGCGAGCGAGCGATCGGTGCCTTTGGGCGCCCGCGACCCGCCTTCGATGCCGTCGCCGCCCCCTCCCCAACCCCACACCCCTCTCCTACCACCGTCGCCTCCCCTCGCTGACGCCAGTCGCTCCCTTCACCCACGCCGGGCTGTTGGTGCCGCCACTAACAGGGATATGGAAATGGGTGGCCGGTTACGGAAACTGCAGTAAACCGGAACCGGAAGTTTTTAAAACAGGAAAAACAAATGTATTACCTAGTTCAAAATATAATTAATAGGTATTATTCTGACACTTTCCTTGGGGCTTGTGTTGTATTTACAAAATACATAATCGTGCATTCAAAATAAAATTTTACTCAAATTTAATACAAATTTTTTAATACTAATCTAATGTATATCTCCCTCTCCCCTTCGCTTCCTCACACCCTCCGCCGTCGTCACTCTCGCAGACGCCAGCCGCACCCTTCACCCACGTCCGGTTGTTGGTGTTGATCGCCACTAAGAGGAATATGGAAATGTTGGCTGGTCACGGACACTGCCTGATCACCGGAACCGGAAGTTTTTCAAAACAGAAAAATCAAATGTAATATGTAGTTGAAGACATAAGTAACAGGTTTTCTTCTGATACTTTTCTTGGGGCTTTTGTTATATTAACAAAACACATAATCGTGCAAAGTTAAATACAATTTTACTCAAATTCATATTAATAAACTATTTTTTTAAATACAACGTTAATGTATATGAATAATTAGCAAATCGTACTAAGCTTAAAATAAAGGATACATTCGGAAGAAAACCACGACTTTATTTGTATTATTTTCCGTGCGAGCTTGTGAAACAAAACTGGAAAAGAACATTAATATTTCTTTACCGTTGTTGCGTTATCTGATGGCGTGCAATCGGAATCATTTTGAGTAGTGCGCAAGAGTTCGTCGATCTCCTTCGTGGCCTTCGCTGTCATTGCCTGTCATTCGATGTGAATTGGTTCGTACTACTACCACAAGCGTCCGCCCCCAACGGCGCACCCACAGGACCCGCCCCCGCACCCACCACACTCACTGCCTCCACCTCCACCACACCCACAGCCGCCACCGTATCACCACCTCAACTTAACCACCAGGAGAGATAGCTAGCTCGTGAGCAGTAGCACAAGAAACGTTGCCACCGCAGTATTTCTGACCGGGAGGTCCTGCGGTTCTTGAGACTTACGGGTCTTGAGTCCCAACGGAGGTTTGTTTTTGCACTGGCTATTTAGCTAAGTCGAATTCAGCCACCGTGAGTACGAGCTACTCTAATCGATAGTTTTCCGTTGATTCTCCGTCCAATGGCAGACGAATGCCGGAGCAGTACTCCATCACATGGGTCTCGGATCGCGCGCGATCTTTCCTTCCTTTCCCTTCACCCCTCCTCTACCTTCCTTGCCCGCCCTACCACGCATGTCGGGATATCTGTCAGGTTATAACAGTTTGTCCCAGCTCTCCGGTGACCTACATACACGGCTGCCAAATCCCAGAAACCGACGTGTAGGGTTGGTGTCGGAGATCCAGTCACCGGGAAAAGAATACTATCTCCTCCTGGGATATAACATGCACCACACTTTCGGAACTTAAGAGAATAGCAGTTAATGCGTCCGAAAACACGAAATAATCAGTCAATCAACCAATCCACCAGTGGCGTAGCGTGACTCACACGTTTGGGGATGCTCAACAATAACACACAAAATGTCACTATCAACTACTTCGTCTAACAGGCGAACGCAACACAAGGCAGATACACTGGGACTACTTCCACGATCTCGATTGCTTACGACGGTGTAGGCGCTTCCCACAAAATCCTCACAGCAGTCAGGGCTGCCGATGTCTTGAAAGCAAATTATACAATGGCTCATCTATAATTCTTATACGCGAATGGCAATAAGACCATTTGTTAATTTATACATTGCAGACTTAAATAATATGTAATCTATTTAAGAGATAATACAATTTCTTGGATATTAATTAAGAAATAGTAGTCAGACACTATTTCTAAAGTTTGTACCCATGACCAAGCGGGGACTCCCGTGTGAGAGAGAGAAAGATAATTTACTGACCGCCTGAAGTGTGCTGCGCTCTCGTGCACAAACGAGCTTCTTTCCGCAGTAGACGCTAGCGTAAAGCAGTCGGGTTTCTCTGGGCCAGGGGGGAAGAGGGGAGAGGGGGACCTCGCCATCTGCGCATACGTCATTGCTCGTCGCAATCTGGCGGCAGACGCTGAAGTATTTTAGCTTCCAACCAATCAGAGGCCAGCTTCAACAGCCCGCCGAATTCAATCATAGGAAATCAATTTTAAATTAATACAAAACGTGTTTCGCTCAACAGACCACTTGTAAGATTATCAATACAGTATTTAAGGTTCTTATATACGGGGATGCTCAGCATCTCAGCGTCCCCTGACGCTACGCCACTGCAATCCACTTCCCTGCGTCATTGTCGCTACCCACCCCCACCCTCGCTGCCACGCCCATCAAAACCCACCCCCACCTCCATCTACCCCTGACGCCACACGCACCGCCATCCCCACCACCACCCACCGCCGGCGCCACCCGCATCCTTAGCAACAGCGCCACCCATCCAGCCATCCCCGCCGCACCGAGCACCAGATGAAATTACAGCTGCTGTCGCCTGAGGCTCTTCCGCCGCCTCCACCGCCGCCGCCACCGTCTCCCCCGCCAATTACCGTAGAGACCCCGCGCCGTCACCGATCAAGCGGCGACCGCTGCCGAAAGCCCCCATGAATTTGGGGCGCAGGCGTGCGGCGTGACCTTTTATTCCGAGTGAGGGTCAATGTTCCGAGATTACGCAGCTCGACGGGCTCGGATCCTGTTTCTCGGGTCGGCGGCCGGCGCCGGCTACTTATCCTCGGTCATGAAACAGCCGGCGAAACAGGTACATTGGAGAGAAGGGGATATTGAATAACGCCGCAAAGGCTCCGTGACGCCGTGAACGGAGGCCAAGTGCACTTTGCAGGTAGTTGGCAGCTTGACGTAATTGGAAATTGCTGGTCAGTTCCATTTTTCTCGTTCGCAACGAAAAGTTCGCAGTATGATAATGATGGTCTGCATATCCCCTGAAGTAGTTGGCGATGAATAAACATGACTTTAAGAACAAAGAATTGTATTTATTTAAAACTTTAAATATCGAAACATATCCTAAAAGATATTGTACGTATGTACACGTTAGTTTATTTACGTATTGTTCGTTTGGACCCATTCTTATTTGTGTGCATGAACGTGCCATGAGAATAACTGTATGTAGTACATGCCGTGAAAATATGACAACATTGAATTACTATATTGTATGTATCACAACTACCACTTCAAGAGAAATGTAGTAGTTGCTGCAAATGGACGGGGTTTCTCAGTATGTAAAAAAATCCGGAAGAAAGACAATTTTTCATCATTCCATGACTATTCACATTCCTGTGATTGTATTCAATTACGTGTTCTGTTATACAAAGTATAAAACAAAAGAAAGCTTTTGTTTAAACTAAAAACGCGTTGTATTTGCACTCCCTTTTGTCCTTTTACAGTAGACACATGATATTCATCCATGTATGACTATTTCAACCAGATGTATGATATTTGCGAAACACTCGATGTAAAAAGCTCTCATTCTGCCTTTTCGTTTTCATAACCCGCTTTCACTTCTGTGGTCTTGTTTCCAAAGAGCGAATACTTTTACGCATTGTGTCTTTTCACTCGATTGCAAGAGAGGAGCTGCCAGAACAGTAAACCCAGTTGTAATTCTCAAGATTCATTTATAGGCAAAAATTATAACCCTACGAATAGCATACTGTTTTCTCCAGTGTTGTCTTACACAATCACTACTTCATACACCTCATTCTCTTACTTCTCTGCTGCTTGGTCTCTCTTCATCCCTTCGTCCATAGTTCTCTACGTCATGTCCCTCAGTACTCATTGTGATTTTTTCTCCCAAAGTTCTTTTTGGTATTTTCTTTCTTTCATTTCCTACTCGATTGCTTCATCACATTTGTCTTCTGTAGCTTTACCTTGCTTCATTTTTTGAAACGAGACTCTGGTCAATGACCCTGAGCCCTTCTCCGGCGGCTTCCTCTTTTGTTTTCTCTGAGAGACCGGTTTCTTCAGGGCGTCTCGGCTTCCTTGCGCCGCTCGCGCTCTTCAACCATTAAATAGCACTTGGTTATAAGAACCGAACTAATCACCGCAGACCCGTCCCTCAAATAGTCATTAGTTTAATTAATAATCGCTACTACGCCGAGCAGGAAGATAAATTTTTTCAAGATTTCTCATCGTTACATACCATGCTGGGAGAGTTAGCTCAGTTCATGTGATGTCGTTGTACTCCGTCTGACAGGGAGGTCCTAGGTTCGAGTCCTGACTACGCCAGGATTTCTTTTATACAAGCTCGTCAGCTAGGTTGAATTTAGTCGCTGTCTGGAGGAGAATTCTAGTGGCCACCTGCTCTGATCGGTAGTTTTCCGTGGTTTCTCCGATCAACACCAGGCGAATGAATTGAGCAGTACCCTAACAAAGGGCCACGGACCGCGTGCGATCTTTCCTTCCTCTTCCTTGTCCTATCTCACCCCTCAAAAAAACACTCACACGCTAACAGTCACTACACTATCACACATGCCTGGTAGAACAGCCGGGAGCTTAGAGCTTGTCCCGGATGGGGCGGTGCCAACGCTGGTGGGAGATACCTGGTTGAGGAGATACCTGGAAAACCCCGCTAGTCGACGGTAGGTCGGCGCCGGATCTCACCATCAAGCGGGGAAAAGATCACCGACACCTCCCTAGGAAAGGAGATGCACTACACTTACGGGACCAATGATCTGTCACTTTTATTCTACACCGTGGTAGGAAAGGAAATATCACCACAAAATTGTTTCTGTTAAAATAAAAATTCTATGAAAGTGAACCCAAAAATATTCATCTAAATTTTCACTTTTTCACTTTATACTCATTTGCATAATTGCAGCAAGTTCTTTACAACGTCGCTGTTATTATTTTTAAGTTCCACTACTCCTTTGTTGCCGCTGCTTTACGTTCCACCGTCTCCCAGACGGATTAATGCATAGTCTAAGAAGGTCAATGTCTGCCTGCCCATACGGATAGAAGAACAATCCGAGAAGGCAAATGTGTACCTGCCTGGACTATCAGATGAACAATCTGCGAAGGTAAAACCATGCCTGTCAGGATGGTGAACTGAACAGTCCCAGAAGATATTTCTGTGCGTATCCAGACGGACAGAACAACCATCCAAGTAAATTCTGTAAAGGCTTGGAAGGTAAATCCGCGTCAGTCCGGACAGGCAGAGGAACAGTCTGCGCAGGTAAATCCGTTCCTACCCGAAAGGACAGAACGAACAATCGGAGAAGGTAAATCCGTGCCGCCGCCTTCTCTCCCACTCTCCGCCTCCTTCGCGTCACCTTCGACCCCGCGCGCGAGACCGGATTCTGCGTGAGTCAGCGCCATCGGAGCCGCCGCCCACCTCCCGCCGCTAACGCCATTGCCCCCCTCGCCCACCCCGCCCACTCCGCACGTCCTGCCCCGCCACTACCACCCACCAAGCCCGCCCATACCAAGTGGTCATCGCCCGTCCCGCCCACCCCGCCCGCCTGCCCCGCCCTCCCCGCCCGCCCCGCACGCCCTGCCCGCACTACCCGCTCCGCCCACTCCACCTTCCCCGCCACCCGCCTCACCGTCTTCCTCCGCCTTCCTGCGGTTGTTCCTTCCAGGTGTCGCCCTCGCGCCTTCCTGCTTCCTTCGCTTCCTGCCACACGGCGTTGCGTCAGAGGCTGATCAGCGGACCGGAACGAATGGTCAAATGAATGAAAGATGTACGAAATGTATTGTATGAAATATTGAATGAAATGTATTGTATGTATTGAATGAAAGATGTACGAAAATCGTTCGAGCGTATACATTTCGGTGATGAACAACGTGTGTTGCGTCCCGTGCACTGGTTTTCTACCTCGGAACATTATGGTTCAAACCCCTATTATTGTGTGAGAAAATGTGGTGAATAAGGGGGCTCGCGGAAGATCTCGAGATTATCCCATTTCGGCTGCCTCTTATTACATCATTGCTGCATTATAATTTTTATTATCAACATTATTATCGTCCATCGATAAAATTATTTTTTATTTCATCGTCTCTTGTACTATTTCGGTAGTACACCTTTACGTTGCGGCTCTCACATGCAACCAATCTTTATAAATGAGGATAAATGAGGCCTCTAACGTAAGAGAATTTCACGGAGACGTGACGAATTGCACTTTGACTTTAAAAATATGAAGGATTTGTTTTAAAAAACGCATGTAAATATGCAAGTCAAATGCAACCCGCAACACTTGACAACGTTTTCGTCAAATAACTCCTAAACAAAGCGTTTAAGGGCCTTAAAAACTTTCAGACCAATGGCCGCAAGGAAATGTTTTTCACATCATACTCTACATGAGATATTCCTCGATATTCAATTAAATTTTCGGTTCCACACCTAAGTACTATCAAGGCCACGTCAGTATTTCAGCCCTTGCTGCTGGTAGCCATTTTTGTGACGACCTGCTTAGAAGGTTTAGATTTCCCAATCTTATATTTACGCTTTTTGTACACACCGTGGTTTGTGCAGTCTGCTGAGATTTATTTGCATAATCATTAATTCAAGATTTGCTCTCCAGCAACAACTAGAAGTATTATTGTAATTTCTTGATTCCTAAGAAGATGTGTCTTAAGCGTGTAGTGAAACCATACAATTAATGTTTTGCCGTTGTCTGTAAGTGCTGTGTCCCTAATTGGATGTGGGTGTGGGAGTACAGTGAAGAGTGAAGTCTGTGTTTGTCTTATACCATTACCAGTATTTTCGTTATCAGCAGTGACTCATTAAAATTTTCAAGTCGGCGGGTTCAGACACGTAGCTTTCTTAAAAGTTAGAAGCGAATATTTAATGTGACTATCACGAAAAGCTAAAAGCTAGCCGTCAAAAATATTGAATCATTAGTTCAAATGTTGTCTTGAAGGAAGTGTTGTGAATTGTTTCAAGAAAACTCTCCATAATACTGAATAAATCTTAGTTAAAAATTTCTTTTGAACGACAATTGCATTGTTTTTTTATTTCTATTTGATATTGTGCTAGTACATTGCAAGTTACCTTTATACATTTTTAAACAAATAAACACGTTTCGTTAGCAAATTTCTCTCTTAGAATGGAAATAGAAGGGACGAAAAGGCGGCTTAACATGCGAGAGTTCTCGCATGGGAACGCGGAGGTAGTACGGAAGAACTTGTGCTATGGCACAACACAAAGAACAAACCTTTTTAAATTAGCTGAAGTAAATTATCTTTCTATAAATGAAAAACAAAAATCAAAATGCGCTAGCCTACAATACTACGTTAATTAATTTAAATAAAATAACTAAATTTAAAATTATAGAAAGAATGGCGTATACTTGGATTTTTATTTCTTGGCGTATGGGGACTTGACTTCACGATGAAATATCTCACGGTATTTCGCGTCGGTCTCGGTCGAGCCGTTAGGAATCTCCTCATCGCAACTGTATCGAGCAGTGCTGGCGATCATGCGACTTCTAACAGCACGACAGAGAAAGAGACGAAATGCCATGTGATATTCTATAGTGAAGACAAGGCCCCACACCCCAAGGAATAAAAACTTAAGTGTAAGTCACTCGACACTGCCAACGATCGCAGTCCAAACGCACGATTTAAATGTTGGCGGTATCTGTAAGCAAGTACATAAACGCCCAGCTGCAAACTCATATTGTAAATAATACACTATATGGTAAATAATATATGTTGTAAATAATACTAAATTGTTTCTAATGGAGACAAATGGTATTTAGTACTCAAAGGTGACAATATTACTTTGATTATTTTTTGGCTCGGAATTGCTTTTCTTGAGGTACATTAGAACACAGATAATAATCCAATACTTTTAGTATAGAAATAATTTTTCAATTATCGCACCCAAGCAAGCTGGCACCCTGCCACAAAGCCCCCTCTGTTCCACATAGCAAATCAAGGAAAGTTAAATAATATTGCAAAGAGTAGGGTTGTACTTGCCCGATCTGGTATTTTCGCACTACTTACCCAAGTTTTCTCAAGAGTAAAAACATTTCCTATTATTTTCATGATTATCAAGGGAACCGAAAAGCTAACTTTCAAGGAAGATTGAATAATTTCTTCAAATGTTGTTTTTAAAGACGTTTGAATTGTTTTAAGAACATCTCTATAACTTTGAATAAACCTTTATTGAAAATTTGTTTCCAACATAAATTGTATTATTGCCTTTAAGCTATTACAATACCTACATCCTACCGCATTCTAACCTTTCGAATTCTGGCGTTCACCCCTAATGGTCTCTTCATCGCATCAAAGCAGCGGAAAGGAGACCATAAGGTACGGCTGAGGAAAAAAACCGGAAGGGGGAAAAACCTGCGTCAGAAGGCGAGTACATGCTAAGCTACTATATTTTTTCTAAACTATTTATTTCCTGGCGTGGG
Source organism: Acheta domesticus (assembly GCA_031308135.1). Lineage (NCBI taxonomy): Eukaryota > Metazoa > Arthropoda > Insecta > Orthoptera > Gryllidae > Acheta > Acheta domesticus. The sequence goes on along the minus strand of JAHLJT010002406.1, from coordinate 123,584,124 downwards.
CATCGTCTCCATCCAGTCTTTGGCCTCCTCAACCCCTGAAATCAAACAGCGGCACTGAAGATCGCCCGCAACACCGCCTCTCCGATCAATTTACTACTGATTAACTTAATTATCGCTTACTGATTAATTTAATTATTACTAACTTACTAATTAATAATAGTGATTAGTATTACAGATTCAATCACTAGTTAACTTAATTATCGCTTACTTATTGAGTTAATTATTTCATCTCCAGTCTAGGCTCTGCTCGTACTACTAACCAGTGCTGTTTTCCCACTCCCTGATTACCGTTTCCTTGATTGTTCGAACGTTTCCTAAAAATGTTCCTAATTCTTTCATGAAGTGAGATATATTATCAGCTAATATGTTTTGAGCGAGCATCATGTTTCTAAATTGGAAGCAATTGTTCCCCATTCCCATCCATTTTCCTCTCCAAGTTTCTGACACATGATACTGAAACTTCATTTAAATTTCAATAATAACCGGTTTTTCCCTTCTCTCAAATGTCACATTTCACACTTGCACTGAAGTCTTGAAAAAAGCATCTCATGGATACGAAGTTATATTCCAAAAACCTGCTCTTCGTACCTCTGTTTTTACTTTCGTCGGGTTTTCTTTTCACATTGTTTTCGCTCTCTCTTCGTTATTCCTTTCTTTGCAGGTCTTAATACTTTGCCATCCTAATTCACAATGTGTCTCTCCTTTCTTCATCTGTTTAATTTTCGTAGTTTAAATACACATTTAGAAAATCTGTTTCGCAAAATTTGATGAGACCTAGAAAGGGCATGTATGGAAGGCTTGATTGAGTTGATATTACAGTGAAAATTAAGATGTTAAAATCTCAACCAAAGACCGTATATAGAGATTGCATTGAAAAGAATTCCTCTTCGCTTTTATTCAATGTATCATGCTTTAGGTGGTGATTTTTTTCTGAAGCTGATAATGTCGACAGTGTGACACGTACGCAACCTCGCAGAAAGTTTTCTACGTGTCTGGTGGGTTGCCTAACCCATTAGCGCGCCCTCAACATCATTCGCTATAATCTTTTACTCGTTTCGAGAACCATGAATGGGTTCAGTAGTCGTCTCGCAATCTGAATCTTCTGTCAAAATCTTGTAGGTGCACCACAAGTTATAACTTACGTTAAATATACCATTTGAGATATTTGTGTTTTGTATCTTCGTTTCATTTTACCCTTCGCATTCCATTTCCCTTCGTTCGGTCGTCTCACGTGACCTCTCGCCCGCGAGATCCGCCACGTGAAGCGTGCCGCGGGCGAATGAGGCGGTTGGCGCGGGCGCGAGTTCAACACCTGTCGCGCAGATGCGTCATGGACCCGCTCTCGCGAGCCGGCCCTCGCAGTTCTCTCCGCCCCTCCCCCGCGACGCGCTTCGCTGGCCACCACTCCGCGCCGCTGCAAGCATTCCTTGTTGGAAGTACTCATTGCGGTTTTTGGTGGTTAAGGAGCACACACCTTTGTTTCAGGGCGACCTGCTCCTTTTCCACCCCTAGGTTGGATCAGAGCATTAACTGATGTCACTGCAGTTCCTCTGACTGGGAGGTCGTAGGGTTCGAGTCCAGGCGGTGGCAGGCTTTCCGACTCTAGCTATGCAGCTAGTTCAAATTCAACCGCTGTGTGAAGAAGAATATCAGTAGCTGACTGTTCTGGACTCTAGTTTTCCGTGTTTTATTCAATCAGCACGAGAAGAATGCAGGGACAATACGCTAACAAACGGGCTACGGACCTTGCCTTCTTTCTCGTCCTATCTTCATCCCTTACTTACATACATGAAGTACACTACCACACTTCAGAAGACCAGAGCTTGAATCGGGCTAGGAGCGGTGATCCGCTGTTGATACTTGGAAAGGGAACACCTCTCCAGCCACCATCTCCTCTCCATCGCCACCTCAAGTGATAAAAGCATGCACCCTAATTACAGGACAAATGACCTTACCAGTTTACGAGCCCAGTAACACTAATGAATCAGTCAATCCACTTCTGGGTGTTTGAGCTGAAATTCTGGTCGATTCATGTGGAGTTTGGGGTGGGTCAAACGAATTCTCGTCAGGTATTCTCGATTTCCTGCTTTCCCTGCACCTTTATTTCACCGTTGCACCATCATTATTATATTCACACCATCATCGTTACTTATTATCCATCAAGACCATTTTATCAAGTATGCCTCCCCCAAACTCTAGGAATGTATGTTTATTAACATAATTTTCCATAACTATACATGAACCACCAACAAATCTCATAAAATTTACAAAAAAATTTCAGAAGAAGAATTAATTTGCTTTTGTGTATGAATGTCGTTCAGTAGCTGTGTGTAACGTTCAAAAACGTCGATCCCAAGACTGGGTTTGAATTCTCCTCGTAAGACGTACGAGTTTTCGCCAAGTGATTGTGAGTCTGTCTGTCACTACGTATCATGTACGCAATATCATCCGATTCATAATCGTTTATCTCTCATCACCATTCACTCCTGATACTCCTCCTTCATTCACTGAAAGGCAATGGCAAACCACCTTTGTGGTCATCTACCCAGGAAAGAGGACGATGTGAAGGCTTGCGATAGCTCCTCCCACGTTTATTCTCTGATAGCAAGTATGGCACTCAATATCAGGAAGGATCAGCTTCTGCACTTGGCATGTACACAATCTCAAGACCCTGTTTAAATTGTTTTGTAAATAACCGATAGGATTTGTAAGAGAAATTATCACTTTCAGTAAAGATAGGTACTCAAGTTCTAAACGATGAAGGTCTTACATAAATGAATACAAGGCAAGAATACTATGCTGATCTTCATTAACACGCGTTTTTTAAATTTATACATTTTTCCTTAAATTATTTTGCAATTTGTTCTGACGTCCGCCGATGATCTTTCCCCATTGCTGTTCTCCGGGTACAGCGACCGGCACTAGATATTATAAGGTTTCGAACTGTCTATTCGTTACTTTATCATAAAGTTAAGGATCCTTATTTTTGAGACAGCTTTCATTGTTTTAGAAATCACAATTCTTATGTGTGTCTAAAATAATGAAAGCTGTCTCAAAAATAAGGATCCTTAACGTTGTGATAAAGAACCGGCACTAGATAGTAGGGAGTTTTTGACACCTCGAACAAAACTCGCATTATCGATCACACTATCGATTTTCTGCACGTGGGCAGATGCACTAAAGTGATGCGAAACTTGAACTGCGTATGAGCAGAAGATCGACAGTGCTCACCGTTCGAGGTGGCAAAAACTCCCTAATGTCCCTCTGACTCATCGCCCGGCGCGGCGCCGTGTTCTGCGCATTCGCAGCCGGTACATTCCTAAACTAAAAACATCTCTCTTGATCTCTCTCATCTCTCTTCGTTATCACAAAGAGTCTCTGTGATAACAAAGATGTTGGAGCGTGTCGTTGTCTTGTAGCCGTATATCGCTATGCCTGTGCTCTGTGTAATGACTAGAGACCGGATTTTTGTGTAATTACATATTTTTATCTTTCTACTTACTGTTCCCAAAATTGTAATCTTGGCGAATCATAGCCCTCGTAACAAAATATCAAATTTTTTCGTTACATATTTTTTACATATTTAGTACTCTATTACATATTTTACATATTTTGCTGTTTTCACAATATATTTTCCTATTTTATCAACTTTCTTCAATTTAATTTCATATTTTTTGTGAAAAGATGTTGTATTTTTAAAATCAGCATTGTTCCTACATTATTGGGAAAATGTAGGCGTCCAAAATATCACTGACACCGCGTTTGTGATGTGTAACCTTAATTTCTGAGAAAAATTTGCGATCGCCAATGTATAACACTTCGATGAAGATGCTAAGGTGTACGTTTGCTGGTCGTATATCTCGCCAGTTTGTGCAATGTCGTCTATTGCGATTATCCTGGCTGCTAAACTACAGTCCTGGATTACAATAGATTAAGCTTTTACTACAGACGAAAGAGTTGAATGAAAAAAGAAGAGCTGTTTTTCTAAATATAATTTCTTGCTATGTAAATGATTTTTAATTAGAGAATTTTAATATTACATATTATTACACATTGCATTCGATTTTACATATTTATTACATATTCTTACTGTTTTCATTACATATTTATGTACATATTTTGACGTTTAATACTACATATTTTTCCGGTCTCTAGTAAAGACTAGTTCTGAATTGTTATTGCGTCCTGTCTCTGACTTCTATTGTTAAGGGTGAGTTTCTGAAAATGAGAGGCACTCGCGAGAGGGGTAGAACAATTCACAGAGTTGAACGCAATAGTGTGGTGAATTTTCTTTTAGTTTCATTTCACTTTTATTCCAGAGTCCCATTTCCTGAAAATCCTGGCCGTGTGCAACATATCACGAACAGCTTAGTGTCATTTTCTGCCTATGCGTCGCGGTTCGACAAGGTCAGGAAGTCATTCATGCTGTGACAAGAGCCAATCGTGGCGTGCTAAAATATTGACTGAAGGAAAACGAAGCGACATGACGATCAATGTTTTCAGTTCGACGCGTAGTGCAAGTTCATTCAAATTTCGCCCCAAATCGCTAGGAACATTCTCTAGAGCCGATCCCTATACAGTGATTATTATTTCACAGTGATTATATAAGGAGTGAATTCTATGATTCTACATATTTTTGTCCGTGCTTTAGGATATAGCAATTTGAAATTTCTTGACATGTGGTTAGAATTGGATGCAGTGTAGATTAATATATTAGTGGATATTTGTGCATATTTGGCCAATTTTTCCTGTTGGTGCATATTCGCGTAATTATGTGTGCATATTTAGTATATTTCGTTAAAATAAAGATTTCTCTTTAAAACGTTTCACTGTTCCGTAGAATCTATTTATTTGTAAGCGTTCCCTGACTAAAGTTCTTGTGACAGTTTGTGTCCCCCACAGACGACACAGTTTGTGTCCCCCACTGTCCCCCCGTACAGACGATAAAACACTTGTGCAAATGTAGGACATTTGTTGGTATCACATTTTTTAAACAAGGCAGAAGAAATGCAAAGACCTACAATATACTTCACTAACGAGAATATTTACTTCAGTTATTTCTTCCGCTAAGTAAGGTAGATCATATTATGTTTGCACAAAAATATATATTATTATTTCAAGCGTGCTTCTCCTGACTTTTGTAAAGAAATGCTTATACAGGAAATGAAATATTGTTAATTTTTATTGAATATTAAAGTGCATATTTCAGAATTTTTAGGTCATTAATGCATATTTTTGAAAGCATATTAAAAGATCTTTTACGGCATAAAAATCCTCAACCTAGTGATGACTATATAGCTATGACTTTTATAGATATGTCCCTGGATGATCTGTCAATTTGCGTTACCACTAACTTTGCCGATTTTAAACACTAGCAAGTCACAAGGAGATGGCAGTATTTGGCGTTCCTTTCACCACAAGAGACCGCCCTGCACACCAAACCTCGGAAGCGCCAGAGCTCCAGAGGCCTGCCGGCTGCAGAGAACGTTTAAGCTGCAATTTATGCGAGGACTGCGATAAATCAACAAATTTGTGTGGAATCGTGTGGTTTGCGTGAAATAAATACGTATATGCGCTGTAATTCCAACTGCCGCCAAAGCATGCATCAAACTCTTTGGAAAGGACGAAATAACAATAATAATCATAATAACGATAATAACACGATTAATTTCCATAATTTGTTGATTTAATAAAATTATGAAGCTCGCAGTAGAACGCGCAGTGAGTATAGGGTGGCTTCGCAAACGATTTACAGAAAGTGAGTTTCATAGTTGTAATGCACACAAAGGATAATCACGAAAACTTTTAATTAAGGCTTCGTAATGCTGATATCGCATACGAGTCAATGTTGATAAGTATGTAAAATATGAAGATTAATTAAGTATCTGTAATTAATATTATTCTTATAACTGTTAAAATTAAATAATAAAATGTTTCGGAAACTATGTAGAGGGAGCGAGAGCACAACAGCAAACTGTGTAATACATTTATTTTCACGCCACTAAATATTAAGTTTTTAACACGAATTATTGATTTCCTAAAGAAAATTTGTAGTTGTCCGTTTCTTCAAATTCTATTTTTCTTATTTTATTTTCTACTATTCGAACATTTTTACTATCATACACAATATCGTAAAATACCTTATACAATCATTTATGATACCTTAAACAAGTGCACCCGTTTAGGGCACATCTGATGCAAAGCAATTTCAGCAAAACTAAATCTATGTTCAAAAACGTTTTTAATTAATCATAGTAATGTTGTACGCGTTTGAATATTTAAATTAAATGAAATGTTTTTGTAAACAAATTCACCTGAGAAACAAATAATATTCATAATATTTATGAAGAGAGATGCACAGATATTAAAGTACATATGTGATGCTCACAGGATCCAGGTTTTTTTAGGAGATACTGAGCAACCATATTCTCATTCAGTATTATAAATTTATAATTTTGTCGTACGATAGCAGTTTTATTCTGACTAACATTCTTAGCCCAGCATTGCTTTGTAGGTGTGATCATCATCATCATCATTATCATCATCATCATCTTCATCATCAACAAAGGCAAACATTAGTCTTCTTTAGACTTTTCTCCCTCTAAGTTTTTGGAACGGATCCTTCCATCCCTTCTATGTGCCTCCTTCCAGGGGAATTCCTTTTCCTCATCGTTCTGTATGTATTTTTTGAAATCTGCTTTCATCCAAACATTTATAATTATTATCTAAGCAGTATATTTTAAATGAAGTATATTATATATATATATATATATATATATATTGTTTAGTTATATTATATATATATATAACAAAACATATTATTCTTCGCAGCACAATGTTATTGATGGCTTGTGCTGTGTTGTAATGTAAAGAATAACATGTTTTGTTGTTTAATAAATATTTCTGTCTATAATATATAGGGAACTTTATGTAAAATATACTCTGTAATCAACAAAAGAGAGCCCTTAGGTCTAGCAGTTACAATTTAATTATCTAGTTATTTATTTTGATACCTCATCATTGAAATAGCGTGGTTTATTACTACATTAGTGCGGTTCTCTGACTCCTCCAGTCGCAGATAAGGACTTTCCACGCTCGTCGGGTAGTGAGTCACCAACTGGAATTCGACCGGTCCCGCCGATTCGTTCGGTCGACGACGCCTGCTTTGGGGTCTCGTTGCGTGTGTAAGATCGTTGCGCGTTGGTTCAGTGCGGGTATTAGAGTAATGACTGTCATTCCCCGAGCGCGACCCAAAAACCCGCGCGGCGTGTGTTGTAAACACGTTATCGCATGCGCCCCGCGCGACGTGGGAGGTGCGAGCGGCAGCAGGCGTTGGAAGAAGCGGATGCCGTAGAAGCACTTTGGGCTGGACGGACAGGAAAGGGTTGTAAATGAGAGGATTTCAGAGAAATGTGTTACTACTGAAGTGTGGTGACGTGTAGAGCAATACAGAAGTAGAAAGAGAAATGAAGTGCAAGTGTTGTGAAGTGAAGTGAAGTGGAATGGAGTGCAGTGTTCTAAAAAGTCGTGTATTGTTTAGGTCTAAAATATCTGTACAGGATCGCCATAAAATTTGAATTAATGCGGTTATTGTTGTTAATGTCTTATTGTTATCATATTATTGTCATTAATATTATTATTGTCGTAAAATAATTTTAAGTTACATTGTATTTAATTCCTAATTATAATTTTTTGTTAGTGTAAATTTTAGTGTTCTTCCACCAGGTTGCAAATACTTATCTGCGGAAATAATATCTACCTATCTATTTATCTATCTATCTACTGGTGTTCACATTCTTTGGTTGTTAAGTACCAGGTGAGTTTAGCTCAGAGCCAGCATTGCCGATGTGTCTGTAGCCACTGACCTGGAAGTCTCAGGGTTCGGGTCCCGACGGTGGCAGATTTTCCACACTAGCTAAATAGCTTGGTTGTATTAAACCGCAAGACGACAAGAATTCTACCGGTCGGCTACTCTGATCGGTAGCTTTCCGTGGTTTCTCCGATCAACACTAAGCGAATGCGGGAGCAATTTTCTAACGAACGAGACACATTCCGAGTACTAGAATTCTTCTCCAGGCACTGGCTGGATTCGACCTTGGTATCTAGCTAATGTCAAAAATTCTGTCAGCGTCGGGACTCGAACCCTAGGACCTCCTGCTCAGAGGCACAGTGGCTTCAATTTGTTACCCTGAGCCACCTAAGCCTGTGTTTATTGTAGCACTTCCGTCATTCGCCTGATACTGATCTGAGAAACCAAGGGAAAATTTCTGATCAGAACATCCGTCCACAAGAACTTTCCTTCAGAATCTTCCTTCAGTTCGTGTCACATATGTAGCTTTGGTGTCGAAAATCTGCCACCGTCGGGACACGAACCCTAGAACCTCTGGGTGAACGATTTTGAACGTAATAATACGTATAATTTATAAGGAAGCTAAAACATAGTTTTGGCAAAATGATTTTCCATTACAGTCTATTGGTCAATGTATTAACTAGGAATAATATTTTTACTTTCTCGCCTTACGAATTCTTCGTAAGAAGAAAAACTGATGTTATCGTGCGCCAGAAAACGACGAATTTTTTTTATTTACTATCTGGTGTACTACATGATTTTTGTTACTAATCCATGATTAAAGTATTCTGAACCACGTAATTTATTCTTAGTGTTGTACATGTTTGTGAAATTTGTTGTTGTTCTATAAATAATGGAACTAATTAGATTGAACAATGCTATTTTTAGAGGCATGCGTTTAATTCGAATTCTACTTTTCTTAGTTTGCAAATATTTTTCAAATAAGTTATTTGTGTCCATTGTTGAGTATTGTGAAATAATTCTGAAACTATTATTAATCATAGATAATATCATTTAAAAAAGAAAAGTCCCCATAACTTATAACGTGAACTTCCTTAGGGAAAGTCATTCACTTTCCTCATGCCCTTCTGTATTTCGAGCGAACATTACAAGGGGTTAGTACTTCATTATTATTCAGAAACGTGCTGCGGTAAATCGTGTGCGGTTGTCGCCGAATTCAGAAAGGATACAACGGGAAAGAAAATTGCTGGTGTTGAAGAGTGACTCGAAATCGTAAATATCGCGTGTTTTTCGATGACCGGTGAGATTTTCTTGCTTTTCGACACGCAACGTGTTTACTCTTTTCCACTTATGGTGTCTTACAAGAAAGTAAAAATTCACTTTTTAAGTCTGTAACCTACGTTCCATTGACTTTTATGACGCAGTTGACGAGCTCAAGACTCGCATGAAGAACGAAACGGGAGTAGCGTGCGCAAAATGTCCTGAAAGTGAAAGACCACACAATAATAGTCGCAAGTATCAGTGGACGTTAATGCTGTAAGTATTAAGCTTTGTTTAAATTTTAAGTACAATACCAGAATTTGCAGGAAGAGATTTAGTATTTTTCTTTTTGGTTTTAGTATTTTACATTTTATTTAACCATCACTTAAACCCTGCTTGTACTGAATGGGAAATTATTAATAAATACTAGTTTCAAATGCGAGTAGAGAAATTGTAGATGCTACTTGTTTGAACAAAAAATCTGTTATTTTCACTCTAAAGATTGTTGGAGGATTTAATGGCATTGATATAGTAATATGATATTGTTAACATTGTAGAAATAACTCAGACTGACGTCTTCTTTTCAGTTCACATTCAATAGAAAACATCTTTCGATTGTTTTTTCGGATGTAGACTTCATCACAATGATCTAAAACTATTGACAAATCTATTGAAGCTGCATCATTATCATACATCTGCAAAGATATCAATGTCAGTAATTAAACTAATAGGAGTCTGGATAATGGAATGACTATCAAATGTGCGCGAATGGTATAATGAATATCACAAAATAAAAAACACCTTGATCATAATGTCACGTTTTCAATGTAAGAATATTAGGCCTATGAAAAAAGCAAACTTTACGAACAATACCCTCTATGGTACGAACCCATAACCGACGCCAAAGGAAGGTTTACGAAGACCTCAATCGGAAGAAGGGAACAACCTGAAGAAATGAAACTAAGAATAGTAGAATTTAAGTTAAACGAATTACGCTAGAAATAGCGTTGTTCAATCAGATGGTTTCTTTATTTATAAAAACAACATATTTCACAAAGATATACAACACTAAATGTAAATTACGATTACTTACAAACTTCATGTACACCTGATAAGTAGAAAAAAATATTATTCCTAGTAAATCGATTGACCAACAGACAGTCTAATGTAAAATCATTTTGCCAAAACAGAATGTTTTGGATTACTTTTTTCTTTTCATAACAATTTTTTTTGTGGAATGACTATCAAATGTTGTGCGCGAATGAATATCACAAAATAAAAAACACCTTGATTATAATGTCGCGTTTTCAATGTAAGAATATTAGGCCTATGAAAAAAGCAAACTTTACGCACAATACCCTCTACGGTACGAACACATAACCGACGCGTTACCAAAGGAAAGTTTACGAAGAATTCAATCGGAAGAAGGGAACAACCTGAAGAAATGAAACTAAGAATAGTAGAATTTAAGTTAAACGAATTACTCTAGAAATAGCGTTGTTCAATCACATGGTTTCTTTATTTATAAAAACAACATATTTCACAAAAATATATAATTACGAATACTTACAAAATTCATGTACACCTGATAAGTAGAAAGAAATATTATTCCTAGTAAATTGATTGACCAACAGACTGTCTAATGTAAAATCATTTTGCCAAAACAGAATGTTTTGGATTACTTTTTTCTTTTCGTAACAATTTTTTTTATGTTAACTATAAATTGTACGTACTATTATGTTCAAAATCTCCATGGGAAGGTTGTAGGGGTCGTATCCCGACAGTGACGAATTTTCGCACCTCTCTGTCCTCCAGTTGCCTCTTCGCACGCTCCCATGCAAAGGAGGCATGGGCACCTGCGAGCGCCGGCCATCCCTCGGGGCGGGGGCGGTGGCGTCGGGGGCTCAAGCGAACTGCGCCCGCCGCATCCCTTCCCCGACTCCCGGCGAGTCAAGGGGACTTGCTCAACTTTATCCCGAGCATGAATCACGAGGGGGCTCCACCCGCTTGTGTCTCCGCCTCGCCGGGTCACAGAGGGCTCTGAACAGGCGCATAAGGCCCTCTACTCCGCTTGCACGCCGCCGCCTCCGCCCCCGCCCCGCCCGACCCTCGTCTGTCTCCTCTCCCGCCCAGGGTGGCTAGATGCGTTGCGAGACCTTTCCCCACTACGACTACGGAATTTCTACAAATAACGTCTCCAGTGAAACAAAATTCATCTTTAAAACGAAAAATATTCTTCAAATTATGAACCAACGACATTAACTGTCCCTGACAATTCCATTGGCTATATCCTATAAATTTAGATAATTCATCTCAACCAATCATCGTCTTCTAAGATTCTCAAAGCCGTATATTGCCTTCGTCGTTTTACTCGAGTTATTCTTTTTCTACGCCGATCGTTTACTTTTCTATTTTTGATATATAAAAATAAGAGAGAATGACGTCTATTGTTTCTTTTGTATTCATAATAATTGAGAGAATAATATTTCTCTCTCGACTCCGCATGAAAATAATTTCCACCGAAATTCCCAAACATTTCCCTATCAATTTATGTTTCCTATTCTTTCTCCACAATGAAAAACAGCTCTCTTTTGGGGGACAAAATTCCCCAATATGGCAACCCTATTCCAGCCGCTCCGTTGGCTACTAACTCCCATTGTTGCTGTTTTTTTTAAATTATCTTATTTTCCATTGGGGTAACGGTTATTGAAGGTTCAATTCCCTACATATCCTTATAAATTATTAACCTTCATCTCTTTCATTTCCTTATTTTCCTCATCTTTTGCTACCTACTCATCAATTTCTAATTTCGCTGTTGCGGCTTCTTCCTATTGAAATTTTAGTGCAATTATGCCTCATGCCCCTTCAATTTTAATGTCTTTCACATCCTCCAGCTTTAATTGCCTTCTTGTAATCTTCGGCACCATCTTGAACTTCTCTTCATAGAGGACTCCGGATGGTCTACAACGCAATACACGTGTAGCGTTTTTTTCCGTCTCTGGCCGCATCTCCGACCGAGCTCCCTTTTCATATATTGCACCAAATGTTTTTTTGTTGTTTTTTTCAAATATTTTACTTGACATTATCTTCAGAAATTATGATTTCGTCTCGGTTTCCCCCTCATAAACCGCCATTCCATCACCCTTTCTTACCTAACATTTTCTTAACAATGGTTTTCATCTCCTAACTTTCTTCCCGCTTTTGTAATCGTCTCCTTCGCCAATTTCAAACTCCAATGTAGCACCTTTCGCTGCACCCTTCTTGAAGTCGAATCACTTTTCGTCATGAAGTTTTATATCCTGTCCTTCACATTATCCTCCTTAAATCGACTTCTTATAAGCTCATCCTCAATCCTAAACTTTGGGGCCTGGAAGCCTCTTCCACTCCCTCCGTACTGTCCAACACCATCTGCCTGACACCCAACTACCGTTATGCCTACTGCCTAGTATGTATCGCCTTCTCCATCTCCGACACCACCTCCCATTTACATTTGCCTCTCCATTGTGTAGACTTGGCTGTAGCAACACTCATTTGCTCAATCCTCTTTATTCACATTGTCTTTAGCAATTAGTCTCGTCACCGACAGTTCTCTCGATTTCTCTGCGTAAACTGCTTATACAGTACGGACAACGCCTTGGTTAGTGAAAAAGAGGGAACCGTCGCCCTGCCAGCCAAGATGTTATTCACCCGGCAATGAGCTCCTCAGCTCCTGTCCTGAGAAGAGGGTAACTTCTTACTTATCAACAAGACAATCTCTCTTCTTTCATTCTAGCCATCAAAGCGATTTGTCACATTTTATAATCACCGACTCTCTTTATTCCTAGAAATCGCGACTCCATTCGTAACGAAACTAGCATTGCGATTGCCTTACCATAATCCTGACTTCTATTCACTGTAATCATTTCCACGAATATTTCATGTAAATATCTTTCATTGTAGTCTGCAAATTCTTCTGAACTACTGGACTTACGATTCTACATAGAGTATGAAAGACATTGCCATTTCTAGGCCTTCATCGGCACCTCTCTAGCCACTCAGTTCCTAAACGAAATATTTATCGGGGAAAGAGAACGTAGCCCGGAGAAGGTGTCGGCGAGGCGCCCCGCTTTAACACTCCGTTAAACTGCACCTTACGTTCAGCACCTCCGCGCCACGCGGCGCCCCCTCGCTCCACGCCGACCTTTTCCCATTGTTTCGAATGCTCCATGAGGCGTGACAGAGGTGCCTCCCGGCGGATATTTAGTGCGGCACGGCCTACCCTCCCTGCCCCACGTCTCCCCGCCCGCCCCGCCCCATTCCACTTTGCTCCACATCGCCCCTCCTCGAATCTTTCATTTCTGCCCCGCCTGGAATCTCTCTGCTTCGGCTCCCCCTCCCCAGCAATGCCTCATCAGTACGATATACAGGTGTGTTCATTCCCATTCTAAAACTGAAGCTTATGTGAGGCGAGTTCTCTCAGTTCTCGCATATACGCACTGCGATCTTTGAGTCTCATTTGGACAAGGTCGTGATTGGTCGTGATCCATTCGACAGCTCTGTGGCCAGCTGATTTCTAATTTCAAGTCAGTGATTTGTTGTTTCTCGGTGCAATTGGTCAAGTCTAGAGCGAACAGTTACAAAATTGGGTAGGAAATGTTCTGTAAAACTGTGTATTAGCCACAGTTTAAGATGTCATCTTAAGATGTATATATTATACCGTGACCCAAACCGATCGTGCGCACTGACAAGCGAGGAACTAGCCTCAAACTGGCTTCAGAAATTCGCCCCAAAGGTGGATAGTGGACACACCTATATATCTTACAAAGTGTCCGCACCGATTCCGTTTCATATCTTCTTGTTCCGACCCGTTCCGTCTTGAACACCCGGTCCTCTCCCCGTGTCCATCCTCCCACACCCTCGCCTCATCCCCCGCCCCGTCCCACTATCCCCGACCCACTCCACCTCACTCGGTCCCTCTCAGGCCCCGTCCCCGACCACCTCTGTCTCTCCTCACCCTGTCCCAATCTGCCCAACCCTGCCCCTCCCACTTCTGCCCGGCGACTTGCCGCCATGCCTCGCTGCGCCCTGCTCACCCCCGCCAAGCTACGCCACAACGACACATTACCCAGGGATTAACCCGCTGCGGGGAAGCGGTGCGATGGGGCGATAACACCGGCGGGCGACGGCCCGCTGCCGGCGGGGCGGCGATGCTCGCGGAGATAAGGAGCGGCTTATCCGTCAGCGGACTGCTTTGATGGGATTACGGGCACGGGGCCCTTCGGCATGCGTGGGCGGGCGGGCAGCCGGGCGAGCGCCGCTCGCCTCTGAAGGAAGGCGCGCGCTGGGCGGCGCGGGAGAGGTTGTTGCGCGGACGGGGGCGCGTGAACTGGAGCGGGACGTCTTGGACAAAAGGCTATTAACAGAGGAGGCGGCTCCAGCGCAAATTAGAAGAGGGCGCTTGAAAAATAAAACCGAGAATAATTAAAAATAAACTTGTTGACGACGGGACATAAAGCGTGTTCCGAAGAAGGGTGACAAAATGGAATTTTGCAGTGGGACGTTTTTTCCTTGTTTTTTGCGTACTACATTTGTTTAAGGGACAATAGTCAGGTGTACGGGACGACCCATGGTGTGATGTTTAACCTTATTTGAAGACGTAGTTTTGATAAATACATTTCATTGAGAAAAAATTCTATTTTCACAATTGTAATTGTAAGAAGACGCTGAAAACGCAGCGCAGTGAAATCCGAATGGGCTATTATGTTTGTCACGAAATTATAGAAAAACGACTCATATTTACAAAAAATTCAAAATGAACTTATTTTAAGATATGTTTTTGATGAGAATATTTCATTAAGAGAAACAATTGTATCTTCATAACTGTGGTTGTAAAAAAACACCGAAAATTATTTATTTTTTTAAAATTTTAGCAAACTCAAGCATTTTAACGAACATGAAACCTGCACCATTCTCTTAAGCTTCCTTTATGCTAAGTTTTCTCTTTCACAATGATTGAATATAAAAGCGCGGGCAACGCTAGGTATTTTGCTACTTTTCTTCTTAACTGATAATCTTCGATCGATCTGAACAAAATTAAGAACACGCAAGTTTGAAACGGATATATTGATTTTGGAGTTATTTTTATCCGCTTTAACATTTTCTCAAAAATCGCTGAAAAGTTTTGAATGTTTTCCTCCGATAGAACAAGAGGCGCTTAGAAATAGTGCAGATCCCATTTTCATTTACCACCTCTGAATTTTAGCTAACTGCAAAAGTTCATTTTTTCGGCATCTTTTACAACTACAATATTGAAGATAGAGATATATTTTCTTTATAAACGTCTTCTTTAAAGTTAGATCTTTAAATAAGGTCAGGTACAGATGTTTCGAAAATATGAGTAACTTTTGAGTAATTTTGTGGGAAATAAAAGGAATTTTAAAAACTAGATTTCCCCAAAAACTATTCCAATTTTTTTCTTAACATTTTCTATTTTAGATTTCTAATCTAGAAATTCTATATTCCTTAATAAAAAATTGAACATATTTCATATTATTCGCAAACATTGCTCTACTTGGGCAAAAAATTTAAAAATACATTTTTGTTCTATTTTTTGAAAAATATTGAATTTTAAAAATGGTTAGTTTCACAATTATGAGACAATTACATTGGAAAAAAATATACAAAATATTAAAATATCTAAATTTGAAGAACGGATGTTATTTCCCAAAAATTTCACTATATAGATGTAAGGATAAGTCAAAAAAATTTTAACTTTCGCAATTTTCGAAAATTGGGAAATTTGAAGGAAAAATAAACTTGCATTATTTTTTAATCATACATTTCTCTATTCAAGAATTGTTTTTAAAAAAATTAATTTATATTGAGAAAATCTTCAAATTAGCTTTGGGGCTTCATGCACCCTCTAAAATGAAAATATTGTTTCACATTCGAGAGGCCACGTGTTTAATCAAATCGATCAGGTAATGTCAAGTTTGGTGAAAATCCTGTGTACAGTTAGGCACTAGTGTTATTCATACAGAGGCATACGGATATACGTTTTCCGAAAACCTCTTTTCCAGAATCAGCGACCCACAAAATGTTGATTCTGAGTACCCAACGTGTTAAAAATGTGATTTACTAAATACAGAAGCAAAGGAGATTCAGAATTTTGGTATCAAATACCCACAAGATGCGTTTTTCTTATCGAAAAATCGGCCCTTTTCGACGCAGCGCTTAAATATTTTCTCCATAAAAAGTGTCAACAAGAAAATAAAAATGTATTGGTCATCAAGAGCTTCACAGCAAGAATTTTGGTTGTGTTAAAGGTTTCACAAAGCTCTTACCCATTTCAAAGAGCACAGTAAAACATTCACATACAGTACAAGTTAGTACTAGTTGGACAGCTTCTCTAAGCGTGCCAAAATGCGTGTCGAGAGAGACTATTAATGATCTGACAGAAAAATAAATGTTTAATCAACCGGATTGTTGAATTCAGGCGCGGATCCAAGGGGGGGTCACGGGGGTCATGACCCCCCCCAAATGATGAACCGTCACAATTTTGTGAGAAACTCTACCATATCTAAAAAAACTCTGAGAAACTAATAACCTTTCCAGTGTCTCTTCAGAATCGGGACTGCCAGAGACATTTTCAGATATTTTCAGACAATTCCAGAAATTTCTAAAAATTTAGCAGTGCTGAAACTATTGAAGTTATATAGAAATTGGAATTTACTTTGAATAAAAACGTAAGTGTTTTCTAGATGACTTTAAAAATATTTTTAGTACAAAGAGATTAATCTAAACAAGTAACATATCTAAATTCGGAATCAAATCCACTGCGCGTTACTAGTGTTGCCAACTTAATATGAATTTTTCTCACTAATTCAACGAGAGAACTGTGGGAAAAATAGACGTCAACGCATGGACTCAGCTTAAAAGTCACAACTGTTGTTCAAAGGGAATAGAACTAGCTAAACGTAATAATAATGGTATGTATATAAAATTGGCATCGATATTGCTTTCAGGGGTTTGTTAGAATTCAGTATCAGAACTTCTATCGAACTCAATGTATATTTAACCTAAAAATGCTTATCGTAATCAGTAACGGCGCACCTTATTTGATCATTGATGTCTGATGCCGGTTCTAGTTTTGTAAGAACGTAAGAAGCCGCTTTTAGCACAAGTTAAGGCTATCAACAGGGGTTAGTGGTAAAGATTTGTCGAAAAGAATTAGAGTAAGAGAATTTTAGTTTAGCTGATGAGCGAGGATAGTGCCTGACACCTAAAATACAGTGGAAAAGCTAGAGTCATGCAATTGGGTATTCTGAAAATCTTATCTTACATATTTGTAAATTAGCTCCATTCATCGTTTTTTTATTCAACAAAAACGTCGATAATTTGTTTTTTAAAGCTTTCGTTTCTGCACAGTTAATTTCCCACGGAATACCTCAGGATTGTCTTAACTCTTTTAATGTAATAATATTCCTTTCACATACTGCTTTCTATAGAGGGAAAGTTAGACTGAGTTGTATCAACCAAACCGTCTCTTGATATTTTTTCTAGACCAATTTGTCTAATAAATACTTCAGCAAAAAAACTGCAGGCATATATTTCGCATTATTAATGTATACATTTGTCATTTCATTTTGAGGCTGCTCACTGTCAAGGAATGGAAATTGTTTTATTAGAAAAGAAAACTTTTCTGAACGAAAGGACGCATTGTAAATGGAAAACTGCTTTTCGTCAAGAAATTCAATAAAATGAAAGTTTTCGAAATCTTGAAACCTGCAGTCCATCTGAGTCACTATTGTATCAATAATTTTAAAAGATACAATTTTGTTTCTTTCAAATAATTCTCATCCTGAAAGTTGATTCATTGTCATGGCTACTTTGATAAAGATTTCAATAGTCGCTTCCTATCTAACACGATATATTACGACGAATTGCTACTATTTCTATGTCTACGGCGTATTACTTGACTCGTGATTCCATATTTCAAGTATCGAAAACTGCATTTTGATATCGTGAACCGTTTAGAAGTTATGAGACATAAGTCAGTGGGACGTTGTCTGCAACACTATATCTTTAGCTTCATTAATTGTTTCGTAAAGAAAAAACGTATAAAAATCACACAAACGGCACACAAACAACTCTACTTTCCCACAACGTCAGATGATGAGGTGAATTTGCCTGATCGAGACATGGGCGTACATCGCTGTACAAATCCGTGCCTACCGAGAGCCTAGGCTCCTGCTGGGCTCGCTGCCCAGTCAATGCAAAAGCAAGGGCGATAACGCACGTTCTCTTGTGCGCATGCGCGGCAGAGCCAGCCGGTGTCTATCCACTGGCACACTCTTCGCTCAGCTACCGGCCCCAAAGAGTATATCTCTGCTGCCCTGCTAATTCCCTCGCGCGTAAACGGGGAAAAGGAATTGAAAAAAAATAATAATTTTCTTCAAACGATTCAGTAACAAAAATATTGACTAATGACCCAAAATGACAGATTTTATTGAAAAATAATTTGGGGATTATATGGCTTCCAGCTTACCCTTCGGCATCGCCACTTCTAAAAGACCTTATTTGAATATTTTGCTGTCGCTGAGACCGAATCCGGTTAGAGAATTTTAGTTCGACTGATGAGCGAGGATAGAATCTGACGCCTAAAATATCTTGAATGTTTTGCTGACGCTGAGTTAGAATCCGGTATCAAAAGTATCTTTTGACAGCTCTCGTTCTTGATGAACAGTATTGCAATGATGTTACTTTATTTGGGTTTTAATTATACTAAGTACCTTGGCAATACAAAAGGAAGGAGATCAGTTACTTGCAATATATTAAATGTTGTATTAAATTAAATGTATAAGATATTTGCATGTCTTGGTGTAGTTGTCCCCAAAATTATAATGAAGTTTACAACATTGTTATAGAAGAATCGCCATCGAAGGAGATCCAAATGTGGTGCAAATTTATTATTATATGATCACTATAAACAAAAAAATTTTTAAAAAATGAAATTGAGAAAAATAATTTTAAGATAAAATAAAAGTGTAATTTGGTTTATTTATTTATTATATGCATGTATTTTTTAATTGTAATAATGTATTAAAATACATTTTTCATTACATTTACATGTTTCTCTCATGTAAGTTTCTTCACAAATTGTTTCATATTGCATCAAATGAAAGTTATTTTTGCTAATTTGAAAGTTATTATTGATAACATTATAAATTTTCATTTTTTTAAAACAAATGTACCGAATAAAATTGACAAATTTTTGTAGGCAGAATTCGAATCTGCAACAAAAATTGATTTTAAAATTCCAAAGTGACACCCGCCACTCCCCCAGGGAATAAGGGTGAGGAGCGTAAGCTGATATGTGATTATTGGTTTATTGAATTTCTAAATATTTTAATAGTAATTCTAAATATATTTGTTGAATACTAAAGTCAATCTGATATACGTATATCATACGTCAAAAATATGTTATTACTTTCTGTACCCTCCCTTCTTTCCGAAATAAATGCACTAGAGTCTTAACGTGACCCCTCCCAAAAGAGAAGTCTGGATCCGCGCCTGGTTGAATTCACAATACTTCTTTTAAAAATGATCTAAAGTAAACATTGAGTGGATGAACAAGGTCACCGAGAAGGTGACATCAGGAATGAACTTGGTCACATACGGAACAATGTAATAAAATAAATATATCATTCGAATGAGTTACTTATAGGGAAAATATAGTCATAGAATTCGGCAAACGTATTTTACGACGAGTCGTAAACTATGTAATAACATAAAATAATGTATTACGAGTACAAACATTTTCACTGTTCATCATATGATTCAGAAAATTATTGTGTGTCGTATGGGAATGAGTCGTCTGATCTCGATATTCGAATAAACAGGGTAATTCTGTTTTAGATACTAGATACGAATATGCGTTTACAGTGATTAGTTACTTAGCACATGGCAAAGTTTTATTATACACACATAGAAGTAATTTTATCTATAAATTAATTTCTAGAAATACATATCATTTCGCACGCGCATACAAATGAATTAATAACAGTTGTTTTAAATTGCACTATGAGTATATCTGTTTTCTAGAGGCTCTAGTTTATTCATTATTAAACATGATTACTTCATGCTGATTAATTGTACGATTAAATTGAACTTATTTTTGTCGTTTTTTGTGTACAAATTCCAAACGTGTCCTGGAGAGTTCCCAATTTGTTGCGCTTTTACTTACATTTACCTGCAAATACTTATGCGTCATTTTCCCTGATTTGAAAATGCTTGCTTAAAGAGAGAGGGTCTCACCTCTTGAGAAGTAACATTTCATGCTATTAATTTGAAATTTACTTCACTCTGTAACAGGCTTAGTCTCCATGCACCTGTCGCAAACGCGTTATTTATTTTTATGTCGAACCGAGACTAATGCTACCTTAATAGACTTTACTTAATCAACACAGTCCATCTAAAAATAATGTGCATTTAAGAGACACCTTTAGGTTAGAGCAGATTATTCTCAGAAATACATTGTCGAACGAGAACGAACAGTAGGAACAACTCATAAAAAACTCAATATCAGTGCAACATCCGAACAGAAACCTACTACTACTGGCAGTTATACATATGTTGTAGTTGTACAATTTATCTGATACGAAATTCGAGATAATGTCCCGAATGTAACTCTACTTCCTTCTTTCTTGTATGTTTAATCAGAGGCTTAGCACATGCTCAAAGCGTGTGTGGCAAATGCTTATACACAATGTGTTTCGAGATTTTCATATCGGTCCATGTAACATAACTAGCTTTCAGATGAAAGCGCAAACAATTCTCTTTCTTTGTTGATGTATTTGGATAAGGTATGAATTAATAACACGGTCACAATCCGCCGTGGCTGCAGTAAGTGATAGAATTCGCGCGGGTGGGCGAGATAATGAGAGGGCGATGGTGCAGGCGACAACGCTGGGAACGCGGGGACAGGTGGGCGGGAGACTATAGGGCGTCGCCGGACCGCGGCTCTGGGCGGGGTGCGCCAAGATAGAAAATATGGGTCGTGGACCTCGTGTGGCACAATGTACGAAAATGTCACGCCAGGATCCGAACATCAAAACGTAGCGTACAAAAACTCGGTTCAATAGCAGAAACGAGTGCGCTTCAAGAGATAAACAACACACTTGCATACGCTATTCATGAGGTTGGTTTGTTCGACTTTACCCCACACACTTCAAAAGTGATAACTCTCAAAATATACATTTATATTTTATGTATTATAAATTAAATAATCATATAAAATAATTTGTCATTGAATGAACCCCCGACTGAAAATAACAAAAGAAACTTTGGAAAATGATTTCTATGTACTTCACGATTAAACATTAACACTGTAAGAATTGTACATTAGTTCTTACAAAACATGGTAATTTAATTTGTATTACGCATTCTGATTCAAGAACAATAATACTTTCTTGAGACAAAAGCAGAAACGCAGAGAAAATACATTATTATTACAATAATAATAATAATAATAATATTAAAAATTTATTGAAACTGCAATTGGGTATAACACGTTGGCAGCTAATTACAAAAAAACATACAAATACACAGTCTCTGGGTAACATGTAATACTAATACTGCTAATAATGGTAAGGTAATATAACCAACAAATTATATAATAATTATAGTAATAATAATAATGATAATAACATAAAAACTGACTGATTCATTAAATCAAAGGCAAAGGCCAAAATCTGGACCGTCCTTGGCACTGAATGCGCCTGTCCGAGAGTATTTCCGCAGCGCCCCCAGCGCGAAAGCCCCGGGCTCCTCTCCGACGAGCACCGGCGGGCGCCGAGCGCTGGCGTCGCGTCGCATGATTAATGAAGAGAGGATGGGAGATTAATGTACAAACGAACGTCGCTGGGAGTGCATAACGTCTTGATTGCCCGCGTTGCGGGACGAGCAACAAAGCTCCGCTCGCCGCATGAAAAAGGGAGAAAGGAATCATCCGAGAGGAGAAGGTTCATTCCTTTTACAATCTGATTATAAAACTGGGTCTTCGTAATATTGCGCGGGGGTCGCGGAGGTTCTCTCATTTCGCCAGACGGGAGAGGTCTGCTCCCCAGAACGGGGCAACGAACCGGGTTGCGCCACCGGATTGCGTCACTTCCGCTACCGTTGCCGCTGCTGTTGTTGGGTGCTTGGAAGCTGGAGGAAAAAAAGAAGTGTTTTGCTCCGGCGTTTGAGCAAACCAAAGCGCTGTTCTCACTTTTTGATCGCTTCTTCAGATTCGATACTGCGGTTGGGAGCCTGCGAGGGTGGGGAGCCTGATGAGACGTAGCTTCGTGAGCATGCTGTCATTAGCCAGATTCCCGTCTAACTTGGTTGCTTGCTTGAATTTTCGCGGACACGTCAACTGCTGAAGTCGTTGGTCCAGCTGGCGTAGTGAATGTTTGAATCCTTGGAGGTGGCGGTGTTCCCCTTGGTTCCGCTGAATGGTGAGAACCGGTGCCCAGCAAGTCATCGCCCCAGCCCGGACAAGCTCTTAGCTCCCAATATATGTCGTAGTGTAGTATATGCAATGAGTGTCTAAGTAACGGGAGAGAATAGGGCCAGGAAGGGGAAGAAAAGATCCCGTGTGGTTCGGGGACGGTTATAATACTGCTGCGGTATTCGCCTGGTGTTAATCGAAGAAACCACGGAAAACTGCCGATCAGAGCCCTCGATCGCTAGAACCCTTCCCCAGACTAGACCTAGCTATCTAACTAGTTTGAAAATTCGCCACCGTCGGGAGTCAAAACTTAGGACCTAACGGTCATGGTCGCTGCAAAGACAGCGGCATTGCTATGAGCTAAACTCAGTCGACGGCCATCTTGGATTCCTTTCCTCCATACTCATCTTCACTTTACTGCTTACTTCTCGTTCACCTCCTGTTCTTCTACAATTGCTCTTCAGGGGCGTTTTGAGATCGAAAAATTCATAGGGCACACTATACACACCTTCAATATCAAAAGGAAAGTATTATGTATCTTAAATGTTATTTTTAAGAGAACGTAAGCTTTGTGTCATTGCGTACGAACTAGTGGCCTGCAGCAGCAAAGAGCTTCCGCTGAGTGTGTAGAAAATGGGGTCCTGAAGCAGCAAAAATGTGCTGTTCTGAAACGCTACAGGTGAATACGGGAACCTCTTTCTTACTCGTCGCATGGCGTCAGCTGGTTCGTGAGCAGTGACGTGTTGTATATGAGAATACAGCCCTAACATCAGGTAAGAGACATTGCGGATTAACATAAACAAGTATTTGCATTTTCAGCCGAAATCGAAACTGTTCATTGCATTCGTATTTTTTCTCAGTTCCTGGGTATCTTACAAAACCACAGAGACAGCTATCACATCGCCGGAGGCTGCATAGTTTTTCTTTCAATTTCTAGGTGCATTGAAATTGTATGGATATAAACATTTCATAAAATATAAATATTTGACTTAATAAATAAATAAGGAATTATAAAAAATAATTACAGAAAATTGTAAGGAAGCACATATTTAGCATCATAATCGTAATCACGAAATTTTTAAAATTTTGAGATATACTCACCTTCTCTTTGACACGATTATTATTATTATAATCTAATAGATCATTCAATTTCATTACGTGCACTAGTAATAAATTTCAGCCACAATTATTATACAGCATTGTCAATTTGCGTTTTATCATGTATGAGTTTTCTCTTTCCTTTTCTCTGTCTACATGACATTCTTTATCATTCATTTTTTACACACAATCTTTCCATTTCCTTTTACCCAGTGCTTCTGTCCCCCTGCATTATCTTTATATTTAATCTACTCTTCTTCATATCTTTAACATTTTCTGAACTTATCCTTATTCATTCTCAAGTCCAACAGATTTTTGATTTTTGCAACATAAACTCCCAATCTACTCCTTCAGTATTTATATAAAGACAAAAATAGTTTAAAAAATATACGTGACCTACTATGAGAGTAAGTGCAATACGTATGATAAGTTTTCTTAAGGTCTGGGATCTGTACCCTAACTCAGAAGCATATTAAGTTCAATTATGAATACAGATAGTAACGAACTATCCGTTGGACACAAATTCATTGAGACCTGAATCTCATCGTGTGTTTCTTCATTCCAGAATTCCCTCAAGATTCTCCAGCCCCGTTCTAGACATTTTCTCAACCCTCGTTTTTCCATGATTCTTACACAGTAGCCGAAGTCCTGGACCATTCATCCACCCACGTCCGCCAGCGCCCGCCCCTCGTAGGCGGCGGTATGCAGCGGGCGGGGCGTTCAACTCACTCGCATCGACGCCGCCTCCGCTGCCGCAGCCCCAGTGCCGTTCCGGTTCGATCGAATTTTTTCGACATATAGTAATCAGGCGCGCGGGCTAACATTTGCGCAACATAATGAGGGAATAGTACATTTCACCATTGAACGTCCCACATCGAAAGTAAGCGGCGCCCGATCAGCTGAGCACCCCATTGCGCAGGCGGCGGCGGCGGGTGGCGGCGGAGACGGGTTCAAGGCCTCGTGGCAGGTTCACCGACGCCCATGCGCCAGCCGCCGCACGCCCCACGCCGCCCGCCGCGAACCCGCCGCTTCCCCCACACTCTTTCCCCACTTCCCCGAAGCCCACGCGCCAGAGGCACGCCCGTTCACGTACGTTCCTCCCAACCACCCCACTCTTACTCCCTGTTCGTATCGCTTCTCCAGTACTTTTTCCCATTTACTTCGCAACTAGTGGTTGAAAGGCCAATCTCTTCCTTCATCTTTAATACCTTTATTATTTTAGTCCCTTTAACATTCTACTCGCTTGGCGCTTTGTCCCTTAGCATCTTTGTCCCGTAACGCCTTACTCCCTTAATCTTCCACCTTCATCCTCTAACGCTCTTGTCTGTTCGTGTCTGATCAATCTTCTGTTCCTCCATCTGCCATTCTCACTCCTATCACTACAAGTCCATTTTACAATCAACCTCTCTACCCGGCCAAGCCAAAAGGGAGGCAGAGGGAGAGAGAACAAGTGAAGGAGAGAAGAAGGCGCCGAAGTGGGCTAGACAATCGTACGTGAATGAGTCCACCGAGAGGGAAAGGTTGAGCCCGCCCGGTGGCCTGGGGGGGCCCGCCCGTGCTTTCGAACGGCGCGGCGCCAACTTGAACTTAGAGACGAAGCGCCGGCCGGCGCGGGGCGGCGCGGCGCGGAGCGGCGGGGCGCGGCGGGGCGCGGGAGAATGGGGTCAGCGACGGAAGCGGCGCGGCAGGGCGCGCTAGGTGCGCTATGGGGGCGGCGGCGCGCGGGGCGCCCGCTGCGCAGGACCGGTCCGGTATTTGGAGTGAGGTCACGACTGGTTTGTAGCACGCGCGCGCGCGCGCCCGCGCTCCGCTGGCGCAACCACGGCGCCGCCGCCGCCGCCCCCCGCCCACGGCACGCCCCGGCGCCGCGCCGCCGCTACTTCCTTCCTGCTGCAGCCGGCAGCGTTTCCGTCTTCCGTGTTTTGAAAGCGGCGCGTTGCCCCGGCGCCTGCGCGCGCTCTGCGGCCGGATTTGTGAACTATGTAAACACGTGGTCGTAACGTTCTTTTCGTTTTGTAGTGATTCACGAATCCTATTCACAATCTTTCGTCGTTTCTAGTTCTTTTTTTTCTACCAACTTGTCGTTCGGTGTGCATTTTTGTGTAATAAACTAAATTAATTTACTGGTCTTCTGGGTATTTCATTAATGTCATCAACTTAATTACTCTTATGTTATGTTATAATTACCAATATATAAAATCAAATCTCTAGCAGCGGAGAAAAATAGAAGCTGTGCTTAGTCCGCAAATGTACATATTTTTTAAATTATTTCAAAAAGTTTCTTGAGGCAATGATATGGAAAGAAGTGAATGAAATTGAACGGATATTGTTTTACAAAGGATATGAAATAAATCTATTGTTCATGAAAGATAGAAGTGCTAGAAGAGATTTGGGCAAAGGATATTTTTGTGAGAACGCGTAAAGTGCTGATGTCCGAGATTTTCCGCCGTGAAAATTAAAGTTTGAGGTGAAGACAAGAACAAGAAAACAATGAAAGTATAGGCACGTGTTGCTGGATAGTTAGTTTAGAAGAATGACAGTAGAATTTCTATTATTACCGGAATGAAAGTGTTTGTTAGTTTTTATTATATTTTCTCACATCTACTTTCCTATTTTAAATTGTCTTTTTCACTTCTACTGTATCTAATTTTCTCACTTTTATCTACTTATCATATTATCTTCCGATTATTACGAGTCTGTATAATATAGTACAATTGGTATAAGGTAGATTATTTAATTATACATTATTTCCACTATATCTCCAGATATGTTTTGGAAATAGCAATCATTGTACATTTTTTATTCTAGAGTTTGAATTATTAGCTCCTTTTCAGTTGAATTATTTTTCTCGTTAATATTGTTTAAAATTATATTGCAAAATATTTCACGTGCACGAACCGAACTTGTTTTCATTTTCAGTCGACCTAAAAAAAACAAATATATTGAGCCACATGAGAACAAATAGCTTAATTTAATTGAAAATGTTAGCCTCAATAGATACGAATACGAGCAAGTGTCGCAACTAAAAAAAGCGAGCATTCGATATCTCAAAAGCACAACTATTTGACTTTTATATATATATATATATATATATATATATATATATATATATATATATATATAATATCCTTGCAATTAAAAACAATTTCGTTCGGTGAACTACGCAAAATATTCACAGGTTCTTTGCTCCGAGCACACACTTCCCGGAACCTATAATTATCAAGTTCCATTCAGGTCAAGAGCACAAAGCCTCACCCAAACGTGAACACTGAACTCGAAAAGAACTCGGGCGCTGTGAGGTGGAATCCGGAAGACTCCAGCGAAGGACGAATCCTTACTTAGCGCCCCTGTGCAGCCGACACCTCTACCTTCACCAAGGCCCAGCCCGTCGACACCCATGCGAAGGCTAGTCACTATCACGCTGTTCATTTTTCAGTGCTGTAATTATTTCAAAAAATCGTCAGACCCATCCTCATTATCAGAAAATATGTTGATAATAGATTAAAAAACCGTGTTGCTATTAAATATATTATTATACATTAATTTGTGATGCCAAGAAATACGACACTGAATAATTTTAAAAGATTTAGTCAATGTGCTGATGGTTTGTAACTTTTTTGGAAATATAGAATAATGTTTTAAACTAGTGCTGCTACAGACTGGCACAGACTTTCCCGTATTAGTTTTTTTATTTTCTTTGGTCTCGGCTAGCTATTCGGGACGTGCCATATACTCTTGCACCTATCGCCGGCCATTTTAACATTGTCTTAATTGTTCGGTTTCTTAATGTAGAACGTAAATATATCTGAAGAATATTAAAGAACAGTGAAACCTCGTCCTAAATGGTAAATTTCTTTCAAAAATTTGGAGCCGTTTGAAAAGAAAAGCGCGCTACTGGTAAATGCGAAATTTGAAGCTCCTTTTCACAGGAATCGGTTGTGTTTTCGAAAAACTCTAATTGAAGTCTATTTAAAGCACATTAACTTACAAATACAAAGTCGTTTTGCAAATTGTGGGAAACGTGCATATGAACGGTGTGAGAGATCTTTCAAAAACATACATTGTTATAATGTTTGGAAAAACAAATAGGTACCCCAAAATTAACTTTACGTACACATTAAAGAGTGCAATTAGCACTATCCGTTCGAAAAGTTTTGGAGCACATTTATGCGAAAATTGCGTTTGATCGTTTCTGAAAATGCGGCGTTTTGAGCTAGTTTTCACAGAAAACGGTTGAGTTTTCGAGAAAATTTACTTGATATTATTTAAAGCACATGTACGCATAAAATATAATAATGTGAACAAATTCGCCGATAATTTAAATATTAACTAGGCAAGTCAGTATTATACTACGTTCATTACTACGTACGCACTACGTATATTACTTCGTATATACGTACATGTACGGGAATGTAAATATATTTATTATATTATTAGTGGCCTAGATCAGCAAAATGATGCTAAAAAATACATAGAACAGTTCCTTATATTACAGGAATATAAAATTTTGCTGTTTCCTTTTTACAACACCGTGAATAGCAAATATTTAATGGCGGGGGCCTCTCTCTTAGGACCTTGGCACACGCATGACGTCAGCAGTGTGGTAAGTTGTTATGTCTGACTGTGAGCAGACAATATACAGGCCAGGAGCAGGCCATAGGATGCTTATTTTTCTCTCAATTTCTTGCACCTACAAAATTAGTTATTTAGATTTTACATTTGACTAGTAAAAAACCAAAAACCAATAACATCATATTATAAGAAAAGTCCTCGAATGAACCTTTCATATTGGTTTTTCTTCTTGATTGCTTCATACAACGACGAAGGAAATATTTCAAACCTCTTTTTGAGGCTTAAAGAATTTGTTCAGCCAATATTTTTTTAGTGAAGTAAAATTAAAACCTCACAACCAAATTCACGAATCAAGTGGTCAAATTGCAGCAATTATTTTCCTTGTGAGTCTGAATAGACTTTCTTTAAATAAAAAGAGTAAATTAGATGTGAGAAAGAAAATGTAGATGAGATGAAGTGGTTGATAGTTTATATGGTTATGAATTACTTGATATTTTTGATGGATAAAAGTGTATCATGTTAAAACGTAAATAAACACGAAACATTTGATGAAAAATAACATGTAGTAAAGAATACTTTACTAATAATTACCACTTATAAAAATTCCACTAGTAATGCTTTCTCTTTATAACTATCTTCAAATTGTTTCGAAACATTATCCTACCACAAACGTTATTTTATTTGTCCTGTCACCGTTCAAATAATACGATGAGTAATTCTAAACAAAACAAAGGAGCTCTGCGCAAATATTCATTATTACGCACATACCAACATGTTAGTTCAAAAGTAGTGGTTTACGTTACAATCACTATATCCTACTAATCTA
Source organism: Acheta domesticus (assembly GCA_031308135.1). Lineage (NCBI taxonomy): Eukaryota > Metazoa > Arthropoda > Insecta > Orthoptera > Gryllidae > Acheta > Acheta domesticus. The sequence continues at coordinate 123,555,087 of JAHLJT010002406.1, read as the reverse complement.
ACGCATTTATTCATTTTGCCAAAATAAAATGTGTCAATATTGATTCGTTTTCATATATATATATATATATATATATATAATATATATATATATATATATATATATATATTGCTTGATTTATAAAACTTTTAGACCGCGGAACGTGCTCCCAAATTAATTATTAATTTGATAGATGGTTATATAGGTAGATCTATAATATATTCAAATTATATTTCTGATGGTACCAGAAACGCCGTTTTAGCCAGCCCTGTACATATGTAATATCCCCTGCAACATTGAAAACACAAACACATCATATTGATTCGTTACATGGTACTCGTATATTGACTTATCAATTCAAAATCACCGAGTCATACGAAAAACAATATCACCAGCCTTTAACCATGTGAAGGGCGACTCGATGCATTTGAAAAAAGAGTAGGTCACAAAGAAAGGAGAAAGTACAGAATGTTTGTAGTAAC